>OU342740.1:506752384-507148396 GCA_910589775.1 Avena eriantha | reverse complement strand
GCAGCACCAGTAGCACCAGCACCAGCATCAGCACCAACAGCACCAACAGGAGCAGCAAAAGCCTCCACCAAGCCTCCCAAGGGAAAATCCCCATCGGCTCCCTCCGGGTCTACCCCTTCAATGGTAGATATCTTCTAAACAGTTCCTCCACCTTCATCCAGCAAAGTCAAGAAGGCTTCCGGGTCAGCAAAAAGAACTTCATCCGGGTCTACCGCTTCCGGGTTAGAGGGCAGCCAACAGCTGGTTTTACATACCAGCCACGCTGCAGCTCAATCCGCCAGGCGAGAGGCCCACGGGAAGGGCCTTGTGGCGAACTATTCTCTAAGCGGCGAAAGCTACAGTCCACTGATCATTGAGTATGTGAAGAACTGGAACAATGCAGAATTCATCGACCCTCAAGATGATCTGCCGAAGAAGTTCGGACTAGCCGAGCTCAGCGCCTAGATGAACTCCGCTACCAAGCCTATTTCCTTAGCTGGCCGGATGATGGAGGTAACTCTTTTTCTCTGATGTTGATGTTTTACATAACTGAGCACCTGTAGATATAGCCCCTAGTGCCCGAGCCTCCGAGGGAATAACTTGTTATTCGGTCGGATGCTTCTTATCGAATCTAGTTTTTGTTGGTAACGACATCAAATTTTGATATAGTTAGAGCCGAGTCTCGTTCCCTTGGCCCGTATCTTATACACTTCGAATATCCATGCACCTAGAGCTGGGTTAAGTTCCACTTGGCCCGGATTTTGTAGACTTTGAATATCCACACACCTAGATCCAGGTTAAGTTCCACTTGGCCCGGGTCTTGTAGACTTTGAATATTCACACACCTAGAGCCGGGTTAAGTTCCACTTGGCCCGGATTTAGTAGACTTCGAATATGCACACACCTAGAGCCGGGTTAAGTTCCACTTGGCCCGGATTTTGTAGACTTCGAATATCCACACACCTAGAGTTGGGTTAAGTTCCACTTGGCCCGGATTTTGTAAACTTCGAATATGTACATACCTAGAGTCGGGTTAAGTTCCACTTGGCCCGGATTTTGCAGACTTCGAATATCCACACACCTAGAGTCGGGTTAAGTTCCACTTGGCCCGGGTCTTGTAGACTTTGAATATCCACACACCTAGAGCTGGGTTAAGTTCCACTTGGCCCGGATTTTGTAGACTTCGAATATCCACACACCTAGAGTCGGGTTAAGTTCCACTTCTTTCCCATTTCTAGCGCGGCTTCGGCATTCCCACTTCCGATTTTTTTCTTTGATTTCATTTCTACGTACAAATTGCAACCGCATCACCTCCCCGCGAACGCTATTACTTCTCTGTCCTCCTTTGCTTCTGGCATTGAGGGGTACATCAGCCTCTGGCCAACCAAAGAGCTTTGGATCAAGTTCTTTGGTCTCCGGAGGAACGTAGTTCCGGACAAGGAGCTTGCCCCGGAGGACAAACACTTGACCCAGTGCGGCGCCACCTCCATTTCTCCCCGGAAGATCTCCGTATTCCCCTAGGTCACCGGACTCAAATCCTGCAAGGGCTGGGCCCAGACTTTCTTCTATGTCCGGAACACCACCAAGGAGGACTTGATCCGGCTACTCCCCTTAAAACTTGGCTCTCCTGATACCTCGCATTGGGAGAGCATTCTAAAGTGGCCCACGGCCCTGGCGAATCAAGTGGAGCGCTGGATCAAGGAGCATCTCCGGGGGAGGATATTATGATTACTTTTCTCCATAGCCTGGTCTCCCCCTCCAGAAGTGAGCCCACAAGATCTTCTACTTGAGCGGCCATCTCGACCCCCACCGGACTTCTTCCATTGAGCTGAATAATTTGGCGGTTTACCGCCGGGTTAATTCCATCTTCAATGTGGAGAAGGAGTTCTCCAAGGATTGGGAGTGGGGACTTGAGCCCTTCACCTGTATGATGATTCACTTTTGTAACTTGTCAATTGTTGCCTTGTTCTCGGCGATTCCTCCAGCAGCCACTAGAGGATGGCGAGGTACTGGCGAGCAAGTGGTTGCTGGACCGCACCGAGGAGGACAAGGAGGAGCCTGATCTGGAGGCCTTCCTGCCAACCCTGGATGTTGTCAAAGTAGTGCTGGTAAGTCCTCTTCTCTAAGGGATTGACCAGACGACGATGACTCAGACGTTAAGGTCCTAGAGGTATTTGATCCGGTTCCCATCTCTTATGTGCATCTGGCTATGTTCGAATGTTCAGCTAACCCGGACGGTCAGGTCCACGAGGTTCCTCCCCTTGCCACTGGTGGCCCGGCCCCTGCTCCTTCCTAGAAGCACGCGGCTACCTCGGCCACAGCTTCGGAGGTACCGCTGCCCAAGAAGAGGCAGAAGAAATCTGAGGTGAAACCCTCGTCCAAGCCGGTCGCCAAGAGCACGGTTTGGAGGGCACCCCAACCTCGGGCTCCTCCTATCGCAAATGAGTTAGTCCTTTAGCACTGGTACTGGGGATTTTTCCTTTGCTTGCCTTTGTTTCTTTCTGATTCTCTCTTTTTGACTTGGTGCTTTTTCTTCTTCTCAGATCTCCTAGGGATATCCCTTAGAGCGGCTCCTGCATAGCCTCCCCACTCCGAAGCAGTCCCTCTCCCCCCCCCCTGAAACGACGATTCTCGTCTGCTCAGCCCTATTCAAGAGGGCTCCATGGTTGCGCCAGACCAGAGCCCACCTCGTCAAGAGGAGGGCAATGTCGACGCGGGGGGTAGTGGGGCGGCTCTGGATATGGCGATGTCGGATCTCCGCGGTTCCTCGGCCTCAGCGCCAAATCTTGAGGTGCCAATTTCATCAGCACCGCCCCCAACAAGTCCTTTTGTTCCAGTGTTCGGATGATCACCAGTACCAGCACCAGCATCAGCAACACTAGCAGCACCACCACCACCAGCAGCATCAGCACCAGCAGCACCAGAACCAACAGCACCAGTAGCACCAGCACCAGCATCAGAACCAACAGCACCAACAGGAGCAGCAAAAGCCTCCACCAAGCCTCCCAAGGGAAAAGCCCCATCGGCTCCCTCCGGGTCTACCCCTTTAATGGCAGATATCTTCCAAACAGTTCCTCCACCTTCATCCAGAAAAGTCAAGAAGGCTTCCGGGTCAGCAAAAAGAACTTCATCTGGGTCTACCGCTTCCGAGTTAGAGGGCAGCCAATAGCTGGTTTTGCATACCAGCCCCGCTGTAGCTCAATCCTCTAGGCGAGAGGCCCACGTGAAGGGCCTTGTGGCGAACTATTCTCTAAGCGGCGAAAGCTACAGTCCACTGATCATTGAGTATGTGAAGAACTCGAACAATGCAGAATTCATCGACCCTCAAGATGATCTGCCGGAGAAGTTCGGACCAGCCGAGTTCAGCGCCCAGATGAACTCCGCTACCAAGGCTATTTCCTTAGCTGGACAGATGATGGAGGTAACTATTTTTCTCTAATGTTGATGTTTTACATAACTGAGCACCTGTAGATATAGCCCCTAGTGCCCGAGCCTCCGAGGGAATAACTTGTTATTCGGTCGGATGCTTCTTATCGAATCTAGTTTTTGTTCGTAACGACATCAAATTTTGATATAGTTAGAGCCGAGTCTAGTTCCCTTGGCCCGTATCTTATACACTTTGAATATCCACGCACCTAGATCCGGGTTAAGTTCCACTTGGGCCGGATTTTGTAGACTTCGAATATCCACACACCTAGATCCAGGTTAAGTTCCACTTGGCCCGGGTCTTGTAGACTTCGAATATTCACACACCTAGAGCCGGGTTAAGTTCCACTTGGCCCGGATTTTGTAGACTTCGAATATGCACACACCTAGAGCCGGGTTAAGTTTGTCCGTGACACGAGCGCCAACGCGGCAACCACTTAGGCAAATCGAGCAGCTAAGTGGATTGGATGCGTTGACCAATTTCACAAATCCATTCCCAGCTTTCCCCTAGCACTGGCAGCATCGGAATCCACCCTGCAGGCAGGACGATCCCTTCAGACATTTGACTTCCGCCGCCAAGTTGCTGTGCCCATTTGCTGCGCCTAGTCGCTGATCCCAAGCTCCAATGGCGCATGCCATAGCCTCCGTTGCGAGGCTCTAGCCCGCCTCCGCCGCCGACGAGCCGAGCAGTTCGGAGGATGGTAGATCCTACTATCAAGGAAGAAGAAGTTCTGGCTACAAGCGGGTGATCTACCCTTCTCTTTTCTATTCGTACTAATTATAACTGCTAGCTGGCTACTGAACCTCAAATTGTTTGTTAACCCAACACTGACAAACATATTTTGTCCACAGTTTTCTGTCAGGTGGGATCTGCGCGGACCCCCCCCCCCCTTACCTGGTTACGATAGTCCTCTACAGGTACGACTCTAAGGGCAAGTGGTATGGACACCATTGTTTCACGATGGAAGAAGCGCCTACGCAGATCTACAGTATATCTGGTATGGTTGTTGCTCTGCGTAATCATGTTGAATTATGGCTGAAGCATACTGCAAAGTTCAGCGTCATGGATGAACGTGGCATCATGGTTCCTATAACGTGTGACAATCAGCTAATTGGATTGATGAAAAGGTATGCTTAGGCTATCATGTTTGAGCTGAAATGTGATGTACTAGATGTGGAAGCTGCTGCAACTGGGAGTCGCCCTTCTATTCTTGGACAGGGTGGTTGTTCGAACCCAATTAGCTCCTGGTAAGCAAAGGTCTCTTGGGGTTCGCATGTTTGTGCTGAATTGTAATTTTTGTTTTATTTACTCTGTAGATATTGGGCAATTATGCAACAGTCTTGTTTCTTTGACAGGAAGCGCCGCAAGGTTAGAAACATGACTGCCGTGTCAGTCATTTTGCTTCCTGAAGAAATTAAAAATGAGTGGAAAGATGTCATTTTGCTGCCCGAAGAAATTAAAAAGAGTGGAAAGATGATGCTAGACACGAATCTAGTGCCCATTATCCCGGCGATGCAGAGTACGTGAAGCTAAGAAAATTGGCACCGAGGAAGAGGAAGAAGGCAGGAAATGGAGAAGCCAGTGGACGTGAAGGCTTGGCACCCAGGCTGCGGAAGAAGGTTGCTGACAATGAAGATGCATAGTAATGTGTTAAACTTGAACCTATATATGTAATTCTGTTAAATTCTGGAGCTCTGTGTGGGGCATGTTGCTGGGCGAAACAATCTACCCACGTTCTCTGAGTAAAATGTACCGCGACTTAGGGTTTGGAAACGCCTGAGTCAGTAGTTGAATCCGAAATTGTGATTGTGCCATTGCTATCTGAAAACACGCAGCATCGATTCCACGATTGCTGAGGGGCATGAGGTCTCCAAATACAACGGAATGTAAGTGGCACAGAAATAAATTATTTAAGCTGCTACATTTCTCGAAGCAGCAACTTATTTCAACTGCTGCACACAATGACATGGCAACATAAACAGCAATGGCAACCGATAATGCCCAGATGAGGAGGAAATCGGTACCACTTTCTGGCCTAATCTTAAGCCCGTCTATCTCACCGTCTCTCTACTCTTGCATCCCCTGCATTTGGCGAAGCTCCCGGATCTCCATTAACCGGGTGTATGTGCTTCCACTTCATAAATTGTGGTTGTGCCATTTGCATGCGGCACAATCCACGTAGATTATGTTCCACCAATGTCAGAATACACTAGTAGAAAAGGGGTCTTTGGTCCACGGTCACGTTCCCAATCCGGGCAAAGATCTACATCGAGACAGAAATTGATCCAAATCACAAATTCTTCCACAAATTAATCGAGACAGAGATCTAAATCAAAGCATTTCATTAATTCAACCACAAGTTCTTCTAAACAAGGGTGCGATTTCACATCCTACATTAATTCAACCACTAGTCAATAATTTCACTTCCGTTGTCGCTGTCTTTCGAGTCGTCGGCTTCCTCGTCGTCATCAGACAGAACCTCCATGATTTCCGCATTGTTTGTGAGACGGAGCACCTCTTCGCGGCGAGCGGCGGCGATGACGGTGTACTTGGTCCGTCCAGGGACGGACCAGAACCTCTCCCGCCCTTCTCGGTTGTGGAGATCCCAGTGCACCACGTGCCCGTAAACGATGCGGTTGCCAATCTTGGCCTTCCGCTCCTACTTGAACAGCGTCGGCTAGTACGGGCTGGCCGCCGCGTACCGAGGCAGCGCCCTCTTCCACGCGGGCATCTGGTGGTGGCGCACCGCGATTTCGCTCTCCATCGCGGCTCTTCCGGGGACAAGGAGTGGAGCCACCGGCACCCCCGCATAGCTGATGCGCCATCCGTGGGGCACCATCACGGCCGGTGGCGTGAGGATGTCGAAGTGCGCAAACATCACCGCCTCGTAGAAGTTCAGCGAGGGCATCTCCATGGCGGCGCGGTGGAGATTGGAGAGGGAGCGAGGGGATGGACGACGAAGCGACGGCGTGGTGGAGATTGGAGAGGACAAGAGGATGGACGACGAAGAGACGCGATGTGGTGCCTCCTATTTGTACACGAGGATGACGAAGCGACGGGCGGAATATCCAAGGGGCATTGGTCAGACAAAAGGAAGTGATGCAGGGTTAAGACAGACTAACGAGAGAGCAATTTTTTCCTCCCAGGACTCCGGGACCACTAGTTCAGACCGCTAGGTCAACAAGTACTACTATTACAACTTAAAAATGCACGAAGCTCAAGCTCAATACTAGAACTAGTTATCAAACTCCTTGATCTTCCTAATCTTAGCCCGATGCGCATCTTCCTGCGAGAGCAAGGATCGAATCGTCTGCTCCTTCCTTTTAGCATCTTCCTTGCACAACTTCAATTGTTTCTCTACATTTTTCCTCATGCACTTGTCAATACTTGTAGTTTTGAACTCCAGGACTTTGGCCTGGTGAAGATCATTCCTTGCTTGAGTCAGTTCTTGCTCTGCTTTAGCCTTCAGGGCCAACGCCACGTCCCTCTCCTTCTCAACTTTTCCAGCCTTGTCTCGCACCCTCCTGAGATCTCGGTTAAGCTTGGTCGTGTCAACTGGGTCCCATAGCTTCATCTCAACACTGTCAAGAAGTGAGCTGACTATGGATTATTTCAACTCAATAGTCATATCCCATAGTTTGTCCAGCGTTTTCTGCATCGATTTGGGCCACTCTGGGTCTACCCATTTGACAACACCGCAACTTTCGCCTTGCATCATTGCACGATGTCCTTGACAACGTAGAAACCTCTTGCCTGCGTTTCGTCCTTCGAACGCTACAAATTTAGTGGGCACATGTCCATGTTTACATAGCAGAGGACTGTCTTCATCCCCTAAACCGTGATAGTCGGAGTCATACATCGTCTGGTTGGCCTAACACATCATACACGCATGAGTAAACAGAGTAGATCTAGATCAAAAAATAGATAACTGGCCACGGATGATAGAGATAGAGATGAGACGACACACATCGAGATCACCGTCCCTATCGTCACGACGTGTTTCCTCGCCGTCTCCCCTTGAACCCATGGCGAGAGGGGAGGGGGTGGCTGCCGGAGAGGGGATTGGGATGGAGGTGCCATCAGCTTGCGGCTACGGCAGGATGGGAGTGAAGTGGAGAAAGTGGCTTTGAGGGGAAGGAAGAGAAGTACGGGGAGGAAGAGAAGTAATGGGGACGTGACACTGGGATGTGGCCCACTGAACTCGTGAGTCGTGACACTCGCAACAAGGGAGCGCCCAGTGTTGCCAGTTTGTCCAGAGCAAGCGTGGCCAATCATGCCGCAGAACAGCCTACTCGTGGATCGCTCTTACGAAGACCATCCCAATCGTCCAAGCGCTCCGATCGAATGGTATGTAACAATCGTCAAGCAGAACAACTATTTTAGGGCATGCCTTCTAGAAGACTCGGTCTAACGGCCACCCAATGGGGGGCTAAGGTTAGGGAACTACTAAGGTTAATTAGGATCCATATATGGTTTGTGAAAAGAGCAGACATGCAATGACACTAGTGGATCCATATGTGGTTTGTGAAAAGAACAAACATGCAATCACACTGGGTGGACTCATGTGTGGTTCATGAGAAGAACACACATGCAATGACACTTGTGGATCCATGTGTGGTTTGTGAGAAGAACACACATCGAATGACACTAGGTGTGGTTCATGAAAGGAACACACATCCAATGACACTAGATATGGTTCAAGAAAAGAACAGACATGCAATAACACTGGTGGATCCATATGTGGTTTGTGGAAAGAACGGACATGCAATGACACTGGTGTATCGATGTGTGGTTCATGAGAAGAACGCACATGCAATGACGCTCGTGGATCCATATTTGGTTCATGAAAAGAACAGACATACAATGACACTGGGTGGATCCATGTGTGGTTTGTTTAGAGGAACAGACATGCAATGACACTAGGTAGATCCATGTGTGGTTTGTTTAGAAGAACAGACATGCAATGACTCTAGTTGTGGTTCATGAAAATAACACACATGCAATGACACTGGTGGATCCATGTGTGGTTTGTGAAAAGAACAGACATGCAATCACACTAGGTGGATCCATGTGTCGTTTGTTTAGAGGAACAGACATGCAATGACACTGGGTGGATCCATGTGTGGTTTGTTTAGAAGAACAGACATGCAGTGACTCTAGTTGTGGTTCATGAAAAGAACACACATGCAATGACATTGGTGGATCCATGTGTGGTTTGTGAAAAGAACAGATACGCAATCACACTAGGTGGATCCATGTGTGGTTTGTTTAGAGGAACAGACATGCAATCACACTGGGTGTGGTTCATGAAAATAACACACATGCAATGACACTACTGGATCCATGTGTGGTTCATGAAAAGAACAGACATGCAATCACACTAGGTGGATCCATGTGTGGTTTGTTTAGAGGAACAAACATGTAATGACACTGGGTGGATCCATGTGTAGTTTATTTAGAAGAACGGACATGCAATGACACTAGTTGTGGTTCATGAAAAGAACACACATGCAATGACACTGGTGGATCCATGTGCGGATTGTGAGAAGAACAGACATGCAATGACATTGGGTGGATCCATGTGTGGTTGTTTTTAGAGGAACAGACATGCAATGACACTGGTGGATCCATTTGTGGTTTGTTTAGAAGAACATACATGCAATGACACTGGTTGTGGTTCCATGTGTGGTTTGTTTAGAGGAACATACATGCAATCACACTGGGTGTGGTTCATGAAAAGAACAGACATGCAATGACACTGGTGGATCCATATGTGGTTTGTGGAAGGAATAGACATGCAATGACTCTAGGTGTGGTTCATGAAAAGAACAGACATGCAATAACACTGGTGGATCCATGTGTGGTTCATGAGAAGAACACACATCCAATGACACTAGTGGATCCATGTGTGGTTCATGAAAAGAACACACATGCAATGACACTGGCTGTGGTTCATGAGAAGAACATACATACAATGACACTGGTGGATCCATGTGTGGTTTGTTTAGAGGAACATACATGCAATCACACTGGCTGTGGTTCATGAGAGGAACAGACATGCAATGACACTGGTGGATCCATATGTGGTTTGTCGAAGGAACACACATGTAATGACTCTAGCTGTGGTTCATGAAAAGAATAGACATGCAATCACACTAGGTGGATCCATGTGTGGTTCATGAAAAGAACATACATGTAATGACTCTAGGTGGATCCATGTGTGGTTTGTTTAGAGGAACTGACATGCAATGACACTGGGTAGATCCATGTGTGGTTTGTTTAGAAGAACAGACATGCAATGACTCTAGTTGTGGTTCATGAAAAGAATAGACATGCGATCACACTAGGTGGATCCATGTGTGGTTCATGAAAAGAACAAACATGCAATGTCACTGGGTGGATCCATGTGTGGTTTGTTTAGAGGAATAGACATGCAATTACACTGGGTGTGGTTCACGAGAAGGACATACATGTAATGACACTAGGTGGATCCTTTGTGGTTTGTGAGAAGAACATACATGCAATGACACTGGCTGTGGTTCATGAGAAGAACACATATGCAATGACACTTGTGGATCCATGTGTGGTTTTTTTAGAGGAACAGACATGCAATCACACTTGGTGTGGTTCATGAGAAGAACAGACATGCAATGACACTGGTGGATCCGTATGTGGTTTGTGGAAGGAACACACATGCAATGAGTCTAGCTGTGGATCATGAAAAGAACATACATGCAATCACACTAGGTGGATCCACGTGTTGTTCATGAAAAGAACAAACATGCAATGACACAGGGTGCATCCATGTGTGCTTTGTGAAAAGAACAGACATGCGATCACACTAGGTGGATCCATGTGTGGTTTGTTAGAGGAACAGACATGCAATCACACTATGTGGATCCATGTGTGGTTTGTTTAGAAGAACACACATGCAATGACTCTAGTTGTGGTTCATGAAAAGAACACACATGCAATGACACTGGTGGATCCATGTGCGGTTTGTGAGAAGAACAGACATGCAATCACACTAGGTGGATCCATGTGTGGTTTGTTTAGAGGAACAGACATGCAATGACACTGTGTGTGGTTCATGAAAAGAACACACATGCAATGACACTGGCGGATCCATGTGTGGTTTGTGAAAAGAATAAACATGCAATCACACTAGGTGGATCCATGTGTGGTTTGTTTAGAGGAACAGACATGCAATGACACTGGCTGTGGTTCATGAGAAGAACATACATGCAATGACACTGGTGGATCCATGTGTGGTTTGTTTAGAGGAACAGACATGCAATCACACTGGGTGTGGTTCATGAGAGGAACAGACATGCAATGACACTGGTGGATGCATATGTGGTTTGTGGAAGGAACACACATGGAATGACTCTAGCTGTGGTTCATGAAAAGAACAAACATGCAATCACACTAGGTGGATCCATGTGTGGTTCATGAAAAGAACAGACATGCAATGACTCTAGGTGGATCCATGTGTGGTTTGTTTAGAGGAACAGACATTCAATGGCACTGGTGGATCCATATGTGGTTTGTGGAAGGAACTCACATGGAATGGCTCTAGTTGTGGTTCATGAAAAGAACAGACGTGCAATCACACTAGGTGGATCCATGTGTGGTTCATGAAAAGAACAAACATGGGACACTTGGTGGATCCATGTGTGGTTTGTTTAGAGGAACAGACATGCAATGACACTAGGTGTGGTTCATGAAAAGAACACACATGCAATGACACTGGTGGATCCATGTGTGGTTTGTGAAAAGAACAAACATGCAATCACACAAGGTGGATCCATGTGTGGTTTGTTTAGAAGAACAGACATGCAATGACACTGGGTGGATCCATGTGTGGTTCATGAAAAGAACAGACATGCAATCACACTAGGTGGATCTATGTGTGGTTTGTTTAGAAGAACAGACATGCAATGACTCTAGTTGTGGTTCATGAAAATAACACACATGCAATGACACTGGTGGATCCATGTGTGGTTTGTGAAAAGAACAGACATGCAATCACACTAGGTGGATCCATGTGTGGTTTGTTTAGAGAAACAGACATGCAATGACACTGGGTGGATCCATGTGTGGTTTGTTTAGAAGAACAAACATGAAATGACTCTAGTTGTGGTTCATGAAAAGAACACACATGCAATGACACTAGTGGATCCATGTGTGGTTCATGAAAAGAACAGACATGCAATCACACTGGATGTGGTTCATTAGAAGAACCAAGATGCAATTACACTAGCTGTGGTTCATGAGAAGAACACACATGCAATGACACTGGTGGATCCATGTGTGTTTCATGAGAAGAACAGACATGCAATCACACTAGGTAGATCCATGTGTGGTTTGTTTAGAGGAAAACAAATCCAATGACACTGGGTGTGGTTCATGAAAAGAACAGACATGCAATGACACTGGTGGATCCATATGTGGTTTGTGGAAGGAACACACATGCAATGACATTGTGTATCCTTATGTGGTTTGTGAGAAGAACTGACATGCAATGCCATTGGTTGATCCATGTATTTCATTGTACACAACACTCACTTTCCATTTTTATACTACTCAGTGTTGCCCTTGGTTTTTTGATACTACTCAGTTTTTCCCCCTCTCTCTATCTTTCGTAGAAGCCCAAACCTGTGCTCACTCTGTCTGCTACTCCCTGATTGAGTTGTCACGCGGATCGTGCACACCAACCGTTGATTCTGTGTGATCCAACGATGATCGTTGCACCTTCACAGTACAGCGTCAGACATCACGAACGTCTCCCTCAGTGAGACTTCTACAAGAAGGAACACGAAGCCGTCCATTGAAAAAGTCGCTGAGCGGTCATGTCATGTTTAATCAAGTCTGAAAAGCCTACTGCTGCTACTACTACGCCACAACACATGCGTCTTCAAGTACACGGTCGTCGATGGATAGCTGCAATTTATTGCCACTTGATTTTAATAAGACATATCCCATTTTTTACGCAGTGGCTCTCAATCTCACTTCCAACTGGGCCCCACCGTAAGAAGCTTGCACGCCCTAGCCGGAGGCCGAAGAGCCGATATCGACGAGACCTAACGTCTCTGCCTTCATCGAGTCCCTCGCAGCCATCAACGCATCCCTCTACCCGATCTAGCACAACCCCACAAATCTCGCCGTACAGCCACCTACCTTCCCCTCTACATTTCCACTTTTAACTATCGCCAATTTTAGGGCTGTGTCAAACTTCATACATAGAAATTGTGTATACGCCCTTTGCATGTGGCTCAATACAGAACTGCCATACATGGCCCGGGAAAAAACGTGACGTACCGTGCGCGTGTCGCGGTGCACGGTGTAGTAGACTGCGCGGCGTGTTGCACGGTTGTGCCACGAAACGTGTCTTGCTTCCATCCACCTTAACTATAGAGCCCCTCTCCGCACACCCACTCTCACTCTCGCTCACTCTCCCCATGCAACCCTCTCCACTGTCCCACCAGCACCCGCATACTCCCGAGAATACCCCGTCCGCCCCGGTGATGGCGGAGGAGGATAAGGCAGCCATCGTCGCCTCCGAGGCCGCCGGCGAGGAGGCCCCTGTCTCCTCGCCGGTCCGCCTCGACACATTGAAAGCAGCCGCCGTCCCTGTCCAGGCCCCAGTCGAGCCATCGATGGCAGCCGCCGTTCTAGTCCAGGCCCCCGTCCCCACTACCGACGGGGTCGCCGAAGAGGAGGCCCCCGCCGGCGAGGAGCCCCTCGCCGGTCACAAGCATATCAAGCACTTCTTGGGCACCTACAATCTAGATAAGTACATCACTCCGCTGAACCCCTACGACGCCGGCATCGGCGACCCATGGTCGGAGGTAACTAGGGTTTGCTCCCCTCCCCTGGTTCTTATACCGTTCCCATCGTTGGATGCTAGATCTTGGTTTATTACGATTCGCTTGTTCGCATTTCGTTTGCTCGGTCTTCTTACATCATCTACTCCCCCATTTTCCTTTTCTTCCAATAGGTTCTCGGTAGTGAAGTTTGCAGCGATGATGAGTCCATCCACACCAAGACTCGTCAGTTGCTGAGGAGGCTACGGGCTAGCCAGTATGACGCCTTCTTCAGGGCATCTCCTGGCGCTGCCCCTTCTGCAAGGGGACCGCCTTCGGCTGGGTGAGTCTCCTCGGCACCAACTTCAACTCCTTACTGAAGCATGCAGAGGCCCCAGGCTCCGGCATCCATGAAGGCAGTGAGCGCGAGACCATGAACATTCACGCCTACATCGCTGAACACCGGGCTCTCGGCATTCACCTCCGAAACCTCCAGCGGGTGGCCATCAAAGAGGGTCACATGCCTCCAATCAGGTCCAAGGCCCCCAAGATCAAGGGACTGGGCAACAAGAAGTGGAGGAAGCGCCGGGGGGAGGAGGAGGGGCACGGGCGCTTGCAGGATGTGTCTGCACCTACGATGGCTGTTGCTGCTAAGCAGCTTCTTTCTAGCTATATCCTATTTCTGGCTGAATCCGTCGAACCTCGTTATGCAACCTACTTTCTATCGCTATATCCTATTTAGCTGCGCATAGCTATATCTACATTTGTTTTGTTTTCTGAATGAATGTATTCTGCCTGGTGTGGTTTGCTGCTCTAGATTTGCTACTGGATCGGAGGCAAAAAGAGGTCCAAAAGGGAACGAATTATCAAAGTGAGAATCTTCTCTAGATTTGCTACCAATTTGGGAAAAATGAAACATATCTATTTAACAAGAGAGGAAAAGGGCACTCTTTCAAACTGCCAGTTAACGAGCTACCATCTTGACAAGCTACAAGACACATACATAAGCATAACACAAAGAGGGTTAAATTTATTTTACTACTATCACTTGAGGCGCTAGACATCTTGACAAGCTAATTGAGTTCCACAAAACAGAAACATAACACTGACAAGTAAAATTTAATTCACTTCTCATCGGACCACTTGAGGCGCTTGCCATCGTTCCTAGGCGACCAACTGCGACCGTTCCAGGTACTCCACAGCTCACGAAATGCTTCGTCCCACCTGGGATCTGACTTGGCTTCCCTATCTTCAGCGTCCTGCGGCACAATTAGCGGTGCATCACAGGCCTGATTGTTGCCGCTAGAAGATGCAGCCTCTCTGTTTGATGCTTCAGCTGCAGCCTCTATGTTAGCTGATTCAGCTTCAGCTTCAAGCTCTCTTTCAGCTGCTTCTGCAGCCTCTTTGTCAGCTGTTTCAGATGCAGCCATTTTGTTTGCATATGGAGCTTCAAACTCAGCTATTCTGCATTTTCTACGAAGGGCTCCCCTAAGCTCGTCTTCCCTCTTGCAAATAGGGCAAAACACGAGGTAACGTAGAAAAAATGGATCTTCTTATACAGCTGGTAAGTCATGTAAGCATCTATGGCTGCATACTTCAGGTTTATATCAGACAATGGCCACTCGTCCCATAAATCATGCCTATCCGTAGGGAAATCTTCCTTCATTTTGTTGTACGACTCATCAAGGATTCTAGTTGCGAGTGATGACATTCCATCCTTCCTCGAGCCCCCTAGGATTTTGACAAGACTCTGAATATCAATCCAGTTGTGCGCAAGAATTATAATTCCCTCTTGATAAAATTTCAAAAAATCAGTTGTTTCGTCGACAGTGCAGAAAACAATTCCCTTTTCTACAAGGAACTAGCGCAGCGCCGGACAATTCCTGTCAGTCCTGAAAGTATGTAGTTTGTCATCACCAAAATTTGTAACTACAAATATTTTGTCAATGCAAGATCATCATCATCTGAATATAATTTTGAAAACTTTAGTAAATGCAAGATCAAGACTCTCAACATTGTCTTGTCATAATTTATTTGGTCCTAAATAAAATCCAGTAGTTGCAAGACGAGGAAATGGATAAAGAACAAGAGGAGAAAACCCTAAAAGCGGTTAGCTACAGAGAGAAGATCTACAAACCGGGAGATGTGGTAGACGAGGACGTGTTTCCTCATGGCCAATTGAACGACGGCGATTTCACTCCCTTCATATGGGTGCTCCGGGGTGTACTCGAGGTCCAACCCCACAAACTTGTCCTCGTATATCCCAAGCCAACCCTCGTACATCCCCAGGACACGCACCACTGTCTCCTCCTCGTTGGTGTAGACAACATCTATCTTCTTATTGTCATGGGTAGTGAAGCTTGTCTCTAGAGTGCGACGACCTTCCATGGTGGCAAGGAGAAGACGGGAAGAAGATAGATGACAGGAAGAAGAAGAGTGGTTTCTGCGAGGCAGGGGAATGGTGGAACCGTCAATGCGCTTTTAAGGTAGTGGTTAACGACGTGGACAGAAGTCCAAGGAGAGACGTGTGGCGGTGGCCGTTCCAGCTTCTGAGTAAACAAAAACTAATTATAACACCGATACATGTGCCCTATTTTGTCACGTCAATACACTGGGCAGGGGGCGGGCAGGGGGTGTTGTCCTATCCACTGTGCCAACGCTGCAAGCCTACGTGACAGCCACCCCGCCTAAGCAACGGAAGCGACATAACGTCGAGAACTAACGGGGGGCCAACTTGACAGCCATTAGCCTGATTTTTTGTATTGAAACATAAAGTTGAATTCGTGCCGAAAAAGACCCTCTGAGTATTTGGCGCACCAACTGTAGTCATCCCGACCGATTTCAGGGAACTTGGGTACCGCGTTGCCTGGACACCCCAACTTTCGGGCCGCAAAATGATATTTTCTCCTCCTGGGGCGCGACATGTGGTGGCGCGGGAGGGGAGGCGGGCATCGATGGGCGGGAATCCACCAGGGCGTCGACGCGTGGCGACGTGGTAGTGGGTGTAGGCGGCGACGACGGGCCGTGCGGTGCAGGAGATAGGGGCGCAAAATCCGAGGCTGATGGAGAATCAGTGTGGGATGGTGTGCCGCTATCGTTATCAGAATGTTCTTCAGCTTTCTCATTGGAAACTGTTGCATCATCATTGTGCGAGGAATCTTCGCCACTTGACTCACAATTCAGAGAAGCAGACAGTGATGTTTCTTGTTCATTGTTAGTCACAACTGGTATAATAGGCAAAGGCATGAGGTCATTAGTTTGTGCGTCCCCAATAGTATATGTGTTAGAAGGCGTATCATGTAGTAGTAAAAGAATATCATGGCGAAGGCAACGACCTGCATTAGGATGTAGGTCGGTAAAGGGAAAAACATGCTCATCAAAGGCAACATCACGGGAGACATAAACACGACCAGTAGACACATCAAGACATTTGACTCCTTTGTGAAAGGGACTATATCCAAGGAACACGCATCGAGTCGACCGAAAAGCAAGTTTATGTTTGTTGTACGGCCGAAGATTTAGCTAACAGGCGCAGCCAAAAACTCGAAGGGATTCATAATTCGGTTTAGTATGCATGAGAAATTCTACTGGAGTATAAAAATTGATGACTTTGCTTGGGAGAAGATTTATGAGAAAAGTGGTCGTAAAAAAGGCTTCATCCCAAAATTTTAGAGGCATAGAAGCATTCGCAAGAAGAGACAAGCCAACCTCAACAATGTGACGATGTTTTCTTTCAGCGGAGCCATTTTGTTGATGAGCATGAGGACAAGACACATGATGAGTGATTCCAACTTTTTGAAAGAAGCTATTTAGTTTTTCATATTCACCACCCTAGTCAGTTTGCATGGTTTTGATCTTTCTTTCAAACTTGCGTTCAACAAATTGCTGGAAGTTAAGAAAGATTTGATAAACTTTAGATCGTTTCTTTAGCAAATAGATCCAAGTGAATTTACTAAAATCATCGATACAACTTACATAATATGCATGTTTGCCCATAGAAAGAGGAGCAGGACCCCAAACATCAGAGAAAACGTGTTCTAGAGGAACCGTAGAAACACTAGTAGAAACGGGATAGGGTACCTGATGACTCTTTGCTAACTGACAAGCATCACAAACATATGGATTTATTTCTGGCGAATGCGAGAGTTCATTTTTTCTAATTATTTGTTGCACCACAAAGGTGGAGGGGTGGCCTAGACGATGATGCCATGTGGAGGATGAGGGCTTTATGGTGATGAAGGCTTCCTTGCGTGACCCACTGGAAGTAGGAATGAGAGGATAAAGACCATCATGGCATGGACCCTTAAACAGAACATCCCTGGCTGCCTGATCCTTAATCAAAAAGAAGAAGGGGTGAAACTCAAGAAAAACGTCGTTGTCAAGGGTGAGTTTATGAACGGATAGGAAGTTTTTGGATGCACTAGGTACATGTAATATGTTGTTTAGATGTAAGGAACTATGTTGGGTATGCAAAACTGAATGACCAACATGGGAGATTTGCATACTGTGACCATTTGCCGTGTGGACGTGATCGCGACCAGTGTACTTCTCATGGACGGAGAGTTTGCTCAACTCACCAGCAACATGATTGGTGGCACTAGTGTCAGGGTACCAGTTGGTATCAACTCCATAGGAGGCAACATGCACAGCCTTGTCCTTGCGATCTCTGTCATCATCAGAATCTTCCTTGTCCTTGTCCTGGTACCTCCACCAGCAATCACTCACAGGGTGCCCATGAATCTTGCAGATTTGGTTGTGAACATTAACAAACCATGTAGGAGCACGATCGCGGGGGTGGCCGCCGTCGCGCTTGCCACCATCACGGCGAACACTATCATCATGCCGACGGTAGTCGTCGCGGCGCGCATCATCCCGGCGGCACACGTAGCCACCATCGTCGCGGCGATCATCACCGCGTGGAGGAGTTGCCCGGTCATTTTCGCGGCGGTATCCGCGGTCGTTATCACAGCGGTAGCCGCGATCATCATCACGGCGGTTGTCGTGATCATCATCGCGTCGGGGAGGCCGGTCATCGCGGGGTTGAGGTGGCGATTGACGGCGGGCAAGGTTGACAGAAGATGTGAAGGAATCACCAGCGTCATGTAACATAGTCTGACGAAGATCATGAGCAGAAATTTGATCATAGAGATCATCAAGAGTTGTGTTAGGGTTTCCATTGACAGTGGCGACAACGACGTTGTAGGAGCCGTCAAGTCCATTCAGAACATAGCTAATCAGCTCACTCTCATCGAGAGTTTCACCGAGAGCCACTAGTTCTAAGGCGAACCCCTTCATCTTGGCGAAGTACTGCGCGGTGGTGAGGGAGTGCTTCTTGGTGTTGTTGAGAGCACCGTGGATGGCATTGATCTTGGACGGAGACTGAGTCGAGAACATGCGGTTGATAGCTGCCTAGACAGCCGCAGAAGTCTCGAGGCCGAACACATGGGTGATGGCCCACAAGTATAGGGGGTGTATCGCAGTATTTTTGATAAGAGTGCTGAACCCAACGAGGAGCAGAAGGTGCTAGCTAGTGGTATGGATCAGGAATTCTCTGCAAATACTTAGCAAACGGATTTTTAGGGGTTTTTGATAATGCAAGTAAATAAAGTGCGGCTAGATAAAAGACAATAAGAATAAATGCAGCAAGTGGCTCAATCCTTTATTCAGCAAAGGACAAGTCGGTTGTATTACTTAAGATGACCAAACGTTCTCGAGGACACATGTGAATATTGTCAAGTGCTTTCGCTTCACATAGTTGATTAATCTTCTTTAGCTTGCTAAGTGTTGTGTGGGTGAACCTGTGCTAATGTACCGACCTTCCTAGGACTAATACATACTTGTGATTAAACCCCTTGCAAGCATCCGCAAGTACAAGAAAGCAATTAAGGTAGAAACCTAACCATAGCTTTAAACTCTAAGACCCTGACATCCCTTGTGCAATGGTTTCCTAACGGGGGTTCAGGTTTCTGTCACTTCGGCAACCCCTACGATTAGTAGCCAAATACATAATGCATTCCCCTAGGCCCATATAGGTGAAGTGTCATGTAGTCGACGTTCACATGACACCACTAGAAGAAGTACACCACAACTTAATTAACAAACCATTAAATCTTTCTCAACACAATTCCACTACTAACAACATGACTTCTCCCATGTCCTCAAGAACAAAATGAACTACTCACAAGACATCATATGGATCATGATCAGAGATGGAATAATGATGTATAACAATCTGAACATAAACAATAATTCAATGGTTCCACTCAATAGCATCAACTACAAAGAGTAATCAACACCAAGAAAGTTTCCCCTAAGAATGATGCAAGATTCAACCCAATTGTTACAGCGAGATGCTGGTGATGATGATGGTGCTGGTGGAGATGATGGTGGTGATGATGATGATGATGATCCTGATGAAGTCCAACTTGATGGTGGTGTTGATGGCGATGATCTCCCCTCTCCGGGAAGGAATTCCCCCGGCAGAATTCTGCCTACTGGAGAGATCTTTCTCTCTCGGTGTTTTCCGCCCCGCAGAGGCGGCGGAATCTTTCTGTGGTTGCTCCCCGAGTCTTAGGGTTTCGGGGGGATAATATACGCCATAGGGGAGAGGCTAGAGTGGACCAGGGCGGCCACACCACCTGGTGGCGTGGCCTGGGGTGGCCCGCGCCAAGGGGTGGTGTGGGCCCCTTGTGGCCCATCTCCACTTCCCCTTCTGGCTTTCTTCGTCTTCTGGAAAAATAGAATGTTCCATGTATTTTCCAGGATTTTCTAATCTTCGCGAATTTTGCCTCCAAACAGCCCCTTTTTCCATCAGAATCCTAACTGTAGCGGTCCATGCTCCAAAAGTCATCAACCATGCAAAAACAGATGAAATAACATAAGTATCATCTCTTAATTTGAAATATATCAATGAATAATAGTAAATTATGATATAGAATAGTGATGCAAAATGGACGTATCAACTCCCCCCAAGCTTAGACTTCGCTTGTCCCCAAGCGAAACTGAGCTATATAAACATGACCTCAGGTTTATGGAGTGAAGAGTCGATAAAAGAATACGGACAAGGAGCATCACATTCATCAATACATAGATCATAATAGCAGACAACTCACCATTATATAACTTAACTTGCAATAAGTAAAGGAAACACAATAAAGATACATAAAGTAGATCATAGTTGGTAATGGCAAATTTAGCTCTTGGTTGAAGAATAGTTGACAATTTGTAGGAGTTCACAAATAACTGGTTTTCAAAGATAGCTTTCAAAGTAATAAACGCTAAGATAAGAGCAAAGTGCAAAACAAGGAACATAAGAGACATGATTGAATAAATCATCATATGAATGAATGAAACACAACAACTCGAAATACTTGCTAAGATAGAAGGGAGTAGGTTTACTGACTCAACTGAAAAGTAAAAGAAGGGCCCTTCGCAGAGGGAAACAGGGATTTCAAGTTTCATAAAGAGCTTCCAAAAATTATGATACTTATTAGCTTTCAGCTCTCATTGCCCCTATCATAAGAATCTTTAGGTGATTAAGGTTAAAGTGACACAACTAAGAGGATATGCTTGACAAGTTATAAATTGAAATCTCATGCCCCTTACTTACGAGTACCGAACCTCATGCTACTCAACTTCAGTCACGAGTAAGCTCTTGTCATTGTAAATACATGTGTATCAAAGAGAACCTCCAACGGCGTACCCCTTACACATGACACAGGAGCTATCCCATAATCAAATTGACAAGGCAAGCAGACAATGAGCGATCTTTTTATTTGCTATTTTCATAGGTTTTTATTGAGGATGCTTCATAGAATGTTCATTATGGTTATGCTGCAAGTTTCCACCATGATTAGGCATGGCTTAGGCTAGCGGCCCAGGCATTTCTCTAACACATATACGAACTCCATGATCTTACAAGTTCCCCTTTTATTTCACACCGCTGGGATCCATAAGCAAAAGAACATGATATCAACTAGGTACAAAGTACCAATGTAGTGTTGAAAGTGTTCCCCATGATACATGGTTATGCTAACTTCAACTCATAAAACACAAGCATATACGCAACAAAGATGGATGCAATGGTTCAAGTTTATTAGATGCAAGAAAGTAAAGTGGGCCATCAAGTTCGTGAGAGCTTTAATCACTAATTTTCACATAACAAGTTTAATTTGGAAGGTAGATAAAAACATGAATTTTCTTGGAATAGCAATAATGCTAATAGGTAGGTATGGTGGACACAAATGGCATAGGTTTTGGTTTAAGGATTGGATGCACGAGAAGAATAACCTCTCAGTACAGGTTTTTGGCTAGCAAGGCTGGGTAGCAAGTATAAGAGTTGAAGGAAACAAACAAACATACACGCGATAAAAACAAACATGCAATCTTCCTTGGAAGCACAAATGATCTTAACTATAGAATACTGAGCTTATGAGCAAATCAAGAAAGAAAGATGATGAAATTATATTTCTTTAGAGTACTTTTTATCTTTTTCATTCAACTCTCAAAAATAGTGTTGCTACTAACCGAGCCAGGTTTGCCAAAACCAACTAAATTAACTCAATGATCCCAAAGTGATACCAATACTAACAACAAGATCAATCATATAACCATGAATTGAAAACTAATATAAGATATGCAAACGAGTAAATGATAGAACTTCTCATTAATATTCCATAACGGCAAATCACACCAAGGGATACATATCTAACGAGAGAGGGGACACTTCCATAATGTAAAACATCCTACACAATAACTTCTCTATTCATGATATGACTCTACTAAAAAGGTAAAAAGATAGAAGATAGTGATGTGATACCGCGACACTCCCCCAAGCTTGGAACAAACCAAGGGGATGCCAAAACCTGATGACGAATTACTCCTTTGGTGATTGTGGTGTTCTCTCATTGTTGTCATACTTCCAATGTAAGGGCTCCCCATCAACAAAAGATATCCTGGTCTCCATCATCCTGAGACTAGCAGCAGCACTTATGCGTTTAAACCTAACCTCATACTCACAGTTTTGATTTTGAACATCGTAGAGCTGTGCTTCCAGTTGGTTGGTTGTTTGATGGAGTCAGAGGATTTCATCCTTGAGCTCAGCAGTCTCCTTTTGGTGCTGGGCGATGAGTTCGGAACAAATCTTATGGATGATATCCACTTCACGTTCTGCCCTCTTCTTGTACCTAAAGACTTCTTGCTCCAGTGCTTCCATTCTGTCCTCTAGACTTCCTTCACCTTTAGGGCCTTGAACTTCTTTTATCCGTACCTCCCCTTCTTCAAGCAACAACTCCTTGGGATGATTCTTCAACTCGCGCATGTATGGGTTGATGATATCCGCTAAGGAATCTTCCTTGGCTGATCCAGAGGAAGACATCGTGGCTCCAAAAACTAGGACTCTACCTGTCAGAACAGATCAAAACGAAAACATGACAAGAACACGATATACGAACCTCGGGAGATCTGGGGGATTATCTATTACGAAGTTTTACAACAAAAGGAAGGTACTGGGAGAAAACGGGTCGGAGATGGATTCCGGAGCGGCCTCACCACCTGGTGGCGTGGCCAGGGGTGGGCCCACACCACAAGGTGGTGTGAGGCACCTTGGCTCCATTTCTGTCCCTCTTTCACTTCGTAGCTTTCCTTGTTGAATAAAAACTGCAAAAATATAACTAGACAGATCCTTCGTGGAACTTTTCTTACCAGAACTATTACCTATTTGAAAGCAGACTCTACAGGTCTCTGAATTTGGTCTTTGATAAATTTTTCCGGAGTTATAACTTGAAAAGCATCAACATCTTCATTATAAGAATCTCCAGCAATTTAGTGCTTAAGTCATTGCCCATTCACCACTTTGTAGTCTTATCTTTTAAATAAGAAATTTTTATTGCTCCTGAACGGTACACTTCTTCAATAACAAAAGGTCCTTCCCATTTTGACAGTAGTTTCCCTGCAAAAAATCTAAGATGAGACCTATACAATAGAACTTTCTCACCAACATGGAATTCTCTCTTAAGTATTCGCTTAGCATGCCATCTTTTAAATTTCCTTAAAGAGTCTAGCATTCTCATATGCTTCACTCCTCTATTCATCCAACGAACTTAAGTCAAATAATCTTTTTTCACTAGCAAGCTTACAATCTCTATTGAGTTCTTTAACTGCCCAATAAGCTTTGTGCTCTAATTCTAAAGGCAGGTGACAAGCTTTCCCATAAACCATTTTATAAGGAGACATCCCCATAGGATATTTATAGGCAGTCCTATAAGCCCATAAAGCATCGTTCAACTTTTTAGCCCATTTTTTTCTAGATCTATTAACAGTTTTTTGCAAGATAGATTTAATTTCTCTATTTGATAATTCTACTTGTCCACTAGTTTGGGGATGATAAGCTGAAGCAATTCTATGATTAACATCATATTTAGCAATGGTCTTTCTGAAACCACCATGAATGAAATTAGAACCCCCATCAGTCATAAGATACCTAGGCACTCCAAACCTAGGAAAGATAACATCCTTAAGCATTTTTAGAGAGGTCTCCCCATTAGCACTCTTCGTAGGTATGACTTCTAACCACTTAGTAACATAATCAACAGCCACAAGAATATTAGTATAACCTTTTGAAGGAGGGAAAGGACCCATAAAGTCAAATCCCCAACAATCAAAGGGTTCAATAACTAAAGAGTAATTCATAAGCATTTCATTGCGTCTATAAATATTACCAACACGCTGACACTCATCACAAGATAAGACAAATTTTCCTGCATCTTTAAAGAGGGTAGGCCAGTAAAAACCTGATTGTAGTACCTTATGTGCAGTTCTATCTCGTGCATGATGTCCTCCATAGGCACTACCATGACATTTCCACAATATCTCCTTTTGCTCATATTCTGGAACACATCTTCGCATAATACCGTCCACTCCTTCTTTATATAAGTGTGGGTCATCCTGATGCACTCGACGATCGATGTAGAGCTAATTGGGAACCCCAAGAGGAAGGTATGATGAGCACAGCAGAAAGTTTTCCCTCAATTATGAAACCAAGGTTTAATTGAACCAGTAGGAGCAAGGAAACAGCCCAAAGGTGTTACTAGCTGAGCTTTGGCAGGGCGCACTACCGGTGCTAGTAGCAACGTGGAGACCTGCACAACACAACCACAGAACTTTGTCCCCAACTTGCAATGAGGTTGTCAATCTCACCATGTTTTGCGGAAAACAAAGGATTAAACGTATCGAATGGAAAGAAGTAAAAGTTCGCAGAAAGTAAACACAAAGCAGTAAACAGTTGTAGATTGTATGTAAAGTAAAAGGACCGGGATCCATAGTTCACTAGAGGTGGCTCTCCTTAGATAGATAACATGCTGGGTGAACAAATTACAGCGGGGCAATTGACAAACATCGAGAAAGCAATACATGCATATACTAATCATCTTGACTCCTTTGAGACTTGATTGGGCATTACAACATAATACATAGACCGCCATCCAACTGCATCTATGACTAATAATCCACCTTCAGGTTATCATCCGAGCCCCCTCCAGTATTAAGTTGCAAGCAACAGATTATTGCTTTATGAACTACGTGTAAAGTAAACAATACAATTGTTCTATGAACAAAGGATCGTTGTTTTCTCCCTAGTAGCAACAGCACATCTAGTACCTTAGAGATTTATGTCACTTCCCCAGATTACCAGAGGCATGAACCCACTATCAAGCATAAATACTAACTCTTGGAGTTGCTAGCATCTACTTGGCCAAGATAGCTACTAACAACGGAAAGCATGCAAGATCTCAAATAACAAAGACATGATAGAATCAATAATCAATCTGAAATAGCATCTCAATATCCATCGGATCCTCGCAAACACAACATGTATGGATTACAAATAGATGATCTTGATCATGAACGGAGCTCACAAGATCTAAACATGAAAGCACAAAGGAGGAGAAACCAGCCATCTAGCTACTACATGGATCCGTAATCCAAGGATGAACTACTCACGCATCACACTGGAGGCTTGCATGGTGATGAAGAAGGCCTCCAGGGTGAATTCCCCTCTCCGGCAGGGTGCCGGGAAGAGCTTCAGATCTCCCCGATCTAGGGACAGAGACGACGGTGGCTACAGACTCTTTCGTGGATTTTTTTATCGGGTCCTTAGGGTTTTCGTCTCGAGGGAAACTTATAGGCGGAAGGAGAGGCTGAGGGGGTGCTGGGGTCGGCCAGACCACCCCCTGGCATGGGCCAAGCTTGGCCGCGCGGCCAGGTGGTGTGGCCGGCCCCTGGCCCCTCTCTGTCTCGTATTCTGGCACTTGGTCCCTTCCGGAAAAATAGGCACTTTGGCTTTTGTCCCGTCCAATTCCGAGAATATTCATTTTCTGACTTTCCTGGAACCAAAAATAGCAAAAAACAGGCAGCTGGCACTATGGCTCTTGTTAATAGGTTAGTCCAAGAAATCATAATAAAAGTACTCCAAAGTTGGAACAAAACACAAGAAAGTGGATAAAACTAAGCATGGAACATCAAAAATTATAGATACATTTGCAATGTATGACATCCCAAAAATAATGCCTCAAATCATAAAAGAACTTTCTTATTTACTGAGCTATAAAAGTTGGAGGCAAATACTTGGAGACAACAAAGTTAGCATAATCAGCGTAGCAAGGGCTCTCTCGCGAGCTTATCCCTATTGCGGCCAACTGTTCATTCGGGAAACTATCATTAACAAGCATAGGATCAAAAGAGATATTTTCCAACCGAGATAAATTATCAGCAACAAGATTTTCAACACCTTTCCTATCTACAATATGTAGATCAAACTCTTGTAAAAGCAGCACCCATCTAATAAGCCTAGGCTTAGCATCTTTTTTCGTCATAAGGTACTTAATAGTAGCATGATCAGTATGAATGGTAACTTTTGAGTCTACAATATAAGGTCTAAACTTATCACAAGCAAAAAAGACAGCTAGGAATTCTTTTTCAGTAGTAGCATAATTCCTTTGAGCAGCGTCAAGAGTCTTACTAGCATAATGGATAACATTTAACTTTTTATCAATTCGTTGCCCAAGGACAGCACCTACAGCAAAATCACTAGCATCACACATTATTTCAAAGGGTAAACTCCAATCATGTGGTTGAACGATAGGAGTTGTAGTTAAAGCCTTCTTAAGAGTTTCAAAAGCTTCCTTACAATCATCATCAAAAACAAAGGGTACATCTTTTTGAAGAAGATTAGTGAGGGGTTTTGATATCTTAGAGAAATCTTTTATAGAAACCAGCATGACCAAGGACACTACGAATACCTTTGATGTCTCTTGGACAGGGCATTTTCTCAATTGCCTCAACTTTAGCTCTATCAACTTCTATGCCTCTTTCGGAAATCTTATGTCCGAGGACAATCCCTTCATTAACCATGAAGTGGCATTTCTCCCAATTAGAACAAGATTAGTTTCTTCACATCTCTGCAAAACTTTATCAAGGTTGTGTAGACAATTATCAAAAGAAGTCCCATAGCCGGAAAAATCATCCATGAATACTTCCACAATTTCCTCACAAAAACCATGAAAGATAGCAGACATGCATCTTTGAAAAGTAGGAGGAGCATTACACAAACCAAAAGGCATATGTGAATAACCACATCAATCTCTTCCAGTTCGCATGGACTGATTCCATGCATAATTTCTCTGTAAAGCTCATAAGGAATAGCACTTGAACTTGCACCAATATCACATAAACCATAATAGAAATGATCACCAATTCTAACAGAAAGCACAGGGACACTAGCCTTTTTAGTTCTATTAGGATGTGAGACAATATTAGAAGCATCCTCACAAAAGACTATGTGTCCATCTTCTACACTTTTAGTGACAAGGTCTTTCACAATTGCTACAATAGGTTCAATGTTTATTTGTTCATCAGGTTTTACAGTTCACTTTGCACTTTTAGTGATTACACTAGTTATCATAGGATGATCCTTTACCTTATCCGGGAAGGGTATTTTCTCGATATAAGGTTCGGGCAGGAGGTGATCAATAGTGCAAAATTCAGTACTCCAATCAAGAACACAATCAAAAATATCTTTATATGGTGCATGATACTTGTTCCATCCCTTTTTCGGAATTTCAATATAGGAAGAAAAAGCTTTAAAACAATTTGTAATGACTTGAGGATCAAGACCATAAGCATTACTAATATTCTGAAAGTCATCAGTTCCCATAAAAGATTCAATGCATTCATACTCTTAATTTATACCTGACTTTCTTCCTTTGTCATTCTCCCATGCTTCAGCATTGTCTTGAATACGGTCTAGAAGATCCCATTTAACTTCTTCTTCCATGCGAGTGAATGATCCAGCATAAGAAGCATCCAATAAATCCTTATCATGAAGAGAAAGCCTTGCATAAAAGTTATTAAGAATAATATTGTTGGGGAGCTCATGAATGGGACATTTGAGCATTAGTAACTTCAATCTCCCCCAAGCTTGAGTTGTACTCTCTCCATCAAGAGGCCAAAAGTTGTATATTTGATTCCGATCTTTATGCATCTCACTAGGAGAATAAAACTTTGAATAAAAGAGAGGTACTATTTCCTCCCATTCAAGAGCTTGACCATTCTTTAGCAACTTATACCAGTCCTCAGCTCTTCCTTTTAGTGATAATGAGAATAACTTCTTCTTAACTTGATCTGTAGTAATACCTGCACACTTGAGCAAACCGCATAATTCATGTATAAAGAGCAAATGATCACCGGGATGGACTATTCCATCTCCAACATAATAGTTATCCATAACACGATCAATATATCTTGTAGGTATTTTAAAAGCATCATTCTTAGAAGGTGGTGGTTCATCTACTACCTTAGAAGTGGTAGTAGCATTACGAAATAAGAAACTCATCGAATTATCCATAATGAAAATAAAGCAACTAACAGAAGTAAACAATACTCACAGTAGAAGTTTCCTTTACCATTTCCACTATCCAATAGCGCTTCACTCCCCGACAACGGCGCCAGAAAATATTCTTGATGACCCACAAGTATAGGGGGTGTATCACAGTATTTTCGATAAGTAAGAGTGTCGAACCCAACGAGGAGCAGAAGGTGATGGCTAGTGGTATGGATCAGGAATTCTCTACAAATACTTAGCAAACAGATTTTTAGGGGGTTTTGTAATGCAAGTAAATAAAGTACGAGTAGATAAAAGACAACAAGAATAAATGCAGCAAGTGGCCCAATCCTTTATTCAGCACAGGACAATCTGGTTGTATTACTTAAGATGACCAAACGTTCTCGAGGACACATGGGAATATTGTCAAGTGCTTTCGCTTCACATAGTTGATTAACCTTCTTTAGCTTGCTAAGTGTTGTGTGGGTGAACCTGTGATAATGTACTGACCTTCCTAGGACTAACACATACTTGTGATTAAATCCCTTGCAAGCATCCGCAAGTACAAGAAAGCAATTAAGGTAGAAACCTAACCACAACTTTAAACTCTAAGACCTCGACATCCCTTGTGTAATGGTTTCCTAACGGGGGTTCAGGTTTCTGTCACTCCGGCAACCTCTACAATTAGTAGCCTAATACACAATGCATTCCCCTAGGACCATATAGGTGAAGTGTCATGTAGTCGATGTTCACATGACACCACTATAAGAAGTACACCACAACTTAATTAACAAACCATTGAATCTTTCTCAACGCAATTCCACTACTAACAACATGACTTCTCCCATGTCCTCAAGAACAAAACAAACTACTCACAAGACATCATATGGGTCATGATCAGAGATGGAATAATGATGTATAATAATCTGAACATAAATAATAATTCAATGGTTCCACTCAATAGCATCAACTACAAAGAGTAATCAACACCAGGAAAGTTTCCCCTAAGAACTATGCAAGATTCAACCCAATTGTTACAGCAAGATGATGGTGATGATGATGGTGCTGGTGGAGATGATGGTGGTGATGATGATCCCGATGAAGTCCAGCTTGATGGTGGTGTTGATGGCAACGATCTCCCCTCTCCGGGAAGGAATTCCCCCGGCAGAATTCTGTCTACCGGATAGATCTTTCTCTCTCGGTGTTTTCCGCCCCGTAGAGGTGGAGGAATCTTTTTGTGGTCGCTCCCCGATTCTTAGGGTTTCGGGGGGATAATATACGCCATAGGAGAGAGGATGGAGTGGACCAGGGCGGCCACACCACCTGGTGGCACGGCCTGGGGTGGCCCGCGCCAGGGGGTGGTGTGGGCCCCATGTGGCCCATCTCCACTTCCCCTTCTGGCTTTCTTTGTCTTCTGGAAAAATAGGATTTTCCATGTATTTTCCCCGATTTTCTGATCTTCGCGAATTTCGCGTCCAAACAGCCCCTTTTCATCAGAATCCTGATTGCAGCGGTCCATGCTCCAAAAGTCATCAACCATGCAAAAACAGATGAAATAACATAAGTTTCATTTCTTAATATGAAATATATCAATGACTAACCATAAATTATGATATAGAATAGTGATGCAAAATGGACGTATCAATGGGGCAGCAGCTCCGGCGACAGGGAGTTCAGCAGATAGCCGAGGACCGCTTGATCGCGCGCCACCCTGATGCGTTGCTAACGTATCCAAAAAATTTGATGTTCCATGCTTGGTTTTATCTACTTTCTTATGTTTTGTTCCAACTTTGGAGTACTTTTCATACACTTTCTTGGACTAACCTATTAACAAGATGCCACAGTGCCAGCAGCATGTTTTCTGCTGTTTTTGGTTCCAGGAAGTCGGAAAATGAATATTCTTGGAATTGGACGGGACAAAAGCCAAAGTCAGTTTTTCACTGAGGCGGACACGGAGCCAGAATACGAGAGGGAGAGGGGCCAGGGGGCGCCACACCACCTGTACGCGTGTCCTAGCCTGGCCCACGCCAAGGGGTGGTCTGGCCGCCCTAGGCACCCCCTCGGCCTCCCCTTCCGACTATAAGATGCCTCCGATACAGAAACCCTAAGTACGAGATCAAAATTCCATGAAAGAGTCTGTAGACGCCGCCATCTCCATCCCTCGATTGGGAGGGATCTGAAGCTCTTCCCGGCACCCTGCCGGAGAGGGGAATTCACCCTGGAGGCCTTCTTCATCACCATGCAAGCCTCTGGTGTGATGCGTGAGTAGTTCATCCTTGGACTACGGGTCCATGTAGTAGCTAGATGGCTGGTTCTTCTCCTTTGTGCTACCATGTTTAGATCTTGTGAGCTCCGTTCATGATCAAGATCATCTATTTGTAATCATACATGTTGTGTTTGCGGGGATCCGATGGATATTGAGATGCTATTTTAGATTGATTGTTGATTCTATCATGTCTTTGTTATTTGTGACCTTGCATGCTTTATGTTGTTAGTAGCTATCTTGGCCAAGTAGATGCTAGCAACTCCAAGAGTTAGTATTTATGCTCGATAGTGGGTTCATGCCTCTAGTAATCTGGGGAAGTGACAGAAATCTCTAAGGTATTAGATGTGATGTTGCTACTAGGGAGAAAACAACAATCCTTTGTTCATAGAGCAATCGTATTGTTTACTTTACACACAATGTGTAATGCAATTATCTATTGCTTGCAACTTAATACTGGAAGGGGTTCGGATGATAACCTGGAGGTGGATTATTAGTCATAGATGCAGTTGGATGGCGGTCTATGTATAATGTTGTAATGCACAATCAAATATCAAAGGAGTCAAGATGATTAGTATATGCATGTATGCTTTCTTGATGTTTGTCAATTGTCCCGTTGTAATTTGTTCACCCAACATGTTATCTATCTTAAGGAGAACCCCCACTAGTGAACTATAGACCCTGGTCCTTTCTTTTGCCATCAATCTACAATTGTTTACTGTTTTCTATTTACTTTCCGTAAGCTTTTACTTTCTTCCACTCGATACGTTTAATTCTTTGTTTTCAGCAAAACCGGTGAGATTGACAACCTCATCGCAAGTTGGGGCAAAGTTCTGTGGTTGTGTTGTGCAGGATTCCACGTTGCTGCTAGCACCGGTAGTGCGCCCTGCCAAAGCTCAGCTAGCAACACCTTGGAGGTGTTTCCTTGCTCCTACTGGTTCGATAACCTTGGTTTCATAATTGAGGGAAACTTACTGATGTGCTCATCATTCCTTCCTCTTTGGGTTCCCCAACGAGCTCGTTAGTACACGAGTCAGCAAGTATTTTTCTGGCGCCGTTGTCGGGGAGAGAAGGACATCTTCACAAGGGGAGTCCCTCATAACCAATCTCTTTACTTTGTTGTTTTTGTTTGCTTAGTTAATTTTATGTTTTGTTTGCTTGTTTCTTTATCAAAAACACAAAAAAATAGTTGTACTAGTTTTCCTTTCTTTATTAAAAACACAAAAAATGACTACTCTTGAAAACACTAAGTTGTGTGACTTCACTAGCACCAACAACAATGATTTCATGTGCACACCTATTGCTCCACCTGTTCCTGAAGCTGCTTTCTTTGAAATTAAACCTGCTTTGCTCAATCTTGTTATGAGGGAACAATTTTCTGGTATTGGTAACGAAGATGCTGCAGCTCATCTAAATAACTTTGTTGAACTTTGTGGGATGCAAAAGCATAGGGATATAGATGGGGATATTATTAAGCTCAAATTGTTTCCTTTCTCTTTGAGAGGAAAAGCTAGGGAATGGTTGAATTCCTTAGCTAGGAATAGTATTGATTCTTGGACTAAATGCAAAGATGCTTTCATTGGAAAATACTATCCACCTACTAAGATTATATCTATGAGAAGTGAAATAATGTAGTTTAAACAATCTCATAATGAACATGTTGCTCAAGCTTGGGAAAGAATGAAATCTTTGGTAAAGAATTGTCCCACTCATGAACTGACTGCTTGGATGAGCATCCCTAAACCTTTTATGCAGGATTGAACTGTTCTTCAAGAAATCTATTGGATTCTGCTGTAGGAAGTACCTTTATGACCATTACTTTGGGTGCTGCAACAAAGCTTCTAGATAATATGATGGTTAATTTTTCTGAATGGCATACTGAAAGAGCTCCACAAGGTAAGAAGGTAAATTCTATTCAAGAAACCTCCTCCTTGAGTGATAAAATTGATGTTATTATGTCTATGCTTGTTAATGGGAAAGCTCATATTGATCCAAATCATGTTCCTTTAGCCTCTTTGGTTGCTCAAGAAGAGCAAGTTGATGTGAACTTTATAAGAAATAATAATTTTAGCAACAATGCCTATAGGAACAATTTTGGTAATAATAACTACAGGCCATATCCTCCCAATAATGGTAATGCTTATGGCAATTCCTACAACAATAATAGGAGTGCTCCCTCTGAACTTGAAGTTATGCTTATAGAATATATTAGTAAACAAACTGTTTTCAATAAAACTATTGAGGAAAAACTCTCTAATGCTGAAAGAAATATAGCATCATTGGCTGAAGCACAATCTTCTTTGAATAAAATGGCTGCTAAACCTGAAACTGTTGAGAGTCCCTTTGCTGCTACTAATGCCATACAAGTTAGAATTGATGAAAATGTTAGACTATTAGCTGAATTGCATGCTAAGTGGGAGAGAGAAGATGAAATTGCTAGAAACATTTGTGTTTATACTATCACTACCACTAATGTTGAAGCTAGTGATAGCTCTACTACTTTAGATGATAATTATGATTTTGATCTTGATGGTTGCAATATCTATGAAGTTATTAAGTTCCTACAAAAGCTCGCTAAATTCCTAATGCTAGTGCTATGAATATGGCTTTTACAAAACACATTACTGATGCTCTCATAAAAATTAAAGAAGAAAAGATGAAACATAAAGCTTCTATTCCTGTGAAACAAGAAGATGGTTGGGAACCCATCATTAATATGAAAGTGAATGATTTTGATTTCAAAGATTTATGTGATCTTGATAGTAGTGTTTCTATTATGCCTAGAAAGATTTATGATATGCTTGATTTGCCACCACTTGAAGATTGTTATTTGAATGTCCCACGTGATGATAATGCTAAAAATAAACTCATGGGGAGTCTTAATGATGTTCTTATTATGGTTAACACTGCCTATGTCCCCGTTGATTTCTATGTTTTGGATGTTGAATGCAATGCTTCTTGTCCTATTACTTTGGGAAGACTTTTTTTTAGAACTGTTGGTGCCATTATTGATATGAAAGAAGCCACCATTAAATTTCAACTCCCACTCAATAAAGGTATAGAACACTTCCCTAAGAAGAGAGAGAAGATCTCTTTTGTTTCTCCTATGAAAACAAAATTTGCTCTTAATGCTTCTTCATTGGAGAATACTTGATTCTTTTTCTTGCTTCTTATGCCTAACTTAAAGGCGTTAAAGAAAAGTACTTATTAGGAGATAACCCAAAATTTTAGATGAGTCTTGGAAGTTATTACCTCTGTAATAACCGCTCCCTATCCTTTTTATTTGCTTTTTGTGCCAAGAGTAACCTCTAATGAGAGAGAAGTAATGCTTGGGAAAGTTGCTGTCCCGAAACAGATTTTTGGTCTTCACCTTAAAAATTCGTGTAAAATCTCTATACGTATTTTTGAGGCGTAAATTTTTGTGCTTCTGCCCTAGGTTGTTATCTAACTTTCGTTAGATCAACACTTTTTGATTTGAGCAACAACAGGTCTTCGAAAAAAATTGTCTTTACCTGCTGGTCTGTTTTGACAGATTTCTGCCGTTATTTTCATTTGCTTCTTGTTGGTTCCTTTTTGAGTTCTTTTGGGGAATTGAGATTTTTGAGGTAAGTGCTACAGTAGCTTGTGTTTTGATGGAAGTTTTATTGGTGTTGAAACTGAACCCAAAGACTTATTATCTTGAGTGCCCTAATGTTGCTAATAAAGATTGTGTGAAGTTTTGTATGAAGGAAAAATTTCACGTGTATGGAAGGAATGAGTAATGAGATGAAGAATGGAATAAAGCTCAAGCTTGGGGATGCCACGCGTGTCACCCCAAGAAATATCCAAGAATAACAAGCGTCAAAGCTTGGGGATGCCCAAGGCATCCCTTTCTTCATCAATAAAAATCCTAGGTTTCTTCCAAACACTTCATTTTTATTGTTTTATGCACAGTTATGTTGTTCTTGGAGCGTCTTATTTTTTGTTTTTGTTTTGGGTTTTAGTTTGCTTGGTTTTATTAGTTTGCTTGAATAAATTGGTTGTACCCCCTCTTTAATACATTGGTTTTCAAATAGTTTGGTTTGGATTGGAAAAGAGTAGGAAAGTTCATGCTTAAGTGGTAAAGAGAGCTTGTTTTTTACTATGGCCTATGCTTCATCATGCCATGTTTGATATTGTTTTGGCTTTATTCTTAGTGTTCTTTGTTGTAGCATGACTTGTTATAAACAATTGAGATAGCTTAATGTGCCTTGGAAGGATCATGCGTTGTTTTAGCATATTAAAGCATAGTATTGTGGTATTCTCCTTTGATGCTTTATTTGGGTTGACTTGGCGCATGCTCACACCATGTTATGACTATCCAAAGTCACCATAGCCTTGATGATCCTTTAGGTTTTGACTTGTAATATCACTTTATGCTTTAATCAATGATGTTTTGTCGCTCTGCATGATTATGGCCATTATTGCTCTCTTAGTTTATCGCTCCCAGTCTTTTGCTAGCCTCCGTAACCAAGTGTGAGTTCCACTCATGCATCCAACTCCTTATACCAAGTTATTCCAAAGAGTCCACCATACCTACCTATTAGCAATTGATATTCCAAGTATATTCATGCTTTTATCTACCTTCCAAATTAAACTTGTTATGTGAAAATTAGTGGTTAAATCTCTCACGAACTTGATGGAACACTTTACTTTCCTTGCACTTAATAAACATGAACCATTGTGTCATCTATGTTGTATATGCTTGCACTTATACGTTGGGGATTAGCAGAACCATGTTGTCATGGGGAATGCTTTTAACATTGCACTTGTACATTGTACCTACTTGATATCATGCTCTTTTCTCTATGGATGTCATCGGTGTGAAATGAAAGGGGAGCTTGTAAGTCCATGGATGTGTGTTAGAGAAACGCCTGGGCCGCCGGTCTAATCCATGCTGTCATGGTGGAAACCTGTAGCGTAACCATAATGAGCTGTCTATGAAGCATTCTTATTATAAAAAAGAGATAGAGATTGATAAAAAGAGAAAAAGAAAAAGAAAAAAAGAGATGTGAGAAAAGAGGAAATAGAGAAAAAAGCACCATTTTCCCATGGTAATAAGAAGATTGCTGAGAGGCTCGTTGTCAGCTTGCCTTGTTATTTTGATATGGGGATTCTTCCGTATCATCGGGCAAGGGGTACCTCATTGGCGGTTCTCTATGATACACATGTACTTACGATGAAAAGAACTTACCGGTAACTAAACTTGAGTAGCATGAGGAGAGGCCCTCATATTCAAGGGACATGAGATTTCCAACTTATACTTTGTCAAGCATATACTTTATAGTTTGTTCACTTTAACCTTAATCACCTAAATATGCTTATGATAGCGGTAATGAGAGCTGAAAGCTAACAAGTACCATAATTTTTGGAAGCTCTTTATGAAACTTGAATCTCTACTTCCTTCTATGAAGGCCTTTCTTTTACTTTTATGTTGAGCCTCCACCTTCTACCTTTATGCACCTACTTTGAGAGCATAGTGGCCATTCTTAGTTCTATGTGCATTGTCTCAAGACTTGTTGATTTATGCATGACTTGATATTGCTTGTTCTTAAACTACTTGTATCTAGTCACTCTTATGAACTTTGAAGGTGCCCTATGGATTTATGTTTGCTACTCTATGAGGGACAAGCTGAATGCCACTATGCTATGTTTTCTTTATGTGACCAAACAAACGTCTTGCAAAGAATTATTATTCATGAATCTTTTGTTTGTGCCTTTTCATGTTGCAACATAGTTGCTATGTCCTATTGTTAGAACTTTATCTTTCATGCTATGTTGAAGTACTATGATCTCAGCTATCAATTTTTTACAAATACTTTGATCAAGTTTATGATGGTGCATGTCACCTCAAAAATTATTCTTTCTTTTTATCACTTACCTACTCGAGGATGAGCAAGAGTTAAGCTTGGGGATGTTGATACATTGCTAAAGTATCCACAATTTTTGATGTTCCATGCTTGGTTTTATCTACTTTCTTATGTTTTGTTCCAACTTTGGAGTACTTTTCATACACTTTCTTGGACTAACCTATTAACAAGATGCCACAGTGCCAGCAGCATGTTTTCTGCTGTTTTTGGTTCCAGGAAGTCAGAAAATGAATATTCTTGGAATTGGACGGGACAAAAGCCAAAGTCAGTTTTTCACCGAGGTGGACACGGAGCCAGAATACGAGAGGGAGAGGGGCCAGGGGGGCGCCACACCACCTGTACGCTTGTCCTAGCCTGGCCCGCGCCAAGGGGTGGTCTGCCGCCCTAGGAACCTCCTCGGCCTCCCCTTCCGACTATAAGATGCCTCCGATACAGAAACCCTAAGTACCCGATCAAAATTCCACGAAAGAGTCTCTAGCCGCCGTCATCTCCATCCCTAGATCGGGAGGGATCTGAAGCTCTTCCCGGTACCCTGCCAGAGAGGCGAATTCACCCTGGAGGCCTTCTTCATCACCATTCAAGCCTCTAGTGTGATGCGTGAATAGTTCATCCTTGGACTACGGGTCCATGTAGTAGCTAGATGGCTGGTTCTTCTCCTTTGTGCTACCATGTTTAGATCTTGTGAGCTCCGTTCATGATCAAGATCATCTATTTGTAATCATACATGTTGTGTTTGCGGGGATCCGATGGATATTGAGATGCTATTTTAGATTGATTGTTGATTCTATCATGTCTTTGTTATTTGTGACCTTGCATGCTTTATGTTGTTAGTAGCTATCTTGGCCAAGTAGATGCTAGCAACTCCAAGAGTTAGTATTTATGCTCGATAGTGGGTTCATGCCTCTAGTAATCTGGGGAAGTGACAGAAATCTCTAAGGTATTAGATGTGATGTTGCTACTAGGGAGAAAACAACAATCCTTTGTTCATAGAGCAATCGTATTGTTTACTTTACACACAATGTGTAATGCAATTATCTATTGCTTGCAACTTAATACTGGAAGGGGTTCGGATGATAACCTGGAGGTGGATTATTAGTCATAGATGCAGTTGGATGGCGGTCTATGTATAATGTTGTAATGCACAATCAAATATCAAAGGAGTCAAGATGATTAGTATATGCATGTATGCTTTCTTGATGTTTGTCAATTGTCCCGTTGTAATTTGTTCACCCAACATGTTATCTATCTTAAGGAGAACCACCACTAGTGAACTATGGACCACGGTCCTTTCTTTTACCATCAATCTACAACTGTTTTCTGTTTACTTTCTGCAAGCTTTTACTTTCTTCCACTCGATACGTTTAATTCTTTGTTTTCAGCAAAACCGGTGAGATTGACAACCTCATCGCAAGTTGGGGGCAAAGTTCTGTGGTTGTGTTGTGTAGGATTCCACGTTGCTGCTAGCACCGGTAGTGCGCCATGCCAAAGCTCAGCTAACAACACCTTGGAGGTGTTTCCTTGCTCCTACTGGTTCGATAACCTTGGTTTCATAACTGAGGGAAACTTAATGTTGTGCTCATCATACCTTCCTCTTGGGGTTCCTCAACGAGCTCGTTAGTACACGAGTCAGCACACCCAGGCGACATAGGCGGTGTTCACTACCGTGGATTTCTTCTAGGCTTCGTCGACCACCTCCATGACCTGAGGAGGCGCCGCATCAGTGCCATCCAAGAGCCCAAGAGCTAGGGCACCACGGATAGGAGGAAGGGCCAACGTCTTCCGGAACAGGAAGTTCGAGCGCGTGAGTTTCGTCGTCGGTGGAGCGCCCAGAGCGCTGCCGATGGGAACCATCAAGGCAGCGGCAGATGAGGAGGCGACGAAGGTAGTGAGGGCCATCAGCGAGTTGGTGTAGCGGTGGCCGTAGAAGATCTAGTGCGGCGGCTATGTAGGGATCTGGCGGCAGGACAGAGCTGCGGCAGGAGTTTTGTGGCGGCGGTCGAAGACGAGCTAGGGCGGCGGCGATTTTGATGTAGGTCGTAGCGGCGGCCGAAGACAGGCTAGGGCGGTGGCGGGTTTTTTTTTTAATTGTTGTCTTGGCGGCGGCCGAAGTGAAGAACTAGGGCGGCGGCTTGGTTGTATTTGTTGTCATGGCGGCGGCCGAAGACGAGCTAGGGCGGCGGCGATGTGGTTTTGCGGCGGTGTCCAGATGGTCTGGCGGCGGCAGCGGGTGTAGATGGGTTTCGGCGGCTAGGGTTGGAAGAGAATTGTCTCTGATACCATATTGAATGGGCGGAAACGATAAACCTTTGGGGTCTCGTGTTACGTGTTTATATAGGATAGAAAGAGCCTCTACCGTGGCATATACATTTAGAGATATTATCCATACGTGTGCAACTTGTCCAACAATAGAAACCGGATTTAGCTTCTTACTTTTTTTAGAAAAAAGGGGGGAGAGAGCCCGTGGCCTCCACATCGATAGATTGCACACACTTCTTATTCATAATGCAAATCCGGCAGCCAAACATGTCCGACCCAAAAAAAATCGAGGTCGTGTGCCTCGTGGTAGTAACTCAACCAGGCAACCACTAAAGCTATGAAAAAGGACAAAAAATCAAAAATATACAACACCTAAGCTAAGCCTTGAAGAAGAAAACGCCGCAGGTGCGCCAATGGTGACGAGTCCAAACATAGGTCAATCTAGGGATTTTCATTGTCAAAGCCATGCTTCCTTAAGCAAGGACACAGCGCAGGCTCATGTCGACATATCCTAATCGGAGATCTTTGTTTTCTTCGGAGTACACATACTCATCAATGAAGTCGCCTCTTCCATCATCTCTTGTTCTTCTCACGATACCTCGAAAGTCAGATACGATTGGAGGAGATGCTGAAAGACGGATACATCCAATACTACCCCAGCTCTCGTGACTGTCACTCCACCTTCAATCCAGCAAAAACATGCATGACTTAACGCCTCCATAGGAGGCACCAGGCATAGCACCTGTCAACAGCAGGCATGGCCATGCTTAGACCCTGCCGATGAGAGACATGACTTGGCGCATCTCTAAGAGTCACTACGTGTAGCACCCGACGGAACAGATCAAACCAGTATTGAGGTGGAGGGGGCGGCCCATACCGCCGCCGACCTTGAAAGGACATCACCAACATGTGACCTTGCTACATGGACCACACGACATCGGAGGCCGCCATCGTCGTAGAACCAGTGCTGCTTCCCCTAGTCAAACTCCCGCCATTGGCAATGCAGCGAGGGGAATGCATCTAGACACCGCCGCTTGACCTATTGCTGGCTATTGTGCTGCCATGCTTCAACAACCTCCGGCAGTCACCACCTCCCTGCTGCAAGCCGCTTCATATCAAGCTCCATAGACCTGTCAGCCAGAAGAAATGAGGTTGTCGTTGCCCCAACATCATGGCTTGGCCATCTCCGGATGCCCTCACACAGCCACCACCTGCCAAGCCACCATCGTCCAGGATTACCGCCCAGGAATCCTTGCTCGGCCTCACAGGCAGCTGACGTCCAGGGTCACCACCGTGATCTAGGTCGGTGATATCATGTCGCGGGAACAAATGAGGAGACGAGATTCCGCCATCCATCGGGAGAGACTCTTCCCACCGGTTTCCTTCGGTGGTAGCAAGGAGGTGGAGGAGGGAGGAGAAGGGTGGTGGCTAGGGTTTCCCCCGAGCCGCCGCCGGGAGTGACGTGGATGCCACCGTCTTTGTTCCAGCTGCTTCTTTTCTCCTTTAATAAGTCCTTCCCCTCTTGAAGGCTTCTCCCATTTCGTTAATCTTGGTAAATACAAGCCCACTCTCGAAAGAGAATTCGTGATTGAAGTGTGTTGCACTTTGGCCACGAAATATATGCAAGTTTCTTTTTTGAAATATATGCAAGCGTGCTGCACTTTGGCCACGCGAACTATAGCATGTTACTATGAAAATCTAGTTGATCCGCAAAAAAAAACCTATGGAAATCTAGTTATGACATGAACGCGGATGAGAAGGGAGGAGAGTGGGGGCAACATGCGTACGGACCACTGCCTTAGATAAAAGATCCGCTCGTTCCATGCACGTAGGGTGGTACCAACAGACGAAGGAGACACATAAGGCACGTACGTGGCCAAGCAAAAGATGACTAGAGCAATATAAGGGTATGTAACCACAACCACAAGGCAGGCGACCAGGCGTGGCCAGCTATTCCGAAGATAATAGATGTATTTTTGTATAAGCTATATATTGTAAGGTTGCATATAGACATACCACCATAAATCACTTATATATACTCCCTTTGTTCCAAATTATAAAATGTTTGAATCTTTTTCTAAACCGCATGTATCTAAACGTCTTTTCGCGTGTAGATTTAGATCAAAATGAGTGAACAAATAACTTACGTATTAAAAGATGACTAGATACATATGTTTTGAAAAAAGCCAAAACATCTTATATTTTTGAATGGAGGGTGTACTCATAATTTCCTCTTCGGTTTGTAGGTTTTTGTGACATGCAAGTGTAAAATACAAATGGCAAGTGTTGGCAACGTCCTCGTCGTGAATAACACCACATGTCCACATATAATCAAACCCAAGACCTGCCAACTTGATCTCGGAGAGAATCCGAGATATTGTGAAGATAATGTGTCAGTACGTTGTACCATTGTACATACCGTCCATTCAATATAGTTGGTTGTCTTTAATCTTGTTGTCCAGCTCGCTCCTCAACTTGTGTCAACCCATATGTCCTATACACACAACCAGTTGGTGGTGTCCTTTTGAGCACGACGGCTAAACTAAAAATGCAGTACACTCTAGCAATAGATATTATTACGTTCGTTCTGAAATGTAATATGTTTTGGAAAGCTATATAAATTAGGTTTCAAAAACATACTAGACAGAAGACAGAAGAAAAAATACTAGTAACAAAAGTAGGATCGTCTAGGAAAATGAGTACATAAATTACCATTATATTTCTTAATGGGGATTTTCTAGTAATTACATATATGATATTATAAAGCCACTTCTGTTGAAAGCAAAGTACATAACAAGCGATCACGATGCAGAAAGGTTAACATCTCTATGAGACTATTAATTAGGCTGTTTCTGATGATTGGCTGCTCCTGCAACAGTCACTTTTCTAGTACTTGTTGTCAATTGCACATTATTGCTTAGCTTACAAATCAGTTGTTTTCACTTTGATTTTGATGTGGCCATCAGTGACTGTGACGTGGCTAGCTCCTACGACTTGACTACTTGTGCACGTTTGTCTGTGTACCTCACACGCTCACAAGAGGGTAGTACTATTGGAATTAATCTAATAGAGGCTAAGATGTATAATAATATGTGGGCTCGTGCAGCCCATTTTAAAAGTGAATACATTTTAACATCTCAAATTTTTATATGTTTTCGTGTAAACATGTAGAAGTGACTGCGTACGTAAAAATAATATTAGTACATATTTTTATTTGTGGGATATACACAATAAATATGTATATAAAATAGTTATACTCTTTTATATGGTGGATCCAGAAATAGTTTTTTTGTAGCTTAGTAAAATACTACTTTAGCAAAATTTAACACACATATATGTGTTTGTGAAATTTTAATAAGAAATTTTTGGTAATTCTAAATGTTAGCTTCATCTTTTTTGAAAATACTAGGTTTGATGGAGCCCAGGAGCCAAGTAACCACACGCGGTGACTACAAAACTATGGTCACCATTAAGTGTCCTCAGATGGCGACATCTACCTCATGGATGTTGTGTTTTAGAAATAACTAATGTATATCATTTTGAATTATTTGTTTATGAAAATATCTATATTTTCATGTGAGGTTGCCCTAAGACACCATGCAAGTATATGCTTGTACACTTGGCCATCTTCATTCATAAATTATTTAACCAATGTTCCGGTGATAAGATGAGGACTTGATGGTAGCTTATACTAGGAGATCATTGAATATGCTTGGCAACTAGTTTGTGCCGATTTTTGTGACCACATACAAGATTCGTGGTAATTCTTTTGAGGAATTGATATGTAGTAATTTTTCTGCTATACATGACTTGGCATGTCAGGTCTTTAATGTTTCATTTTCTTTTCTTATGCCATTAATTGTAATAAAATTTTGTTGTGTGCATGTGTCGAAGCATAGGATGAAAAGCATTCTCTTTCGATAATTTACTAGAGATGTTGACGTAATTGAATTTTTATAATGTCTTTCAAAAAATTAGGACATGGATACTTTTCGAAGTTGATGGTGTACCTCCTTTGCCATAAAAATCCTAAACATATGAGTGTTTTTGGCCATTCTCCATTGATGGAGAGGCAAGAATATGCCAGATGAATCTAATCAAATCCTAGTAGTACAAATAAGTCACCTATGGCAGTTACTCTGGTTTCTAGACTAAATCTCATATCATGAATATTAATTAGGTGCACAACATTGCAAATGATATATAATTGAGAAAATTCCTTATTTGACACTACTTCCCAATATATTTCCTTATTTGACACCGAAATTTTTTTGCTTCCTTATTTGGCCACTTGTGTAAAACTTCTACCTTATATGACACTTTAGTACAATTTGAGAGCTAACAGGATTAACTTGGTGTTCGAAATATGCCCTAGAGACAAATAGTAATAAGGATTATTATCATATTTCATAAAGTTTATGATTAAGTTTTATATCATGCTATAACTGTATTGAAAGGAAACGTCAATACACGTGTCATATATAAACAACCAGAGGTTCTCGGTGATACTCTAGTCACTCGTTCATTGGTCAACAGATGATCAAGGTTTCCTGATCATGTGGCATTTATGCCAGTTGGAAATGGAGTTACCTCATTCTGAGAATGAGATGGTGAATTAATACCCAAACTAAACATCGTGACATGATCATGTCACCAAGTTCAAGTTACGATGATTAGAATAGGCCTAGTGGATTATTTCTTAGACCGTGAGGCTATATCAATCACTGTCTCCCGATGGTACTTTGATAGCATCAAACGTCACTTGGTTAAACAGTGATAATAAAGGTGTGTTCAGGTATTCGGAGGAACAGTAGAGGCATTATACGTCAAGAGCGGGATTTGTCCATCCGCGTGACGGAAAGATACTCGAGGGCCCACTCAGAAAAGTTATATCCAATAGTTGCGCAGTGTATGATTTGATCACAGGGATATCACTTGTCGGAACGAGTCAAGTAGCATTTGTCGGTAACGAGATTGAACCCGACATGGTGATGTCATTGATCAGATCTCGGACAATGCAAGTACCGAGAGACAAAAGGAATATAACACGACGTTCATGGTTCAAACGACGAAAGATTTCGTGGAATGCACAGGGTTCACATGGCCATCCAAGTCCCTCTGTTGATCAATGGTCCGGGAGAATCCTGACCATGTCTGGAGTGTTCCCGAACCATGGGGTATCACGCTTAAGGGTTTGGTGATGCTTAGAGAGTGTTTATAGGATTGGTAGAATTACCGAATAAAGAGAAGAGAGAAAATCGGAAGGGTTTCGGTAAGTCCGGAGGATGTCCAGAGTGGAGGTGGAAGGTGTTCCATAGCTAAGGAGATTGAATAATATGTGAAAGAATGTTAAATATTGATTTAATCATTTATTCATAATTATTTAAATAAATATAAAATCAATTAAATGGTCAAAAGGCTTAATGGACCAATTCTCGGAGGGGAAAGGGCCCAAGAGGGGGTCGCATCCCTAGGAGGGGCCAAGGGGGTGGCCGGCGCCCCTAGTGGGCTAGCCCCCACTTGGGGCCCATGGTGGGGTGGTCGGCGGCGCCTCCCCCCACCTCCTCCCATGATTAGTCCCACCCCGGGACTTTGAGGGAGGGAGTGCCTCCTCTCCCCCTATATATAGTGGGGAATTTTGACCAAATAACACAACCAATATTCAATAAAGGTTTCCTGACATTTGGGGAGACCTCCAATTGATATTATCTCTCTCTCCCGTGACCGTGGTCCCTAGTTCGTACTGCGCGAACGAGATACATCTTCACCGCGGAGGACCGTCGCGCTGCAGGATTCGGATCCTGGAGCTCTACTTCCGCAACTGCTGCTGAAACAAGGAAGCGGCAGTCATCGCCAGGCACCATATGCATGTAACTCCCTGCGACGTGCAACATTTGAGGCACTAGAATTCTTTGGAGCCACATGAGCGCGAGGACTTCAATACGACCTTGAGGTCGGCTTCAGATTGTCTACATCAACCACGCTCTCCCGAGCGTTGACAACGCTTTTCGGTCTTGAAGGGTAAGTTCACGAAAATCCCCTCCCGTTACTGCATTACTAATAGATAGGTCCTGGCAACAAAAGGGGTTCAGGGGCGTAGGGTAAAATTTTATTATTTTCATACGCGAACCCCTACAGTGGTATCAGAGCCAGGTTTATGTGTAGTATTGCTAGTATGGGTAGAACACACGAGATGTAGTGTGTGGGCGTTGATCTTTTAGTTGTTACACTCCCACGTGTACTTGTGTATATAGTAACAATGCTTGATGAAGCGGCCCCCAACTGACTTTACGCATTCATTCGCGATACTGGTCCACGCTTGACAGACGGCTTGTACCGTATAAAGTGGCTTTGGGGGGTGTCTATCTCTCTCGCATTAGTTGGTATGCCATTTGCAACGTAGGGCCTCAAAAGGGGTGTAGTATAGACAACTACTTAATTAGCATTGTGGTGAAAGTTTGTAGGTAAGAACGGTACTTGTGCGAAGGCTCATTCAGCAACGTAAAAGATGCAAAGATAAAGTAGAAGAGTCTAACTTTGTTTTGCAGGAGGGTGTTGCTTTGTGATATGGTTGTGGCAAAGGTAAAGTAATTACCTTATGTTACGTAGTAGTAGATAGTCATGGAGATGGTGCACTACCACGCCGGAGGCACTGGTACCCTAGTTCCTATGGCACCGGAATCCGGTGATGCCGGATGGAGATCACGACGTGAAGGACCATATCACATCGCATTTACATTCAATGTTCATTGTTTCTATATCTTATTGTGTACTAGTATTAGATACTCGATGGTAGCCTAATAAGATGATCCCTATTAAAATACCAATGATTCCGTTCTCTCTTAGTGTGCACCACCAAGAAAGTTCTTCGGTATGAGATAGTGTCGTGATGATCGGGTGTCCAACATATCTACGTTCGCATACAGTGGGTATAAACCATGTTGCACAGCGAATACACTAAGGTTCAGTTGGCGAGCCTAGCATGTGTAGACATGGCCTCGGAACACGGATGGTCGGAAGATTGAGCACGAGTCGCATGAATGATATGAGCAACGTTTAGGCGTCCACCCTAGCACCCACATTGATGGCCGTGATGATTGGAGAGATGTGGGGAAAAGGGGTCGTGTAATCACTAGAACCCTTCAGGGCATACGTGTTTTAGTGGAGTTATTATTTAACTCATTTAATTATAAACTTAGTCTAAATTCCTTTTGCAATTACAAATGTAGAAAATGGTTCTCCCCGATGCTACCTTCCCTGTTGATGATTGGTTAGATGGAGAGAAGCTCAGACTAGACGGATCAAACTTTTCTATGTGGGTTGTGCGTCTCCACGTTCTCCTTAGCGAGAATTACGTGGTCGACTATATACTCAATGAGATGGATTTGGAGCATCCTAGTATCTTAGAGACCCCAGCGCAACAGAAAGACCGCTATTACCGTCGTGAGATGTCCACCTTCATATCAGTGATGATGCATTTCGGGATGGTGGATGAGCTTTGGCCAGTCGTGGGTAATCTTGACCCTTGTACGGTAATGGTACAACTTAGGACACATTTCGTGGAACAAGCACGCATATGGGAGCATGAGCTGATGGAAGATTTTCTCTCCATTAAGATGGAAAAGAACTCTTCACTTGAAGACCATCTAGAGCGCATGCATGATGCGTACATGAGGGCTGCATAGGATGAAAAGCATTCGCTTTCGATATTTTACTAGAGACGTTGACATAATTCTATTTTTATAATTGCTTTCAAAAAATTAGGACATGGATACTTTTCGAAGTTGATGATGTGCTTTGCCATAAAAATCCTAAACCTATGAGTGCTTTCGGCCTTTCTCCATTGATGGAGAGGCAAGAATATGCCAACTGAATCTAATCTAATCCTAGTAGTACAAATAAGTCACCTTTGGCAATTACTCCAGTTGCTAGACTAAAGCTCATATCATGGATATTAATTAGGAACACAAGGTTGCAAATGATATATAATTCTTGCTTTCTTGGTGACACCAATTAAGGGAAAATGATATGCGGGCTCTCTCTGCTGTCAACCTCGGTTATTATGTGCCGATATATCGGTCACACAACTGAACCCCTCTCTCTTGCCCCGTCGAGTCACCGTTAAATATGTGAAATCTGACAATTTGATCCTTATCAAAATGCTCCACCAAAAATGGACTGTTCTGGAATTAAACTTAGAACCAACCCTTCCTCAACATCCTACAACGGAACGTTTTACAAAATAGTATAATTCGAAATAATTTTGTAAATCGGTTCATTTTGTCTGATTTGTCCTATTAGTTATTTTACTTCAAATATACATTGGTGAGGACATCATACATGTTAGTACTGTTAGTCTGTTACTACACAGTGAGAAAATAAAGCAGGCATGCCGAAAATCCACTTTGATTCCTAGGTGTATATATGCACCCATTGTTTAAAAACATATTTTTAAAGGTAAAAAAACATTCACATACATGACCGAATATTTAATCTTCGCGCACAAACTTTCGGGGAAAATGAATTTGTTGTCTATGTAAAAAAAGATGATTTTTCGATGCTGCAATATAACTTCACGAGACATTTTTTGCCTTGTTCACAAACATATTCTTTTTCCGCAAAAGAATTGTTTGTAAACATAAAATGGAGTACTAATGTACACGCGATTTTTTTGTTGGGTCTTTTTACATTTCTAAATGTACTTTTTGACATTTCAAAATGTATATTTAATGCATTTTCTTAATAGTTGCCAAAACACCACCTTCGCAGGCATGCATAGTACACAACCCAGATAGCGACAGCCTTAAATATATGTTGGTGTAACAGTGTTTGAATCGTACAGTGCTTTTGTGTACATGTGTCACTGGTCTACTGAAAGATCTATATATATAACACGCCTTGGATTTCTGGTACATCTCCATGTTCCTCTCCGACGCCAGGTTACCAAATGCCAATGGTGTAGCATGTGGAAACGTACGATCTTTCCTTGTCTCCAGAGCTCAAGTAAAGCTTCATTAGTTCTGTCTCTTATTTCCTTTCCTCTTACTTTCTACCTAAGCTGCTCTTTGTACTCTCGTGTTGAGAACTCTGTCCAAAAGTTTCATAGCACCTGTACATCATGAACTAAAACAGATTAAGATGATACCTTACTATACAACAACACCATACCTTTCTTGATATTTTGTTGCTTGTTGTTTGCTCTAACTTACCTTCTGAATTCTTCATGCATATGCAGGAAGGAAGTAGTGTGGCGCTAATGGCACAGTCGCCGGGGAAGCAATTCAGCAACCAGCTCGCTGCCGCGGTGAGGAGCATCAACTGGACTTATGCCATATTCTGGTCCTTCTCAACCAGCCGCCCAGGGTAATACTCATATACAGGTTATATTATACCATCCATTTGATGATCACTGAAGTTAGTGACGAATACCAGCTCCCGGCTCCGTGTGTTTTGTAGATTCCTGACATGGAAAGACGGGTTCTACAATGGCGAGATAAAGACGAGGAAGATCACCAACTCCACAGACATCACCGCTGACCAGCTCGTCCTGCAGAGGAGCTTGCAGCTGAGGGAGCTCTACGAGTCGCTGCTCTCCGGCGAGTGCGACCACCGGGCGAAACGTCCGGCCGCCTCGCTGTCGCCGGAGGACCTCGGGGAAGTCGAATGGTACTACACCGTCTGCATGACCTACGCCTTCCGGCCTGGCCAAGGGTACGTGTGTCGCCGGAGGATCTTATCATGATAATATTTACTTTACCGAAGACTGAAGTGTTTGCTGCTCTGCTGCGGCGTAAGGTTGCCTGGCAAAAGCTTTGCGAGCAATGAACATGTCTGGCTGTGCAACGCTCAGTTCGCAGACACCAAAGTCTTCCAACGCGCGCTCTTAGCAAAGGTACATTTTCGGGTATATATATACGTCTTCAATGACTCGATATGAATATATGATGAATCTGTACCCGAACTGATATACCATGATATCTACTGTGCATGGCCATGCTATCTGCCGGTTATTAAATCAGACCGCGTCTATTCAGGTCAGTGCACTTCATGCTTCGGTCACAATTATTATAGTTAGCGCTGCATGCCACTTGTTTAACTTCAGATTTCTGACCCCAATTGCACGCCTGTCTTTGGTCAAAATTTTCAGACAGTTGCTTGTATCCCCTTCATGGGCGGTGTGCTTGAGCTGGGGACGGCTGATCAGGTGAGTTACATCAGAGTTTCATATGATTTACACCTCTTTTCTTTTGCTATTCAAATCTTTCGTCAAATATTAATTGTGCACCCAAGTTAAAAGATTTCATGTATCTATGTGGCTAGCTACATGGTACCACGATACACAGGCAAAATTTGCCCCTTGGCCACCTTGTTATTTCAATGCATCACAATTAGTAGTTATGACTAATATAAATTGGTCACAATCGCCAAGAAATAACGTCGTCAACCAGGTTGCCGCCCTATGTCATGACTATTTGGTGCAATAGAATTATGACCTTTTCGACACAAATCATCCTAGGTTTGGACCCCTCTCCAATGCTATATGACCGTTTGGTGTGAAATCGTCATAGATTTATTTATGACCATTTCACCAACGATCACTTAGAAAAGATCATAAATTAACATATCTCTTCTAGTGGAAGGGATGTCCCCTAGGTGAGTAGTCGCGATCTCGTAGGAGGTTTTTACAGTGGCCACTTCCCAAGCTCCCCTTTTCTACACTATCCAATACTTATTACAAGGTCCGAGATTTCAAAAATTTAGGAGAATTACTAAAGAAAAAAAAAACTTTTTGTGAGGTTAATAAAGATAGGCTGCCATTTGTCATACTTTGAGCGAGTATATATATACATATATATTTTTGTGTCTTTCATCGGACACTCAATAAGGTTAGTTGGTTGGTCACCCGCTAAAGTGATATTGTGTCACACTAAAAGTGCTACCAATTTGCTAGGTTTTGGAGGACAAGAACATGGTGAACAAAATCAACACATCTTTCTGGGAGATACGGTTTCCGACATGCTCGGAATCAGAGGAGCCGAGCTCTAGCCCATCAGAATACGAAACAGGCGAGGCCGACATCGTATTCGAAGATCTAGATCAGGTCGCCGCCGTTGAGGGGCTGATCTCTGGGGAGATCGAGTGCATGTCCGATGGTAACCTCGAGAGGATCACGAAGGAGATAGACGAGCTCTACGGACTCTGTGACGAGCTGGACGTGCGCGCTCTCGAGGATAACTGGATCATGGATGGGTCCTTTGAATTCATATCTTCACCGGAAGCGGCGCCACAGGTGCCGGACGCAGACGGAACGGCTGACGATGTTGTCACTTTAATTAGCTCCGTTGAATCCTCCCTATCGTCGTGCTTTAGGGAGTGGAAGAGGACATCGGACTTGCCGCTAGACGTGTCTGCGTCGGCCGCCTGGGAGTCACAAAAGTTACTGAAGAAAGCCGTGGCCGGTGGTGCATGGACGCATGATGGCCGGAGAGCTCAGGAAAGTAACGTCAAGGGTCATGTCATGTCGGAGAGAAGGCGCCGGGAGAAGCTCAACGAGATGTTCCTGATTCTCAAGTCATTGGTCCCGTCCATTCACAAGGTAACACGCACCATCTTGATAACGATGCTATACTTAAATTTTGTATTACTTTCCTAGTATTTTCCAAATAAAAAGTGTACTAGCATATTTCTCCTTTTTGCCTATTGACATGTTTCATAAGTAGTTTTTTTTTTTTCTGAACTGTTAATTTTATGCAGGTAGACAAAGCATCCATTCTAGCAGAGACGATAGCCTATCTAAAAGAGCTGGAGCAAAGGGTCGAAGAGCTAGAATCTAGTAGGGCACCAACGCGGCCGATCGGCGAAATCACAGGCCAGAGACGCCATGATGTCGCCCGGAAGAACTTCTCGGCTGGATTCAAGAGGAAGGCGTCGGATCTCGGCGACGCCAATACCGAGAGAGAGCACCTCAAGGAGGGCGGGCCGAGGAACGTGGTCAATGTCACCGTGATGGAGAAGGAGGTGCTCCTGGAGGTGCAGTGCCGGTGGAAGGAGCTGCTGATGACACGAGTGTTCGACGCCCTGAAGGACGACCTCGGCCTTGACGTTCTCTCCGTGCAGTCGTCGACGCCCGATGGCCTTCTTGCTCTCAAGATACGAGCTCAGGTCTGGCATGGATCGACCGTTCTCGCGATGGAAATGCAGCGTCAACCATCGATTTACTAACGAATTAAGTGATCTTCTTGCAGCACGCCGGTTCTGCTGCCGTGGCACCTGGGATGATCAGTGAAGCGCTTCAGAGAGCCATAGGCAAACCCTGAAAGTACGCTAGCTGAAAGTGTAGCGCAACACTGGTAGTACGACTGGTGTCTCTGATGGCCTTGTGTTTTTCAGACATGACAAAAAAAAATTGGGATTTTTTTGTAAACGAATGGGATTATTCAGATACGGTTATGACGATTGGATTCAATTGAAAACATCTCGTGAACGGAGTTGATTATTCGTCGGCACTCGGCACACGTACGATGCACAGGCGCGTGGTGCGCCCAGCACCAGCAGCGACCGTACCGTACCATGCCCGGCCGGCAGGATGGCACATGGCGACGCGCGGACGCACTTGGATCGTGTGGGCATTGCGTTGATAGCTGATAGCCAACCAATCTGGACGACGCGCCGGGCGGATCGAGCGTCCGAGTGCGGACAACGGCGCGTGCGTGCGTGCGCGCCACCGATGCCGATGCCGATCGGCGGCATCGGCCCGTGCGCTCCCACGTCCACGGGCTCCTGCCCATACACACAACCATGCCCTGCAGCCCCGTTTACCTTTGTCCGTTGCAGCTCCAGCCGGATTCGGACGTGCTGTAGGTACGTGACGGATATGGGCGGACGGCGCACATGGAACCAACCCGCGCGCGTCCCCGTCGCTCGGATTGCGTTCCCGCGGGCCGTGGCTCCTGGCGCGCCACCGGCGACCCACGCCGTCTCTCGCTCGCGGAGGGGCGCTGGTTCTCGCTCCCTCCTCATGCAGCCGTGCATTGAGCGATCCGTTTGATCGTTTGCTGCGTACTACTCCCTCCCTTTCAAAATATAAAAAAATTATATTTTAAAAGGGAGGGAGTAGTATGTAGGCAGGCGGAGAGCAAATCATGGAGACAGCATGTGGCCTCCAAATTTGCAAAGTACGCAACGAAATTATTTAGCACGACAGGAGTATCGAACAAGGACGTGGCCAGTTCTGGATCGAGCTAGAATAATGTTAATTCTCGGTAAAGATGATGTCATATCATTTTATTTGTAGTCCATGTGTAACCAGGAAAAATGATGAGCAACTCCATACTCATGTGCAACTGCACACTTTGCAATTCCCACGTGCGTGATTTACGATGCAAATCTAACGATTTTAGGGGTGCTCTCTAGAGCTAAACTTTAATTCCCGGTTGATCTAGAATTAGGAAAAAAGGATCAAATGTTATTGATTTCTCTTTTGGTTTCTCAAATACTACTACTTGACTAAACACTTAATAGTCGGTTTCGGAATTAACAAGTATATGCAAGTACAGCTGCACATTCTAAAACTGACACACTTTCACTTTTCACAAAGTGCTTAGGCGAAAATGTAACTGTATTTTTTGTCGAAATGGATGATAACTCCTGGCCTCTGCATCGATTGATGCATGTAGGCGTATTTCTATTGGCAACGCGAAATCCTACTCAAAATAGGTTTTCACCCCCTTTATAAGTAAAGCAACAATCCAAAACCGGGCTATAGGGTATGATCAAACACGAAAATCAGAAGAAAAAAAATCTACTAGGACAACTGCACAAACATGCGCAAACTGAGAGAGAGCAAAAAAAGGACTCTCAAAAGCAGAAACGAAAAAAACGAAGAGCACTAGATGCTGAACGACTAGACGAGATGGAAATCTGGTGAGCCGCCTCCATAAGGTGTCGAGAAAGTCTGTCCGACTTCTTGTCCTTCCTCTTCAGCTTCAGCTTCACCTCCTCTTCACTGGGCTTCACCTCCTCTGCTCAAGCACAACAGATCTGGTAGCTAGCAGTGATCACTTCTCTCCATTGATCTCCAGCCACTACCGGTAGTTGTCTCTTATTCCTTGTGCTCCAAATCCCACCTTTCTCAACTTCCTGAGCACTCACTCCTCTTCTCAGGACTGAGCACTCACTCCTCTTCTCAGGACTGTTTCTGCCTATTGCCCCTTCCTACATAGAAGCACCTAGACACCTGGAGCTCTGGGTTGCACATATGCCAAAGACTTACGATGGTATAATTATCTAATGCACCAGATAAGTTATGTGGAAGCTATCAGCTTGAGGAATTTTTTTTTCTGTGAAATATATGTACAAAGACCTTATGAATGACCACACACATTTCCTTAGAAAGTACTTATGGAAGTTTAAAATCCCTCTAAAGATAAAGATTTTTATGTGGTTCCTCAATCGCAAAGTTTTACTAACTAAATATAACTTGGCAAAACAGAATTTGGTAGGGTGTACAAAATGTTGCTTTTGTGGTGCACAAGAGACTGTTGAGCATGTCCTTTTTCTAGGTTGCTTTGGCGCCTCCAACTAATATCACAAATATGTTTGGAAATTGGTTGAACAGGTCGACAATTTTTTTTAAGCTAGAATTCGTATTAGTGTTTCAGTCTTATATTGGTATAAATAGAAGTGCATGAACAATATTGTCTTTAGCAGTTGCAGGTTATTCATATGGTGGTACACTATGTGCAGCTCTGAACGTTCCTACTCCTGCAGGACCAGTGGGATACTATGGTTTCTGGGTGCAACCGTTTGCTTACGGTCGTTCGGGATATCTTCGGTCAGACTACCTGGCGGCATACTAGCCGGATACAAGATGTTTAGGCATAGTATGTTATTCATTTTTCGCAGGTTGATTCATGTATTGGCTTTAAGTGACCCTTGAATTTGTAATTACTTTGGATGATGATCTTTCAATAAAGGTCGGGGTTCTACTCCCCATTTCGAGAAAAAAACAGGCCAACACACCCAGACCACTATACAACACTTTTTTTACTTTTAGTACTTGTTGGGCTGTGCGTATTTAGCTATGCAGATGAGGGATGTAAACTCTTAGCGTCTACACCGTGATGATGTGTTTGACTTAATAAAAACTTCTTCTATCAAAGAAAGATTTCTGATATCAAAGATATAATGAACGGCTCTCACACAAACAAGAGCTGGGAGAAGACATGTTTTAGATGGCCTCTGGCGACTTCGAGGGCGACTCGGTCACCGCTGTAGAAGGACGACCGGCAGGCCGCTTCCGGATGCCGGAAGGCAGCGAGGATGAAGAGGACGTTGGGATTCACACGATCTGTACCCCAAGATACCTCGCTGGGGCGACGATTCGGTCATCTACGACCTCTCTATGGCGATCGTCTAGGGCGGAGAAAAGGATGGAGAAGTGAGAGGTGCAGCGCAAAGCGATGCAGGCATCTGTGATGGTGTGGGCGTTAGTGCCTTCTCCCACGGTAAGCCCTAACATGTTGTTTCATGCTCGAGGCAGTGCTTCTCAGGAGCTTCTTCTTCGTCGACCACCGCTGGAGCCAACCGTGTTCGTTGAGGAAAAGTTCAATCCTGAGGAATGGATTTCAGTCTATAGGAAAAAGAGGCGGAAAAGCCATCGTCGGAGTCACTACGCGTCACCATGGCTGGGTAGACAACGTCGGCGTTCACCATGGTTTCAAACACAAGAGCACGTGATTTCCGACATATTCAAATTCCCGTTCAGATCGGAATCAAACGGGCATAAGCCCCCTGTTGTTTCCAATTTTTGTGTGTGTCGTAACATGGGCCATAAGGCCTGGCTTACGATGCCCATTGTCAGCTTTCTGGTAACGCTAATAAAAAATGATCAGCCCAAACCCATGAGTAGGGTTTTAGGGTTGACATTGTATACAACAACTGGTCTCGCACCTATTGTTCCTATCACCTCCCCTATGATCAAGTCTACGCTGCCAGGTTTGGTCATGGCAGGGAGAAGTGGATCCAACTACCAACCTGGGTATGGCGGTGGGAACGCTGGTAGCGGCGTCCCTCCGTCTAATAACCTGAGAAATTTCTAGAGGCAACAACCACGGTACGAGCAAGGAGAAGGGTCGGGCTACGGAAGTGGCCGTGGTAGTGGTTTTGAAGGGCAACAGTTCAGTTCTAATGGTGGTGTCCATCGAGGTGCCCAAGGCCCCCCTCCACACCAGCTCCATAACAATGAAGCCGGGTAAGGTACTGCACAGGGGGACAGAATCAATAGCAGTATCGTGGAGGGGCAAATAGATGGCAGCAAAACACTATTTGGTCTAAGGAGCAAGGTAATTTCTGCACAACTTCTTTTGGAGGCGATTTTGCTGAGTTTGATGAGGGGTACTATGAACCTCGGCAGAATTTTGGCAACAACTTCAATGGAAATGGTTTTAATGGTAATATGCGCTATAATCGACCTATTCGTCAGTCTGGTTATGGAGGTCGTTATCGTGGCAGTCCTGCTAGCCGTGGACGATCTGGTGGTCGTGGATCGGGGGGGCGCAACACTCCTGTAGAGCAACAAGTTGTTTTGCAAACTAACGATGTTGCGGCAGTCGCCGCACAGCTGGTCATTGCAGCGGCTCACGGACAACAGCCCAATATTACGAGGACGCCGGTAGCGGCGCAAACGGTGGGCCAGACTCAACATGTTCAGGGGCTTATGGTACCAAATACAGAGGTTTCAGTTCATGACACAAATAAACTGGCCAAGAAAAAACATAAAGTTGATGGCATTGTTTGTTTCAGATGTGAGTCTAATGGTCACTTTGCACACAATTGCACGGCGGTCTTGTGCCTTTACTATGACTCCGCCAAGCATGTTTCAGCTGCCTGCCCTAAACTCACAATGCCCAAGCCAACGGCTATCGTGTATGGGTTATGTAGAGATGCACTGCTTTTTTTCGAGACTCCAAAAACAGAGGGGGGTTGTTTCAAAGAGACAGAGTGGGAAAGAAGGCAAAATCCGAGTAGAGGGTGGTGCTCTCTCCTTACAACAAGTGGTGAAGGAGTTAGACGGGATTGTGCCAGGTCATAAGCAATGGGACATAGCACCTATGGGTCACAATTTATTCATCATATGTTATCCATCAAAGGCCGATTTTGCGAGAGCAAGAAAAATTAATGACATTAAGGTTGAAGGTACACCTTGTACTTTATATTTTGAAGAGTTGGAGACTCAAGAGGAGCCATCCTGGCATTTTGATGATATTTGGGTTAGAGTCAGAGGATGCCCAAAGGAATTAAGAGATGATTATTTGGCTCTGTTTGCTGTGGGATCCTTTATTGGTAAAACAAAGGAAGTTGACATGGATTTTACCCGAGAGCATAAAATCGTTCGGATGCTTGTTCAGTGCTACAACCCAACCTTGATCCCAGCAAAAACATCTTATTCTTTTGATGGAGAGGGATATGATATATATTTTGAGGTCGAAGGGTCTACTCTGCTGAATCCAAAAGATCTGGAAATGAAGGATGCCAGCCATGATCTAGAAAATGATGCGAACAAGGAGAAATAAAATAGCATGCATGACAAGAATGATGGTTTGGGAAATTCTGCAGCAAAAGACAGGCTTAACAATGGCCCGGATCAGATTAGAGGGACATGAACGAGTTCAAGTCAAATCACTCATAACCTTGTAGTGGGATCCTTTGCTTGGGACACTTCCGATGGCAGTTCTCCTCCTAAGGCACTGGGCTTTCTTTCAGCTCAGTATTCCCGTACCAAGCCTGCAGCTTCAATGGTAGGCTTTTGCTCTTTAGGTCGTGAGAGGGAGTTGAATTTTTCTAGCAAGTGGGGAGATCGGTTTGAGCTTGAAGAGGATGGTATTCCTTCACCTATGGTTGGCCCATCGACGTGTTTCCCCGGAAGTACAGATGATCTTGTGACAGCTCCTGTGCATGTGTCTCAGGTTGCGCACCTTTCAAACGCAGATCAGCGTGTGCCTGCCACTGCAGATGTTCAGTGCAACATCACAGCTGTGGCTGAGCGGGGTCGCCAGGTGATGAGGTTTTAACTCATCAATGCCCATTGTTATGGACTTGGGTTTTGGAGAAGGAGGGAGCGCTGGAGACATCTTTTGGCTAGCAAACAAGCACACAGGGGACTCAAAGATTTACCCAGGTTCAGGCCTCGTAGAGGTCCCTACTCCTGCTTGTCTGCTCGTGGAATTATTGAAAGAATCGAGGATTACAATGGTGCGCAGATGCAATCTGGCGAGGGTTGTGGAAACTAGGGTTGCGTGTGTCCTCCTCACTGCCCCCTCCTGGCCTTTATATAGATAGGCTAGGTCTCGGGTAGCAGGTCGAGTCGGTTACAGGTTAGGGTTTTTCCCTTTGAACTTTCTATCTTTGGCTTCTTCTTATTCTTCAAGCAATCGAGAGTCTGTAGGCTACTCGAGTTCTTCATTTGGGCCTTGGCGACACCGTGGGCTTCCACTGTATTCAGGCCGTATATACCAAGATTGAGTACCTGTAGGGTATACCCATGTTAGTAGCCCCCGAGTGTCTAGTGGAATCGCATATTCGACTAGGGACTTATGAAGTCTTTTGAGTGCATGGATGAGTATATTTTCGACTGCTTTTCTCTGTCATAGGGATCGTTGATATACGTGCCTGATTTGACCGATGTATCGGTATCAGTTAACTGCCTTAGGACAAAACAACACAATCTACTCGAACTCGAGTCCCCTGGACTTGAGTCCAGAAAAGTGCTGGTGTAATTCGACTCAAGCCGCGGAGATCTTACAGGAGTTGAATTCCAGTATACGGATGTGAGCACTCGACGCGTCTGGCAAGGCATGTTTATCGTACCTGTAGGCACGGATATATTTTTGGTAGTGCGCAGCAAATACGTTGCCAGGCCTTATTCAAGTCTTATCTTCACGCTGCAAGCGCGGCATCCGAATTTTTGTCATCGCAGAGATGATTCAGGTTACCCAGGAGACGCAGTCTCTTTGTAGGGAAAAATCATGAGGCGGTGTCGCCATAAGCTTCGAGTGCGGATGTTATCAACACATAGTACGATGTACAAATAATCATAGGGTGCACGACCAGCGCTCCCTATGAGAGTAGCCCCCGAGTGCCTGGTTGAGCCAAAGATTCAGGCAGGGACTAAATAACCTTTGCGACTGTTGTCGTCTTTTGTTGCTTGTTTCAGTCGAATTTATTTTCAGCACTCCCTATGGGAGTAACCCATGTCCATAATCGAATCACGGATTCGAGTGATTGGGTATGCTTTTTATGTCCATATTCCTGCAGAAGAGAAAAATAAAAATCGTAGGGTGCGCGACCAACGCTTCCTATGGGAGTAGCCCCCGAGTGCTTGGTGGAGTCGAAGACTCCAGCAAGGACTAAAGTAGTCGAAGTCTTCTACTACGTAATTTTGAATGACGTCAGTGTTGACGATGTAATGACCTCAGTTGCCCGCGTAAGCGAATTTGACGGGACGTGACGAGCAGTGGGTCCCATTTTGTAACTCTGACTTGACCAGGCGTGCGTAATCTCTGTTTTAACTATGCCTCCTCGATTTCCGCATGTAATGGGGATAGTGGGGGACGGTTCACGCTTCAGGTTCTCCACGTGTCGAGCATGATGAATGCCACGCGTCTGGTAGGGTTTTTCCTGGCCGTTAGATTGCATCTTCTAGGGGGGTAAGTAGCGATGTTGAGACGGTAATTTTTCACATTTGCTTCTTTTCTCTGCCTTTGCCTCCATCACCATTGCTGCTGCTCCTCTGCTTCTTTGCGTTCGTCCTTCCTCGCGGCGCTGGACTAGCTCCGCGTATTTCCTAGTTACTTTCCCCGGTCACATCGCCACCGCAGAATGGGGAAGAAGAAAGGAGGTGCCGCGGCTGATTCCACCGCCGCCACGGTTGCTGCGAAGAAGAAGGGTGGCTCCGTCGCTATCGGCACCAGCACCGCCGTCGCCGAGAAAAAGAAGGGCACAGGAACTCGCGTCACCAATGGCGCGTGGCGCGCATCCGTGATCAAGTCATGTGAGCTCCGTCTTCTACGCCAAGATGGAGTTTTGTCTGCTGCAGTTGCTGACGCGCGCATCCCTGGCAGCGAGGTAATCCCCTCTCCGCCTGCTGGCTTTCGGGTGATGTTCCTAGCGTTTATCATCCGCGGTCTCTCGTTGCCCCTGCATCCTTTCTTTAGGGGCCTTCTCTGTTTCTATGGGCTCCAGCTGCATCAGCTATCCCCCAACTCCATCGTCCATGTAGCTTGCTATATTACTCTTTGCGAGTGTTGGCTCGGAATCGAGCCACACTTCGGTCTCTTTAAGCGTCTCTTTAAGCTGAAACGCCAGTCGGCGTCTGGCTCCGTAGTCTACGATGTAGGAGGCTGCGGTATTCACGTCGACTCCTCTTCCACATACTTCGACATCAAACTCACGGCGTCCGTCCAAGGGTGGAGGGACAAGTGGTTCTACATCTGCGACATGAAGGCCGATGGAGACCACTACGGACTCGCTCCCTTCGATCCCGCGACACCGTGCAAGAGGATGCGCTCCTGGAAGAACGTAGTGATGCCTGGCGAATCCGCGGAGACAGATGTGTTGTACGAGCGTGTTTGCGACCTCGAGAATCTCATGGGGAAAGAGGAGGGAGGTTGCGCCCTCATTCGCACTTGGCTGCGACGTCGCGTCCAGCCTCTGCAGGCGAGAGTCCATCCTATGTTCCAGTGGGCTGGCGCGGACGATGTCACTCGTGTATCTGCCGATGGCATTTCCGCGAGTGAAGTAGATAAAAGGGTGCGACTGGTCACCAAGTACACCGCCAAGGATGTGCTCCCCAATGACCCAGTCGTACCTCCAATCGATGCTACTAACCCTCCTCCTGAGGCACAGTTGTGCTACGTAGTAGCTTTGTTTGTCAATTGCTTCTTTTCTGTTTTTCTTGACTTGTGCTAAATTGTTTTCTGTGTGCGGGATTGGGTGTGTCGCCCTGTATACCCCCTCTTCCTAAGGGGGTTATCCCTCGTGAAGCCCTTGAAGAGGACGATTCAGAGTCCACCGTCCCATCTGATGTGGAGGAGGAAGCCCCCGAGTCAAGTGGTCCGAACACTTGCAAGCGTTCGTGCAGCGAGGATTCAGATGCGTCGTCTCCTTCGACTCCAGAAGGTGCGGGTGTTGGCACAGAATCGCCGATACCTGTCGTTCCTGTGAGTGTCGTAGCGCCTCCTTCTCGCAAGAAGATGCGACTACCGAAGGAGTCGTCCTGAGAGTCGGGGGATCAAACCTTCGATTTTGACAAGTTTGATTGGTAAGTATATAAAGTTTTCCTTGTGGGTCTTCTTTTCTAGTTGTCTTCTCTTGATGTTGGTTTTGGTCTTTAGTCAGCCGGCATCGTCATCTTCTGGCGACGTCCAATTTGTGAAGGAATCTGGCGTCGCGACCTCCAAGGCCGAGAAAATGGCTGAGCGTGCTCCTTCCCCTCCATTGGCGGCCCACTCCGGGCATAATTCAATAAGTTCACACGATGTGGAGCATCGGATGGTTGCCCGGATGACTATGCATCAATCGACTTCTGAGTCATTGGAGGATCATGTATGTGTAGTACCTCTTTTTCTGATGTTGCAGTCGAATTTTTTATCTGTGCCATCTGCCGAGCCTTTACTGTTTTCTTTATTGCAGCTCCTTGTGAAGGAAGCCGCTCACCTAGCTGAGCAGGTGCTTGCGATGGGTCGTCAGCATGCAATGTTGGACAATCGCCATCGCGCGGTTGAAATGGAGTGCTCTTTACTTTTCTTCTGCGTCCTTGTGATATATTCGACTGCCGGTTTATCTTTGTTTGTGTCACAGCTGAGCATAATGCCCTCCTTCATAGAACTGCTTCCCTTGAGAAAACGCTTGATGCGGCGGTGAAGAGCCGTGATGAGGCAATCACGGCGCTGGACAAATTGCGGAAACGCAAAGAGGATCTGCGTGCCTCCATCGCAGATAGGGAGAAGTTGTTCGAAGAATAGCTTTTCTTGATTGCCAAAGCTCTCTTAGGTATGCCCTTGTCTAGGTTTTCGTCGTGTCTCTTCTTTCGAATTTGCTGTCGTGCGGACTTTTGCGCTGATGCTTGTTTCTTTTGTAGATTCCGGTGGTTTGAGCTTTGACGCGCAGGCACTCCGTCGCAATGACGCGTTGGCTGACGCCATTTCAGCAGTCGAATACCGCAGCGTTGGCGTGTAGGGGACGCTCACCAACACCAAGGGCATGCTTAGTCGCCTTCGGGAGGAGCTGGCGCCCAAGGCTGAGCTGATCGAAAATATGGATGATCTGGTGGAGTCCCTTGCCGGGGGCATTCCGGCGAGCTTCAAGAATTCGCTCCGTGCGGCTGGCGCTTCAATGTCACTCGCAATGGTTCTAGCCCACGGAGTCGAAGTTGATCCTGCAGCGGTTTCCAAGGCGATGCCTGTCAGCGTGGATGGCCAGCAGGTAGTCTTTGCTCCTTTCACAACTGCTTGTGGCAAGTATGGGCCGAAGCTTATCAATACAGTTGCGAAGTACTCTGAGGAGCTTCAGCGAGCCAAGAAGGCGGCGAAGGCTGCGACGTCAGGGGCCGGCGGGAAGTCTGTAGCGTCTGATACTGCCATAGACTTGATGAGTCCCCCAAAACCGAAGTCTGAGTCAAAGAAGCCAGTTGCTCCTCAGTAGTCATGTCGTGTAATAGTTAAATAGCACATTTCTTTTGTTGAAGATATGCCTTTTGGCGAGTGTATCTGCTGATACTTTTGTTGATCTTGAAAGCACTTGAATCCTTTTTTCCTGTGCTTCGCCTTGGTCTTCTTATTGTCTCTTGCTTGATTTGTGATAGGGCACATCGAGTGATCCTTTGAGGGAACCTCGGGATTCGCCACCCCCTGATGAGACCTTGGCACCGCCGCGCTCAAGGGTAGATGAGCTATCTTTGCTCTCGCGACTCCGTGACTGCGTGAAGCAGTTGGAGCATGAATTGCCCGTACTCCGTGGTAACGCGGATGTATGGAAATCGAGGGCGGAGAAGGCTGTCGCCTAAGAACAATATCTGCTGGGGGAGGTGACACAACTAGGCGACCAATTCCAATGTTAGTTTCCTTCTCCCTTATCTTTTCTCTGTAGTCATTCGCAGTAGGTCGTTGTCTTCATACTTCTGCCTTTGCTTGGTATAGTTGTCAGTGCGCGCCATCCGCAGGATAAGAAGGATAGGATTGCCATTCGCATGAATGACCTGACCCAAGAGCAGCATCAAGAGAGTGGATACTTCTGGGTGGATCATGATCGTGCAATTGCGCTGGCGACCCTGCAGGATCGTGCGCCGCGAGTGCTTCATTTCTTGAAGAAGTCGCAATCATGCTTGAAGAATATTTACCGGACGATGTTCTCGCTGGACGCTGTTCCGTCGAGCCTGCTGGCCCTTCTTGCTAAATTCCAGGACTTGAGTGCGGTCCGTGAGTGTGTACGGCAACAGCTAGTGGCTGGTGCCAAGGCTGCTTTGTCCCTTGTGCGACTGCACAGGCCTGATGTGGATGTTGCAGCAATTGCGGCCGGACCACCAGCGCTGCCAGTAGGTTCCACTTGGAACATGGTTCCGCACTACCAGGCGGTGGATCGCCCAGCTGAGGAAATCATCGACTTCTTCGAGGAGCAGACCAACGTTCTTTTACTACAACAGTAGTTTAGTTTGTATCCTGCACATAGTTGTACCAATGTTGTAAAGTTCATATATATGTTGTGCATAATTGACTAACATTGATGTATATAAAGAGCTTGTTAGCTTGTATGTTTTGTGAGTGCGTTGCACCATGCGATTCCTTTTCGTTAGCCTGACTTGTTTTTATCTCAGCCCCTTGCCAACCTATCAGGTGCGTTGCAACTGGGTTGGTGTTTGTCAAGGGATTCGATTGGTGTGCCAGCTACTCAAGATATCGCGTTAGTTCGTAGAACAGATGTGTATAGGGTGGCACAGCCCCTGAGTGGATAATTTGCGAGAAATAAAAGAAAACACAGAGTTTTGGGGCACTTAGCTTTATTTATTTGTAGGATAGTACGAGGTACAATGTGTGGCTAAGTACCCTTGGATGAATAGCCTTATTTGCAATGTAAAAACAGAAACGACTAAGGGTAGATGCGCCGACCTGCGCGACGTTCCAAGGGTTAGAGTATGCGACTCCTGCCTCTAAATCTTTAAGGAGATAGGCGCCACCTGGGATTACTTCTGTAATCACGGATGGTCCCTCCCAGGGGGACTCGAGCTTGAGATGCCCTTGTTGTTTCAGTCGTAGGACCAGGTCGCCTTTGACGAAGGACCTGGGGAGTAGCCTTCTGCTGTGGTAGTTGCGCAGGTTGAGCTGGTAGATCGTCGATCTTTCTGCTACGATTTCCCGTGCCTCATCAAGGAGGTCGACGGAGTCTTCTAGTGCAGGAGTTAACTCCTGCTCGCTGTAAGCGACCACCCATGGTGCTTTGTATCGTACTTCGGCGGGTACCACCGCTTCATCCCTGTGCACCATGAAGAACGGGGTGTACCCTATGGCGCTATTTGGAGTCGTAGGATCCAGAGTACCGATTGCAGCTCGTCTGGCCAGCAGCCCGCGACCTGTTCGAGTGGCCTGAGGAGTCGCTTCATGATGCCGCCGCAGACAAGCCCGTTAGCTTTTTCGACCTGACCGTTGGTCTGTGGATGCGCTATAGAGCCATAGCTGGCGTTGATTCCCAGATTCTCGCAGAATTCCTGGAACTCCTTGGATGTGAAGTTCGTCCCGTTGTCCGTGATGATGCTGTGTGGCACTCCGAAGGGTAGACGATGGACTCGAAGAACTTGACTGCGATGTATCCTGACTGATTAGTCACTGGCATGGCCTCTATCCACTTGGTGAATTTGTCGACTGCGACCAAGAGGTAGATGTAGCCTCCTCGTGAGGACCTTGGGAGTTTGCCGACCATGTCGAGTCCCCATTGCACGAAGGGAAATGCCAATGGAATTGGTCGGAGCTCTATGCCAGGTGCGTGCGGCTTGTCCGCGAATCGCTGGCAAGCGTTGCATTTTTGGACGATGTCCTTAGCGTCACGCATGGCCATAGGCCAGTAGAATCCAGCTCGTAGAGCTTTGGCGAAGAGGGCGCGACTGCCGGCGTGGTGCCCGCAGGTCCCCTCATGGATGTCGAGGAGAACAGCTCTTCCATCGGCCGTGGAGACACATCGTTGGAGTACTCCTGTGATGCTGCGCTTGTATAGTTCACCATTGATAACAGCGAATGCCTTGGAGCGCCGTGCGATGTGCCGGGCGTCAGTCGGATCGTCCCGTAGCCTCTTGCTGAGGAGGTACGTAATGTATGGTTGGGTCTAGGATGGCTCGATCATCATGACGCTCATTGGTCCTTCGAGTCCTGTGTCCAGCTCCAGGTCGTCGAGTGCCATTGGCTCATTGGGTGGCGCAGCCCCTGAGTCCGTTGTTGCGCTTGTTTTCTTCTTTGTGGCATTTGGCTTTATGGAGCGTTCGCAGATGCGCTCGAGAAATACCCTAGGTGGTATGGGGGCGCAGGTGGAGCCTAAGTTGGCGAGTGCGTCCGCCTCTTCATTGCTTTCGTGGCCGATGTGCCTTAGTTCGCAACCGTCGAAGTCCCCATCGAGTGTGTCATAGAGGTCGTGGTAAGCGATCATGTTGTCGTTCAGTGCGTCGCACTCGTGCATTGTTTGATTGACGACCAGCTTGGAGTCGCCATATATTATGAGTGTTGAGGGCAAACCTCTAGGGTGGCCCGATCTTTCACGATTCCCTTTCAAATCGAGGGGGGAGTGCGGATGAAGGAGGAGAGGATGAACACGACGAACACATGCACGAGGAACGCGATGAACACACACACGCAAAACCACGATAAACACCAATAGCTCACGCCGGCGGTGACCGGTCCGGCGCAATCCCTAGGATCGGCGTCGGGCGGAGGACTCTCTCTCGAACCGGCACGGCGAGATGGGAGACTCGGTGAGATCTTGACGTCTAGGCAAAGGGACACCGATGCCTAGGCCTTGTACAACACGGAGGCACAATGCAAACTCCAACGAGGTTTGGGGATATTGGTGCTCCTTAGTCAAGGAGCATGAGGCAAGAACTAGATAGATCCACAAAGGGGTTTCCACTAATTCCAATATCATGCCTAGGGTTTACAATGGAGGTGGGGGTCTATATATAGGCCAGCCACAAGTTCAGGGTAATTCAGGCATTAAAGTAGAGTTCTGGGCGAAGTAGAGGGGTACATGGGCCAAGGGCCCAGCTGTTGGCTCGCAGGCCCATCACTTGGACCGGACACTCCGGGTCGAGTGAGCCGGACAGTCCGGGGCGGCCGGACACTCCGGGTCGAGTGCGCCAGACAGTCCGGTGTGGCCGGACACTCCGGGAAGTGTACGGGTGGTGTCCGATTTTACCTTCTGAATGTCCACGCTAGGTCCGGGCTCGGGCAGGCCGGACACTCCGGCTGAGTTGGGCCGGACACTCCGGGGTGGCCGGACACTCCGGCTGGATCCAGGCGGACACTCCGGCTCTGGCAGCTTCAGGTCAGGTGCAGCTTCCGGGCTCGTGGGTCGACGCGGCGGGGGCTCGTACCTGATGATGCATAAATTAGTGGTATGAAGTAGCACGCCATCCAAGGAGGTATCGAATTGGCACGAAGAGAGGAGCAAGTTCACCTTAGCTTGGAGGAGTTTGGCTCGGGCCCGAGTCATGGGTCCACTTGGGGGACTTATTGGTGTAGATGTGGAAGCGTCTGTAGGACGGGCTGCATCAGCTCCCCCCCCTTGGGAAAGAGTCGTCCTCGACTCTTCATGGATATCATCTTGAACATCTCCATGGTAGGGTGCGAGATCCTTGACATTGAATGTATTGCTTGCAAGGTACTTGGAGCTCGGTATGTCGATGATGTAGGCGTTGTTGTTGATTCTTTTGAGGACCTTGAAGGGACCATCTCCTCTTGGCTTGAGCTTGGAGTCACGTTCCTTGGGGAAGCGGTCCTTGCTTAGGTGTATCCACACAAGGTCACCTTCTTCAAATATCATCTCCTTCTTGTCCTTGTTTAACCTTGAAGCTTGGCGAAGGACTTGTCGTTCGATAGTTGCTCTTGTTTCTTCATGAAGCTTCTTCATAGCTTGTGCGCGCTTCTCGACGTCCATGTTTGTGCGCTCATAGAGAGGTAGTGGTAGGGTGTCGAGCGCGGTGTGGGGCTCGAAACCATAGACGATCATGAATGGACTCATCTTGGTTGTTGAGTGCTTGGCTCGATTGTAGACGAACTCGGCGTGTGGAATGCATTCCTCCCAATCCTTCAGGTTTTTCTTGATCAACACACAAAGGAGGGTTCCGAGGCTTCGGTTGAAAACTTCAGTTTGGCCATCAGTTTGAGGATGTGATGCGGATGAAAAGAGGAGCTTGACGCCGAGCTTGGCCATGAGGGTCTTCCACAAGTAGCTCATGAATTTGACGTCACGGTCAGAGACGATTGTCCTTGGCACACCGTGAAGACGGATGATTTCCCTGAAAAACAGATTTGCAACATGTGAAGCATCGTCGGTCCTATGGCACGGTATGAAGTGTGCCATCTTGGAAAAACGATCCACAACAACAAATATAGAATCATGACCATGCTTAGATCTAGGCAATCATAACACGAAATCCATGCTAATGTCGAACCAAGGTGTATGAGGAATAGGCAATGGCATATAAAGACCATAGGGATTAGCTTGCGACTTAGCTTGAACACATGTCGTGCATCGTTGGACGTAGCGCTCCATGTCACGCTTCATCTTGGGCCAAAAGTAGTGATTGGAGAGCATGTCCAATGTCTTGTCGTGACCAAAGTGACCCATAAGGCCTCCACCATGAGATTCTTGGAGAAGCAAAAGTTCAAGCGACGACTTCGGAATGCATAGCTTGTTTTGTTTAAAGAGAAAGCCCTTATGCAAATAGAAATCATCAACTCCCTTGTTATTGGAGCACTTTGCGAAAATTGGTTCAAAGAACGGGTCGGAAGCATACAAAGATTTTATTTCCTCAAGACCCAACACGTTGATTCCAAGTCTCGTAAGAAGGCTTGTATGTTTGCGAGACAATGCGTCCGCAACTACATTATCTTTGCCCTTCTTATACTTGACAATGTACGGAAAAGATTCCATGAACTCAACCCACTTAGCGTGTCTCTTTCTCAAGTTAGCTTGGCCTTTGATATATTTCAACGACTCGTGGTCGGAATGTATGATAAAATCCTTGGGCCAAAGGTAGTGTTGCCAAACTTGAAGGACACGAACTAAGGCAAAAAGCTCTTTGTCATAAATCGGATAATTAAGGCGAGCACCATCAAGTTTTTCGCTATGGTGGGCTATAGGACGTCCGTTTTGCATAAGGACTCCTCCAATGCCAATACCACTAGCATCACACTCTATCTCAAAAGTTTTTGTGAAATCCGGTAAAGCAAGAAGAGGTGCTTTGGTGAGCCTCTTTTTAAGTTCATCAAAAGATTTTTGTTGTGCTTTGCCCCACACAAAGGTGACATTCTTTTTGGTCAATTCATTAAGGGGGCACGCAATGGTTGAAAAGTCTTTCACAAAGCGACGGTAGAAACCGGCCAACCCATGAAAACTTCGGAGTTCACTCACATTTGTTGGTATGGGCCAATCTCGTATGTCCTTTACCTTGGAAACATCAACTTCATTCCCTTCGAAGAAACGACAAATCCAAGAAAAATCAACTTGTCTTTAGAAAAATTGCACTTGGGAAGATTAGCATAAAGCTTTTCATGTCGAAGGATTTGCAAAACTTCCTTGACATGTGTTATATGGTCCTCAAGTGATTTGCTATAAACAAGAATATCATCGAAATAGACAACAACACTTTTTCCAATGAGAAAACACAAGATGTGATTCATAAGGTGCATGAAGGTGGATGGGGCATTTGATAAACCAAAGGGCATAACCAACCATTCATAGAGACCAAGTTTGGTCTTGAAGGCGGTTTTCCACTCATCAGCTTCAGCCATGCGTATTTGATGGTAACCACTACGAAGATCAATTTTCGAAAAAACAGTGGCTCCAGACAACTCATCAAGCATGTCATCGAGACGTGGTATGGGATGTCGATAACGCACGGTGATAGCATTGATTGGACGACAGTCCATGCATAACCGTAACGTATCATCCGTCTTTGGAACAAGAATCACGGGTACGGCACTTGGACTAGTGCTAACTTGGATCAAACCTTTGGAGACGAGTTGGTTGATTTGACGTTCAATCTCCTTTGTCTCCTCCGGGTTCGTGCGGTAAGCGGCGCGGTTGGGAAGTGGTGCATCGGGGATGAGGTCAATGCGATGTTCTATGCCACGAAGAGGAGGTAGTCCATGTGGAAGCTCCTCGGGGAACACATCCTTGAATTCCTGCAAAACACTCATCAAAGATGGAGGAACGTTGGTTAATTCGTTAGTTCCTTGCGCTAGTCCCTTGCAAAGAAGGACATAGTGCAAGATGGATGGGTTGTTCCGAACATCTCTCATCTCACTTTTGGTGGCAAGGAGAACACTCTTAGTTTTTCCACTCGAATTTGGCTTGTGGCTCTCACTCACTATGAGGTGGTTCTCTCTCTCACCGCTCTTCTCATAAGTAGGTGTTGTGCTTTGCGCCCTCGCTAAAGCCTTTGCATTGTCCGCAATTATTTGGCTAGGAGTCATCGGTTGCAAAACACATGTTTTGTTGAGCCATTTGAAGGTGTATATATTGGTGCGACCATCATGTTGAGCAGTCTTGTCAAATTTCTATGGTCGACCAAGAAGCATGTGGCAAACTGTCATAGGAAGCACATCACACTCCACCGTATCTTTGTAAGGACCAATGGCGAAGGAGACCGATACTGTATGCTTGATCTTCACGGACCCTTGGTCACTTAGCCATTGCACGTGGTAGCGGTGCTTATGTGGATGGAGGTTGAGCTTGAGCTTCTCACACAACTCGGTGCTAGCAAGGTTGTGACAACTCCCTCCGTCAATGATCACCTTGATAGATTTGCCATTGATGCCGGCTCGTGTTTGGAAGATATTGGAGCGTTGGTCTTCATGCTCTTGTGCTTGAGTGGTCAAGATTCTTGTGACGACAAGCGATGGACTTGCGTCATGTTCACACATGAGGAGTTCTTGATCATCTTCCACTCGTTGCCTTGCCATTGCTTCCTTGACACGGGCATCAAACTCATCTTTACGCAAGTACTCTTCATCACCATTGTCATGGATGAACAAGACTTTCTTGTTTCCACATTCGGCCGACTTGTGTCCTTTACCTCCACACTTGTAGCATTCACCGTTGAAAGGTGTATCACTTTTTGCTTGCTTGCCATTTGGTGGCAGTTTTCCTTGAGGAAGTGTGGGCTTGAAAGAAGGCTTGGAGGTACTTGAGGAGCTACCATTGAAAGTTGTTGGTGTAGGGGTTGAAGCTTGCTTGTAGGTGAAGTACGTCTTGGGCTTGTTGTACTTGATATCCTCTTGCACTTGACGTTCAGCCTTTGTTGCAATGTGCACAAGCTCAACCATGGTGTTGTATGTTTGGAACTCGACGATGCGCTTGATTGGGTGATTCAAGCCAATAAGGAAACATGCCATTGTTTGCTCCATGCGCTCATCAATGTTGGCGCGAATCAAGTTGAGTTCCATTTCCTTGAAGTATTCTTCCACGGTCTTTGTCCCTTGACGAAGCGCTTGAAGGTTGTTGAAGAGGTCACGCGTGTAGTGTGCGGGGACGAACCAGGATCTCATGTGAGCCTTCATGTCATGCCAAGTTGTGATTGGCGGCTCTTGTCTTGCATCACGAGCAACTTGAACTTGTTCCCACCAAAGGTTGGCGTAATCATAAAACTCTAGCGAAGCCATGGCGACCATCTTCTCGTTGCTATAGTTGTGCATGCGGAAGATCTTGTCGACTTTGAGTGCCCACGAGAGGTATTCTTCAGGGTCATTGGATCCGGTGAACTTGGGCATTGTGAACTTGAGCTTGCCAAAAGTTTCTTCATCGTTGCGGTCATTGCGACGAGCTTGGTGACCTTGTTGATGATCTTGTAGTTGGGGAGGTGGAACTTGGTTCTCGCGTCCTTGTTGCGGAGCTTGCTCTTGGTATTGTTGTTGACGTGGTTGAGGTACTTGGGCCTCATGGTGGCGAAGGTGTGTAGCCTCTTGACGCGGTTGATGACGAAGAGGAGGCTCGTTCCTTGGTTGGTGATGTTGGTTAGGCACATTAGCCTCTTGACGTGGTGGGCGTCGCTCAACTTGTATCACTTGACGCTCCAAGTTTTGTGGATGTGGAGGAGGCGCCTCGTGATGACCATGGTGTCGTTGTTGACGTTCATGACGTTGATGACGAGGAGGAGGATCTTGAAGAGCTTGACGTCTATGACGAGCTTGATTCTCCAAATTGGAGTCATCACTTGTTGTGTCAAGAATGTGTCGCGGTCGATGGTGGTAGACTTGTGGTTGCGCTTGCGGTTCCTCTTGTGGTTGCTCTTGTTGAATCACTAGTGCCCTTGCATGATGACGGTGTGCTTCTTGCCTTGGGCGTGGCCTTGAAGAGAGGTCACCGTCATAGCTTGATGTTGCGGCGTGCCGTGGGGAAGGTACAAAGTTCGAAGAGATTCCAACTTCAACCACGGGGGCATCATTGCGTCTTGGAGCACTTTAATGTAGATCTTGGGGAAGCGGTGCATGACGATGCGAAGATCTTGCAGAGCTTGATGCGCGTGAACATGGTCTTGCCATGCCATCGATGAGGCGTCGAAGATTGTCATTTGTTTCGGCGACGGAGCGTTGAAGCGCTTCACTTTGGTGGCCGAAGTTGTGATGCATTGCATGCATTTGTCGTTCGAGGCCGTCGAAGCGGTTGTCGATGTTCTTGAACTTGGCTTGCGTCTCGCCAAATTGTTCATCCTGTCTCGTCTCAAGTGCTTGGCAACGTTCACGGAACTCTTGTCGAACGATGAAGTGACTTGCGCGCGTCATGTATGGACCTTGATCTTCTTCTTGGGGAGGTGGTTGGCTCGTCTCACCGTGCCTATCCATCATGCAAAACACACAAGTATTGTATATGGAAGTGGAATATGGTGGTGTTAGCCTTGTACCTCACCTTGGGGATTGCACCAAACTAGAAACCACAAGTGGAGCTATAAGCGTGCAACGTGGAAATGCAAAGAAACTCACACTCTCAAAAGCTTGTTGGTGGTAGGTTAGGGTTGTGGAAAGCCAAAGAACCAACCAAAAGAAAAGGGATAGTCAAAAGTGGTAAAAATCCAACAAAACTCAAGTCAAAGGCGAAGGTTAACAACTCAAAAGGGTGACGGGAACCTACGACTATGTACACACACGTGGAGAAAGTTGGGATTGTCACGACTATGAAAATGAGCAAACGAAATGTCCTAACGAAGACTAAGCTCGTTGTCGTGCCAATGCAAGGAGAGACTGTGGCTCATTTGCAAAGAGCAAAAATGAGCAATGGATTTGTGTACTTGCCTTGGGCGCTCTTCTTTCTCTCTTGCTTACAAGCTTTGAGACTCTCTTTTGCAAGGGGAGACTATTTTTCTTTTGCTTTTTCTTTGTATCTCTTTTTTTTTCTCTCCCTTGATGCTACCTAGTCACACTTGATATTGCTCTTGCACTCTCACTGTCCAAGGACAAATGCACAATGCTCAAGCAAACACAAGATGAGCCAATCTCATGGGATAGGTACACACCAAGGAAGATGGGGTTTAACAAGGTGACGCAAGTTATACCTTCTTTGATGATGAACTTGGCGTCGGTGGTGTGGGATGATGTTCGTGGTCCGTGGTGTCGATGAGTGCGGAATTTTATGATGCGGAAGCTTGCTGGTACTTGCTGACACGCACACGGGACATGAGCAAACAAAGGAGATTAGCCAATGCGAAAAAAAATGAGGCAAAATTGTCAAAACAGGCGTTACAGCTGGACACTCCGGTCTGTCTGGGCCGGACACTCCGGTCTGGGCCGGACACTCCGGTCTGGTTCGGCCGGACACTCCGGTCGGTACGAGCCGGACACTCCGGCGCGGGTTTCCTGCTCGTGTTCTTAAGCGGAAATCCTCGCCTTCGGGCCTCAAATCCGCGAAAAACTGGCCAAATCGGGCTGGGGAAACGCAGGATAAAGCTGGACCAACTCCTTAGAAAAGGATTGGTCGGATCAAAACCACAAATAACACTCCAAATCAAGAGATCGATCCAAAGGCAAATATGGGCTGTTTTTTGTGGGATTTTCGAATTTTTTGGTGGATAGAAGAAAATTTTGTGGGGGGAAATCGTGAGCAACGAAGCTCTTGATACCAATATGTTGAGGGCAAACCTCTAGGGTGGCCCGATCTTTCACGATTCCCTTTCAAATCGAGGGGGGAGTGCGGATGAAGGAGGAGAGGATGAACACGATGAACACACGCACGAAGAACACGATGAACACACACACGCAAAACCACGATAAACACCAATAGCTCACGCCGGCGGTGACTGGTCCGGCGCAATCCCTAGGATCGGCGTCAGGCGGAGGACTCTCTCTCGAAACGGCACGGCGAGATGGGAGACTCGGTGAGATCTTGACGTCTAGGCAAAGGGACACCGATGCCTAGGCCTTGTACAACGCGGAGGCACAATGCAAACTCCAACAAGGTTTGGGGATATTGGTGCTCCTTAGTCAAGGAGCATGAGGCAAGAACTAGATAGATCCACAAAGGGGGTTCCACTAATTCCAATATCATGCCTAGGGTTTACAATGGAGGTGGGGGTCTATATATAGGCCAGCCACAAGTTCAGGGGTAATTCAGGCATTAAAGTAGAGTTCTGGGCGAAGTAGAGGGGTACATGGGCCAAGGGCCCAGCTGTTGGCTCGCAGGCCCATCACTTGGACTGGACACTCCGGGTCGAGTGAGCCGGACAGTCCGGGGCGGCCGGACACTCCGGGCCGAGTGCGCCGGACAGTCCGGTGTGGCCGGACACTCCGGGAAGTGTCCGGGTGGTGTCCAATTTGACCTTCTGAATGTCCACACCAGGTCCGGGCTCGGGCAGGCCGGACACTCCGGCTGAGTTGGGCCGGACACTCTAGGGTGGCCGGGCACTCCGGCTGGATCCAGGCGAACACTCCGGCTCTGGCAGCTTCAGGTCAGGTGCAGCTTCCGGGCTCGTGGGTCGACGCGGCGGGGGCTCGTACCTGATGATGCACAAAGTAGTGGTATGAAGTAGCACGCCATCCAAGGAGGTATCGAATTGGCACGAAGAGTGGAGCGAGTTCACCTTAGCTTGGAGGAGTTTGGCTCGGGCCCAAGTCATGGGTCCAATTGGGGGACTTGTTGGTGTAGATGTGGAAGCGTCCGTAGGACGGGCTGCATCAATGAGCCTCTTGGCGCCGCAGGCTTTTTCCATCCTCATCCCGTGTAGTAGGGCCTCGTATTTGGCTTCATTGTTGGAGGCGGTGAACTGCATTCGCAGGATATATTTCAGCTTATCTCCCTGGGGCGATGTTAGTATGACTTCGGCACTAGCCCCATCCTTTCACTTTGAGCCGTCGAAGTGCATTGTCCAGAGGTAGGACATGTCTGGTTTTTCGGGGAGCTGGTTCTCCATCCACTGCACGAGGAAGTTAGGGAGAACTTGCGACTTGATTGCATCGCGTTTTTCATATGTGATGTCTCGTGGAATAGTTCGATTCCCCAAAGCGCGACCCGTCCAGCGGCGTCGGGGTTGTTGAGGATATGCCCAAGCGGGGCGTCGTTGACTACCACGATTAGGTGTTCCTGGAAGTAGTGGCGCAGTCACCGGGCTGTCATGAAGACGTCGTACACCAGTTTCTGGTAGTGCGGGTACCTCTGTTTTGTTGGCGTAAGTACCTCGCTGAGGTAATAGACTAGGCAATGTACCCCGTGGACCTTGTTTTCCTCGGTTCGTTCTACTACGAGCACTGTGCTGACCACCTGGTTGGTGGCGAAGATGTATAGCAACAATGGTTCCCTTTCGCGTGGGGTCACCAGTAATGGCGAGGTGGATAGCAGGCGCTTGAGGTCTTCGAATGCTTCCTACGCCTCGTTGGTCCACTCGAACTTGTCAGTTTTACGGAGGAGTTGGTAGAAGGGCAGTGCCTTTTCACCCATCCGACTTGAATCGACTGAGCACCGCGATTCGCCCAGCCAGCTGCTGGACACCTCTTACGTTTTTCGGCTTCTCCATGGCCAGTATGGATTTTATTTTCTTCGGGTTTGCCACGATCCCTCTCGCGGAGATAAGATATCCGAGTAGTTGCCCAGATGGTACGCCGAAAGCGCATTTGTCTGGATTGAGCTTGATCTGGTAGCGGTCGAGGTTGGCGAAGGTTTTGCGCAAATCATCGATTAGCGAGGCTTCCTCTTTGGTCTTGATTACTATATCATCGACATAGACTTGGATGTTGCGACCAAGTTGGTTCTTGAGGCAAGCCTGCATGCATCGCTGGTAGGTGGCTCCTGCGTTCTTCAGCCCGAAGGGCATTGTGTTGTAGCAGAACACATCAAAAGGCGTTGTAAATGCTGTTTTTTCTTGATCTTCCTCCTTCATTCGAATCTGGTTGTCCACGCACATCCACAGGATATCCATGTCGTTCTTTGGTACTAGCACCGTGTTGGTGAGCCAAGTGCTTTCCTTGATCTCGCGTATAAATTTTGCGTCGAGGAGTCTGTTGATCTCCATTCCAACTGCCTTTGCTCTTGGTTCAGACAGTCACCGGATTGTTTGTTTGACTAGCCTTGCGTCTGGGTTGACATTGAGTGCGTGCTCGGTGAATTCCCTAGGAACTCTTGGCATGTCCGCTGGACACCAGGCGAAGATTTCCTAGTGCTCACGGAGGAATTCGACGAGCGCGAGTTCCTATGCGGGACTCAAGTTGTTGGCGATGAGGGTCGTCTTGGCGGGATCCGATGGGTGGACCTAAACTTTCTTTGTGTGCACCGATGAGTCGAAAGATAGGTCGAGTGAACTTGGCCGGCTTAGGGGAGGCAGACTCTTGTCTGTCGACTCCTTTAGTCTCGCAAGTTCTTCCTGCATGCCGAAGAACTAGGAAATTCTGTTGAATTCCCTGTCGCAACTGTCGGACCTCTCGAAGCTCCCGTTGACTGTGATGATGCCATTAGGGCCTGGCATTTTCATCTACAGATAGGTGTAGTGTGGCACTGCCATGAACCTAGCGAACGCGACACGTCCGAGGATGCAGTGGTAGTGTGAGAGCCAGTCGACGACCTCGAAGTCGATGCGCTAGCGCCGAAAGTTTTTCAGCGTGCCGAAGATAACGTTGAGGTTTATTTTGCCAAGGGGATACACACCCTTGCCTAGGACGATGCCGTGGAATGTTGTGTCTGCGGCCTCTAAGCAAGTCAGAGGGATCCTCATTGCTCGCAAGGTACTCGCGAATATAAGGTTGATGCCGCTTCCACCTTCCACGAAGACGCGGCTCATACTCGAAGCCTCCAATTTGTGCCTCGAGTACGAGGGGATAGTGGCCTGGACGAGGTACTTGGGGCGGATGGTCGCGCTTGTCGAAGGTGATGCAGGACTCGCTTCCACTGAGGTACTCAATGGTAGATGGTGGCGAGTTTGTTGCCAGATTGACTTGGCGAGTGATGGCCTTTTGCACCCGGTTGGAGGGGCGGCCCTTTTGGATCATTATGGTTCCCATGGCCCGTGGGTACGGCTCGCCTCCGTGATGCTGGTCGGGTGCAGCCGCGCTTGGCGGTGGTCCAGGTGGTGATGGAGGAGCTCCATGGGACACGGCGCCTGGGGCGGCTCCGTAGCCCCTGTTGACTGCGTCGCGATTCATCCAATCCAGGCCTTCATGGAGTTTGAGGAACTCGCGGCAGTCTTTGAGGAGGTGGCTGGATTTCTTTTTGTCGTCATGCTTGTCGATGTAGAAGTGCACGGTGCATGGTCTACACAGCTTGTCTTCGACGGACGTGGCGGGTTCTTCATCGCGAGTGCGGCACTGCCATACTTGCATGGTTTTCCCGGAGTCGTGGTATCCACTGCTGCAGTAGCCGCTGTTGCGGTTGTCGTCGCGCCTGTTGGCGTAGCCGGCTGCGACCATGTTGACGTTGTCGCGATCATCATAGATGTGCATTCGCCGTTTGCTTCGGCGGTCGTGTCTGCGCTCGAGTTCTGCTTCCTCGTCAGAGTGAACGCGATTCTTCACCGAATCTTCTCCGTCAGCCCACCGATTTGCGATTTCCATCAGGTGATCGATGGTCTTGGGCTTCGAGCAGCCCAGCTCCTCCCTAAGCTCTATGCGGCGAACGCCGCCATTGAATGCGTCGATTGCACGGTCCTCCGAGATATTTTCCGCGGAGTTCTTGATGATGGACCACCTCTGGATGTACGAGCGTAGTGATTCGCCCGATCTTTGCTGGCAGCACCTCAGCTCTTCGATTGACGTGGGCCTTTTGTAGGTGCCCTTGAAGTTGCGCACAAAGCTTTAAACCAGCTCTTCCCAACTGCGAATGGATCCGCGTGGGAGGTTGCTGAGCCATGCTCGGGCGGCGCCCTGAAGCTGTATCTGCAGGCACTACATGGCCATACTTCGACTTCCGCCATGAAGCCTGGCGAAGGAGATGTGGTCCTCCAACCAGACTTTCGGTTCCTACAGACCGTCAAACTTCGGGTTCTCTGATGGGAGCTTAAACCCCTTGGGCATTCGCTTTTGCCTGATGGCCCTGCTGAAGCATCTAGCGCCACAGAGCTCCACATCCTCGTCTTCTGAGTCAGTTGATCAGACACGTCGCACCCTTGACTTGTCGATCTTGCACTGTGTGATATCGTCATGCACGTCGTAGTCGTGGTCATGCGCCTTGAGCGACGGCATCAAGACAGATCATGACTGTCATCGCTGGATGAGGGTGAGGAGTAGCGTTTTGCCAGAGCCTTGCCTTTCTTTGGCTCCGATGTTGGCTCCTTGTCGAGGGCGGCCTCGATTAACCCTAAGCCTGCGATTTTAGATTGGTGCATGGCGGCCCAAGGGTCTCCAGCTGGCGGTTGGTTGTTGAGGAGGTACATGGTGGCCGCCGGTACCACAGCTTGCGGCGTTTTTAGTAGCACGTTGCCACGCGAGTCCACCGTCATGGAACCAAAGTCGAGGACCTGTGTGGCTTCTACATGCTCCTGCTCAGTGAGGTGGGCCAGTCGAGATAGCCTCTTGTTAGTGAGGTACTCATTGCACTTGGAGGAGGATCCTCCGTGGGAGGAGAGCCCAGCTCATCGGAGGCTCAACTCGTCTGCCGCCTTTTTGCATGCCTCAAGTTGCGCGATTGTTTGCACTTGGCGCTTGAATTCCTCCTTCAGGAGCCAATGTTAGCCCATCAACAGTTCTTGCGGGGAGCCAAAGGGTACAGGGTTGCCCCGTAGGGCTTCACGGTAGCGAGCCCACTCGAGTTCGTTGAGCCCGACCAGGACGCGTTCGCCAGTCTGCTCGTTTGTTATAGTTGGAGGTTCGACTGCCCCTCTGGTGTTGATGGGTCTGCCGTTTGGCGGTGGTCCACCATTGGGTATGCCGCCATTTGGCGGGTCAGCTCCGTGGCCGCCGTTGCCCGTGTTGTCGCGATTGGCGGAGGAGTCGCCTGCGTTTGATGATGGCGCACATGAAGTGGTTGGGGAAGTTGCTGCTCCCACAACTTTCAGATCCGGAACCGTAGGCTCCATCTTTAGTTGCCAGATCGCCCAGATCGGATTCGCGACTTCTGTCGTTGTCCGTATTCTCGACTGTTGTCGAGGCATTGAGCTCGCTGAGGGTGCCGATCGGCAGGGGAAACCACGATGCCGGAGTAATCGATGGTATCGTCGGTTGGTCAGGCATGCGGAGCGTGCCCATCTGACCAACTTGGAAGCGGAAGCTCCCGATCGCCAAGCTGATCCCATCGCCCACGGACTCGAAAGCCGGGCGAGTGGCCGGCGTGTGGACGGTGAAGTCAAACACGCCGAAGAGCTGGCGGATCTCCGCTGTTGCGGAGTTGTAGATCGCAGTTGATGGGGCCGAAGAAGCCGCTACATCAGCACTCCCAATTCCCACAGACGGTGCCAATTGACGAGGTTTAACTCATCAAAGCCCATTGTTATTGACTTGGGTTTTGGATAAGGAGGGAGCGTCGGAGACATCTATCGGCTAGCAAACAAGCACATAGGGGACTCAAAGATTTACCCAGGTTCAGGCCTCATAGAGGTCCCTACTCCTGCTTGTCTGCTCGTGGAATTATTGAAGGAATCGAGGATTACAATGGTGCACAGATGCAATCTGGCGAGGGTTGTGGAAACTAGGGTTGCATGTGTCCTCCTCGCGCCCCCTCTTGGCCTTTATATAGATAGGCTAGGTCTCGGGTAGCAGGTCGAGTTAGTTACAGGTTAGGGTTTTCCCTTTGAACTTTCTATCTTTGGCTTCTTCTTGTTCTTCAAGCAATCGAGAGTTCGTAGGCTACTCGAGTTCTTCATTTGGGCCTTGGTGACACCGTGGGCTTCCACTGTATTCAGGCCGTATATACCAAGCTCGAGTACCTGTAGGGTATACCCATGTCACCAGGTTTTTTGTGCAACAACAAAAAAGAGTCTTTTAGCTTCGGCAGCAAAGCTACTGCCGCTCTTTTCTGATGTCGCCGATCATGAGGATTCTAATCCATGTGCTGTTGAAGTGCCTAGGAAGATTGTGCTAGAGTTGCCGCATTCCCCTAAAACCCCCGGAGGGGGTGTGGCGTCTACACCTTCTTCGGCACCGGTGTGCTCATCGCGATCACCAGGAGGGCGCGTGGGTTCACCTAGATTTTCTGCGGCAGACGTAGTTGTGTCAGGAGGATGTGGTATCGGCACCGGTGTATTCCTCGGTGGCCGTTACTCCTAGGCAGAGATTGAGGCCTTTGGGGGGATTGCAGGAGAATATCATTTTGCGGCCCGAAAGTTGGGGTGTCCAGGCAACGTGGTACCCAAGTTTCCTGAAATCATCCGCGATGACTACAGTTGGTGTGCCAAATACTCAGAGGGTCTTTTTCGGCACGAATTCAACTTTACATTTCAATACAAAAAATAAGGCTAACGGTCATCAAGTTGGGCCCCTCCTGTTAGTTCTCGTCATTATGTCGCTCCTGTCGCTCCCGTCGCTTAGGTGTCAATTAGGCTTGTAGCGTTGGCGCCTGCATCCATTACGCGTCTTCTTCTTCCTCGGAGCGGCAATCTGTGGGGCGTCGCAGCCATGGCGTGGAGCTGGGACGTGGACGAACCTGCTCGGCCCAGCTCTCCTCCCTATAGGCTTGCAGGGTTGGCGCATGCATCCATTACGTGTCTTCTTCCCCGGAGCGGCAATCTGTGGTCGTGGCCATGGCGCAGAGCTGGGAAGTGACGAAGCTGCTCGGCCCTGCTCTCCTCCCCATCCCGAGTCGGAGCTCGCCCTCACCATGGACGCACCCATGGCACGGTCGGGGACGAGAATTGGTTCCCGGTGAGATCTATCACCTTGTCGACCATGCTCGGTTCTGTTTTCCTCCTCTAGAATCCGAGCTCGTCGTCGCCGTGGTTGCACCCGCACCAATTTTGCCACCTCCGCCGAGGTCTCTGTGGTAGCTCAAGTTCTGGGGCTCTCCAAGTTCTGCCATGTTGGGCCTGTAAGTGATGTTGTATGTTGAACTAGCAAATCTCTTTTGTTCAAATCTCTTGGGCTGTACCAACTTCATTGTGTTTAATTATGAAAGACAAAATATAAATGACTTCTCTCAATTTCTCGCATAGAAAAACGCACAGCTAATTTCATATTCTCGCAGGAACTGGCCCCACTTGTTGAACCGGCGGCACTTCCACGATCTCCACGTAACCACGGTGAGTTCTCAAACCGAAAGTTGCAGTTTCCACGTTTCTTCTACAGTCATTCCTCTTCCTCAGTCATTCCTCTGCAGTTTTTCCTGGGCGCTTCTTGTTCCTCTGTTCTGGAACCGTCGGTCCATATCCATCTTCCTCTTGCAGGCAGTTCCTTTCACCCATTTCCTTGCAGACATGGACGATGGGAAACGCACAACAGAGACCCACTTGGTCCCTGCCCATGGCACCACGACTTTGACAGTGTTGTACACAAATGATGAAGCGACTGTGGAGACAACTCTCGCCAGGTTTGAGCAATTGCTTGAGAAAGAGAAGCACAAGTTTGTGGGGCTAGACTTGGAGTACACCCGTGCAAATAAGTGAAAAAATCCTCCACAAGAGATCGTTGTCGTGCAAATCGCCATACATGAGGAGGTCCTCGTTTACCACTTCTGCAGGTATGTGAAATTTAAATTTGAGATCACCACTTCTGCATCCCTTGTTCCCTTACATCCCTACAACCATCTAAGTGCAGGAGTAAACCAACTGAGATGCGTTGTCCAGCTCTGGTCGAGTTCTTGTGTAGGAAAGGGATAACTTTCACTAGCGTGGATATCACAAATGACACAATTATGCTTTCTCATGCATTGATAAAAATCCCAGAGGGGCACCACATCGACATCCAAAATCTGTACAAGAACAAATCATACCTAGCGAAGGATGGCATGGGTGATCTGGCAGCGGGAATCATTGATAAATCCTATGAAAAACTGAAGAAATTGAAGCGACTCGATCACGACTACTGGGAGTGGAAGCCGATGAGTCAGGTGCGCCTCGAGTATGCAGCCAGAGACGCCTACATGGCGTACGAGTTGTACAGTAAGCTCATTACCATGAAAGATGGGATGGTTAAGGCGGGGGTTTTTGCGAGAGAGCTATGCCCTGGTTGTAAGCTAGCCCAGGAGAAGAAGCGCGAGGAGGACAGAAAGCGGTTTCAGGACGAGTAGGGATCTTGGGACGGTGGAGACATCAAGCGGCTAAAGGGGAAGCAAGTCAAGGACGACAACAAGTGGTGGTGATACATTATGTGTTTGAACTAGATTTTAGTTTCTAGTTTATTATGTATGTTGCGACCTCGGATCGTTAAGGATCCTAAGTCCCTGTGATTAACATGCTAGTCCCTGGATCAATATCTAGCACTTCACAGTCGATGAATATCATGTAAAACACAAGTCATTATTACACGAATAATCCAGAGTATAATTATTACAACTTGCATAGCTTATAGCTAGCTCAAATAAAACAGCGGAAACTAAGTAAAACTTGAGTCCATCAACGCCTCGGGCTAGTTGCGTGAAGACCCACGATCCCTATGCACCTTTCAGTCTTCGGATTCTGCACATAAGCCGTGCAGCCAACAAGTTGGGTCAATACTTTGAATGTATTGGCAAATTACACCAAGGAAAGAGTAAGACTATCTCTACATGCAAGCCTAAGAGTAGGCTCTGGGGTTCATTTGCGTAAAGCCAATTTTATCAATGTAATAAGAAAAGAGTAAGAAAGTTTTCCCTACTTTGTAAACTTTGATAAATAGTATAGGGTCGAATGGAACACGCGCATATTACTCACCAAGTGCCCAATCAACCTAGCACTTGGATATTACGCACCAAGTTCCCAAAATCCCGCCCAACGGTGATATTACTCACGCCTTGGGGTTTATAAAACGTTAGGTTTGGAAAAGAGAGAGGAAGATCTTTCAGAGGCTCCATCCTTCAGATGCTCAAAGTTGTTCTATTTCCGTGAACACGGTTGATCGATCAGATGGCAATACCCTCGAGAGGTTGTGCACTTTCCCCACAATCCACGATCAAGTCCTTTTATAGAGAAGACCATGGCGAGGCCTTCCCTTAGTAGCCCCTCTACCAGCTGGATCCAACCGTGCCAAGAACCTCCAAATGTTGGTACCCCGGTGAGGTTTCCCACTAAGTACTAAGCCAAGACAGGGCCCATATGTATTGTGGTTGCACGGGAAGCTTCTGAATTCTGAAACATGGCAGACTTCTTTGATTCCTAGGCGGCCGTCCTCCACCAAAATCCCACTCGTTGTCCCGACAACCATTCCGCCCAGAAGAAAACTTAGTTTTATTTTGAAGGGGGTTTTGGAGAAGAAAAGTTCGCTCGAGGGAGCTCTCATACTTAGAAAATTTTTGAGTCTTTAGAACCCTCCCAATGGTACTTTATATATACAAGTATATAGCATAGCAAGCATAACTTAGAAAAACAGGGTAACCTATTGGGATGGAAAATCCTAAGCATAGAGCTACTCATGGCATACTACAAAACCGCACTTGCAAAATAGTACTAAGCAAATCTACCAAAATCCTACACATGCATACTACATAATTTGAAGAGTAAAACATGCATAGTCAAAAACTGGGACATAACATGAACAAGTGGTGTAACTTGCCTTGATCCGAGCAGCACTCTACACAACAGTACTCCTCAGCGCACTCCGAGCAATCTAACGAAACAAACATGGATCCAATCACAGTTTGCACAAAACAAAGTCACGAAGTAGAATATGCGTGCATGCAACACGGTAATATGCAAGGATGGATTCAATTTTGACCAAGGGTTTTATTTGGGGGTTTTGTTGAGTTGAGGAATGTCATTAGAATCGATTCCCCACAGATTTAAGTATTTTGGGTTAAACCCTAAATAACCAAGCTCAAAACTAGATCTACAACTTCATTCTACCTCGAGACAGATCTGAAGACCCTAAGCATGATATGACAATTTTCTACAGAAGGTCTCGTCGATACAAAGCCAACGCAACAAGAATCAACTAAAACGGAGCTATGGATAATTTTCTACAATTAAAATACTCTAATCTAAACTTTAAATCCTACTGCAAGATTGCTGTGGTAAAACAGCAATATTATTGTATATCTGTGTTCTACTCAAAATTATGAATCCAACGGTATAATATACGCAAATTTTGGACAAGTAATCGATTTACTACGAATTTTACAAGATTAAAACGAAATCTGTCTAATAAAAGGGAAAGCAGAGCAGACAGGCGGCTACGCGGGCGACAAGTGGCACCCAGGGGATGGTCCAGCGGGGCGCGCGGGGCTGGCGAGGCGCGCTGACGAGGCAAGTGCCACGCGGCGCGACGCGATTCGTCCATACCGGTTCGGTAGGCCTAACTAATCTGGGCCGCTCATTCGCGATCTAACGGACGGAGGGGGGAGGTGGTGGCTTACCAGTGGGTGGCGACGGCGGGTGGCGACGGAGCATCGGCGGCGGTCGGCGACGGTTGGCGGCGGCGTGGCGGTGCTGCCCCGGCCCGGTGACGTAGACGACGGCGACCGGTTCCTCGCCGCGGTTCCGTTCCTAGGGGCGGCGTCGGCTCCTTCTTCCCGAGGTGGCGGCGAGCGGCGGCGGAGTCCGGCAGAGCTCTGGCGAGCAATTGAGCTGGCTGCGGTGCATGACGAAGAGGGAAAAAGAGGTGAGACGAACTGGCAAAGCAAGGTGGTTTCGAAAACGGGAAAAAGAGGGGCAGAGGTCGCCGGACCCTTGCCGGTGAGCGTCGACGGCGGCGAACTCCGGCGAGCTTATGGCGGCGGTCCGATGGCGATTAGCGGAAAGGAATCTAGGGTTTTTGGGGAGGCGTGCTAGGGGTATATATATGCGTCTTAGCTTGGCGCGGGGGTCACGGAACTGAACTCCGATTCGGCCGAAGTTCGTTCCAGAGGTGGCGGCGGAGCGAGTTCAGCCCGAACTCGGCGCTGCGATGAGGACGACGGGGTGGGGCCGGGGCGTCAGCGCTGCGGGGGCGGGCTGGCTGCTACTGCAGCATCTGGGCCGACCCACGTGCTACACGCCGCCCGCTCGGCCAGACGTGGCGGTAGGTAGGTTACGGGCTGGCTTAGCCGGCCCGTTAGGCTAGGATCCCTTTTTTTATACTTTTATTTATTTCTGTTTTACTAAAAGTTGCGTAACTTTTGCAAACGGATTCCGATTTAAATGAAATCGGTCTCTAAAATTTTGTAAAAAGAAGAGGATTAGAATGAGGTTATAAAATAACACCTTTGCAAAGGTTTAGGAGGATTGATATTGTTTAACCCTTCTTATATGACTATGGGATTTAGGAAAAAAATATCGGATGCAGTTTTTATTATATGATGCCATGATGCAAGGATATGAGGCATGCTTCTAGTAACATCTGGAACTGCAAAACTTGGGATGTTACAAACCTACCTCCCTTAAGAAGAATCTCGTCCCCGAGATTCAGGTTGGTTAGCAAATAGGTGTGGGTGTTCTTTCTTCAGGTCTTCTTCACGTTCCCACGTGGCCTCTTCCTCGGAATGGTGATTCCATTGAACTTTGCAAAACCTGATAGTCTTGGTACGAGTGATTCTCTCGGCTGTCTCCAGAATCCTGGTGGGTTTTTCCTCATAGGTGAGATCGTTTTCCAATTGAACCTCGTCCAACGGAACCGTATCCTTTAGTGGTGTTTCAGCCATTTCCGGGTGACACTTCTTTAGTTGCGACACATGGAAAACATCATGAACAGTTAACACTTCGGGTAATTCCAACTGATAGGCAACTTCCTCTCTTCGACCCAAGATCTTGTAGGGCCCTATGAATCGGGGTGCTAACTTACCCTTGATTCCAAATCTCTTAACTCCTCGTAGCGGTGAAACTCGGAGATATGCATGGTCTCCCACTTCATAGGTCACATCTCTGCGCTTGGAATCAGCATAACTCTTTTGTCTGGATTGGGCTATTTTTAACCTGTCTTGGATCTGTCTCACTTTTTCTTTGGCATCCTTGATCAGTTCAGGTCCAAACAAACTCCGTTCTCCCACTCCACTCCATAGCAGCGGTGTTCTACACTTTCTGCCATATAGAACTTCAAATGGAGCCATCTTGATACTAGTTTGGTAGTTGTTATTGTATGAGAATTCCGCATATGGCAAGTTATCATCCCAACTAGACACATAGTCTAGCGCACAGCTCTTAACATGTCCTCCAAGATCTGATTAACTCTTTCCGTTTGCCCATCTGTTTGTGGGTGGAAGGCGGTACTAAACTCCAGTCGTGTCCCTAGAGACTCGTGTAGCTATCGCCAAAACTCCGAGGTGAATTGGGTACCTCTATCAGAGACAATCCCCTTGGGTACACCATGAATACTTACGATCCTTGACATATAAATCTTAGCAAGTTTAGCACTCATATAGGTGGTCTTTACGGGAATAAAGTGGGCCACCTTTGTGAAGTGGTCGACCACTACCCAGATGGAGTCATGCCCAAATCGAGTCCGGGGTAGTCCCGTGATAAAATCCATGCCTACCTTGTCCCACTTCCAATCGGGCATAGGTAATGGCTGCAGCAGTCCTGCTAGTTTTTGATGTTCGGCCTTGACTCTGTTGCACACGTCACACAAGGAGATATATTCAGCAATTTCTCTTTTCATGTTGTTCCACCAGAATCTATCTTTCACATCCATGTACATCTTTGTATTACCGGGATGAATTGAGTAAGGCGAATCGTGAGCTTCCTGAAGGATTAACTTCCTGATATTGGGATCATCGGGAATGCACAAACTCTTCTCATACCAAAGTGTTCCTTGTTCATCCGTGTGAAACCCTTTTGCTTTACCCTTGCGTATATTAGCTCTTATTTCTTCCAACTCTTTGTCCCCCTTCTGGGCCTCTTTGATTTGGTTCAGAAGCGTTGGCACTATCTCCATAGTTGCTAAGTATCCCTCCGGAACTATTTCCAACCTGAGATCCTTGAATTGTTCACACAAATCATTTGGAAGTTCTCCCATGGTAAGTCCATTTACATAGACTTTCCGGCTTAAGGCGTCAGCCACAACGTTGGCCTTTCCAGGATGGTACTGCAGGTCCAAGTCATAGTCCTTGATGAGCTCAAGCCATCTCCTTTGCCTCATATTTAATTCCTTTTGAGTGAAGATGTATTTAAGGCTCTTGTGATCCGTGAACACATCACAATGTTTTCCCATTAGGTAATGTCTCCATACCTTGAGCGCATGCACAACTGATGCTAGTACCAAATCATGCGTGGGGTAGTTATTCTCATGGTTCTTAAGTTGCCGAGAGGCGTAAGACACTACTTTTCCATCTTGCATCAGTACACTACCAAGTCCTTGTCGAGAAGCGTCGCAATAGACTTGGAAATCCTTTTGGATATCAGGGAGACACAAAACTGGTGTTGTTACTAGGCGCTTCTTTAATTCATGAAAACTTGTTTCACAAGCCTCGGTCCATTGGAACTTCTTCTCTTTCTTCAGCAACTCTGTCATAGGCTTTGCTATCTTGGAAAAGTTTTCAATGAATCTTCGGTAATATCCCGCAAGGCCCAGGAAACTCCTAATATCACCCACATTCTTAGGGGACTCCCATTATGTCATGGAGCTACCTTACTTGGGTCCACGGCAACACCTTTAGCTGATACAATATGACCAAGGAATCCCACTTCTTTCAACCAGAACTCACATTTGCTAAATTTGGCATACAACTGGTGTTCCCTTAACTTTTCCATGATTAGGCGCAGGTGCCTCTCATGTTCCTTCTCGTCCTTGGAGTATATGAGTATGTCATCAGTGAATACCACAATAAACTTATCCAAGTACTCCATGAACACCTTGTTCATCATAGTCATGAAGTATGCTGGGGCATTGGTTAAGCCAAACGACATCATGGTGTATTCATACAATCCGTATCTCGTGGTGAAAGCTATCTTGGGTACATCCTGTTCCCGGATCTTTAGCTGGAAATATCCTGATCGGAGATCAATCTTAGAGAACACACTAGCTCCCTTTAATTGGTCAAACAGGTCGTTAATATTGGGTAGAGGGTACTTGTTCTTGATTGTCACTTCATTCAACGACTGGTAGTCCACGACTAGTCTCTTGGTTTTATCCTTCTTCTCCACGAATAAGACAGGTGCTCCCCAAGATGATGCACTTGGTTGAATGAAGCCTTTGTCCAGTTGCTCTCTAAGCTATTTCTTAAGTTCCTTCAACTCATCCACATCCATCTTGTATGGTCTCTTTGCTATTGGTCCAGTACCAGGCATAAAGTCAATGAGAAACTCGATGTCTCGGTCGGGAGGCATCCCTGGCAATTCTTCTAGAAACACATCTGGATACTCCTTCACAATTGGCACATCCTCCAAGCTAACCCCCTTAAGAGAGTTCACCATACTTCCTTCGAGTGCGAAAGCTGACTTAAAGCGGATCCTTTTCTTATCCGGAGTCGTGAGTGCGATAGTCCTTTTGGCACAATCTATGACTCCCTCGTATTCGGTCATCCAATTCATGCCCAAAATTATGTCTAAGCCTTGTGATTCCAGAACGACTAGGCTGGTGGGAAAGGTGTGTGCCCCAATCCTTAGTTCTAACCCACGTCATCCAGAGTTTGCCACTATTTCTCCTCCAGGAGAACTTACCCTTAGGGGAGTGCTAATAGTCTCCGTAGGTATTTTGCCTCTATCCACAAATACCCTTGATATGAATGAATGTGATGCACCAGTATCAAAAATAACAACTGCAGGGGTGGAGGTAAGCTTGAACTTACCAATCACGGAGTCAGGTGCCTCACGAGCATCCTCCACGGAGACATGATTCATTGTGGCTTTGACGAATGGATTCGGCTTCTTCCCATTTCCATTACCATTGCCATGGTTGTGTCCGTTGCCGTTTCCATTACCATTCCCATTCTTCATCTTTTCGGGGAAAGTAGTTGCGTAGTGCCCTGTCTTGTTACACTTGAAGCATGTCACTTCACTCAAATCCTTCCCATTGCCATTTCCATTGCGGTATTTATGGCCATTGTGGTTATGTCCTCCATGACGATGACCATTGTGGTTGTGGCCATTGTGGTTGTGGGGTGATGGTGACGAAGTGCGTTGCTTCTGATATGGGGAAGAGTTGTGCTTGTGTGAGGTGGACTTTCTCTTTCGGTTCCCTATACTCCTTTGCTTTGCTTCAACCACAACTGCCCTGTCCAGAAGTTCCTGATAGTTAACAAACTTCAGAGCCACAAGCTGAATGGATATTTCATCATTAAGTCCCCTTAAAAACTCCTCCTGCCTCTTGGCATCCGTGGATACATCATCAGGTGCATAACGTGCCAGCTTGTTGAAAAGGTCCCCATACTCGGAGACAGAGCGGTGCAGTTGTTTCAAGTCGCGGAACTCACGTCTCTTAAGTGACATGACTCCCGCGGCTACGTGATGAGTACGAAAGGCCGCTTCAAACTGATTCCAGGTGATAGCTTCAATATCGGGGTGGGTGACCTGGTAGTTATCCCACCATTCAGCGGCTGGTCCCTCAAGTTGGTGCGCGGCAAAGCGCACCCTATCAGCTCCCATAACTTGGACAGTGTCTAACTTCTTGTTGGTGGTGCGGAGCCAGTCATCTGCCACAATTGGCTCAGAACTACTTGAGAAAATTGGAGGGTTCAACCTCAAGAACCGAGTCAGGCGATCCTGTTGGGGCGGTGGGGGTGGTGGAGGCGGCGGGTTGTTGTTGTTGTTTTGCATGTTTTGAGTGAGGAGTTGGATCAACTGATTCTGGGAGTTCAAAAGTTGTGCTATCTTTGGGGGCATGTTGTTGTTGCTTCCACGTCTCGCCATCTATGGGGTTTGGGAAACAAGTTAAGAAATGGATAGAAGGCCTAAGGAATAAACTCCTACCCTTATGTAAACAAGAGAAAAGCACACGAGAAAAGCAAGGCACACAGGGCACATAGATCAACACACTCAACCAAGTTTAAATAAAAGTTAGGCTAGGATCCCTTTTTTAATACTTTTATTTATTTCTGTTTTACTAAAAGTTGCGTAACTTTTGCAAACGGATTCCGATTTAAATGATATCGGTCTCTAAAATTTTGTAAAAAGAAGAGGATTAGAATGAGGTTATAAAATAACACCTTTGCAAAGGTTTAGGAGGATTGATATTGTTTAACCCTTCTAGTCTTTATATGACTATGGGATTTAGGAAGAAAATATCGGATGCAGTTTTTATTATATGATGCCATGATGCAAGGATATGATGCATGCTTCTAGTAACATCTGAAACTGCAAAACTTGGGATGTTACAATGTGTGTGATACATTTAGTTACTTCGATACAAAATTTCGACCAATTTAACTTGTTGATGTATTTCTTCACAATTTTAATATAGTCGAGCACTAGAAATATTTTGTAGTGTGCATGAGCATGATCGGTAAATATAATTGAACACTAGAAACTTTAAGGCACTCCATATAAAGGAGTAGATTAATATATAAGGTTCACTAGAGACACCACGGATATATTGTCTTACATGCCACACACAGGTAATAATTAACTAGAACAAAATAAAAGCAGGTGCTGCAGTAGGAGGTCGGGACACGGAGACGCCTAGCAGGGCAGGGGTTTATTAGCAGGAGGCAGTGACAGCCTAGTCGATGGGATACAGGCCAGTCCTGACATACTCCTGGAGGAATTTGTCGTAGGCTGCGTGCCGTGCCAAGGTAATCGGCCTATGGCTTCTGCCTCCGCCTCTGCCAACACCCTCCGCGTGCTGGATCATGCTGTTGAGGTCCACGTTGATTGCTCTGCCACAGAATGGGCAAAACAGTCTCTCCCTACGGTGGAAACGGATTAGCCCACACCATAACTGCCTCAGCACGTAGCGGCTCTTGTTATCCCTGGATACCTTGCTATCGTCCACTTCATCATCATCCTCCTGTTGATTTTTAAGAACATAACTTAGAACTCATACATATGATTGAATTGTATTACAACTCAAAAATTGACAACATGTATATGTAAGACAATATATCCGTGGATATCAAAGATAAAGCATCTCAGCAATAGTTTGATCGGTTCATATATCATTTCATCTCAACACAATGACAAATAATTGCATCAGATTGCGGCCTCATAAGTTTCTTCAGGGATGGAGTCAGCGAACCAAGTAACAATTGCACAATCTATAATGTTGTTGTACATCGCCCAAGGTTCACTAACTCATCCCTGAAAAAATCTGACACCAATGTGTCTGCCTCTCTTTTGGGACAAATTTGAATCATTGGCCACAATAAGAAATTGAAATGTAATCGTACAAAACATAATTCAGGCATATACATAGTCAGGTACAAAAACAAGCCTCAATATTGTAATTATAAATAAAAAACCAAACAATTAATCTTCAGGTGCATGTTAAAAATACTTATGATCAAAACCATTCATATACATATGCGTCATACCAATCATTAAAAGATCAGAAACAATTCAAGGATCATATATGTAGTTCCATATGAGAATAAATCTAGGGCCTAAAAATTTGATTCAGAGATGGAGTTGCAGAACCAAAGTACCAACATCACAACTATATTGTTTGTGTGCATTGCTGCCTCAGGTTCACCAACCCATCCCTAAAACGCGACACAGTCATACGTGTCTCCCCTTGAATTCTTTTGGGGAAAATTTCAATCATCGGCCTCGGTGGCAAACTAAAATGTAATTCTTATACACTGAATGCATGGAATAGGTAATTCGAATATCATAGTTCTATGAATGTAGGATAAAGATTAAGGCCTCATAAGTTTCTACAGGGACGGCGTAAGTGAACTAAGTAACAATTGCACAGCCTATATTGTTCTTGTACATCGCCCCAGGTTCACTAACTCGTCCCTAAAAAATCTGACACCAATGTGTCTGCCTCTCTTTTGGGGCAAATTCGAATCATTGGCCACAATAAGAAATTGAAATGTAATCGTACAAAAAATTATTCAGAGATATACATAGTCAAGTACAAAAACAAGCCTAAATATTGTAATTATAAATAAAAAACCAAACAATTAATCTGCATGTACATGTTAAAAAAACTTATGATCAAAACCATTCATATACATATGCATCATACCAATCATTAAAAGATCATAAACAATTCAAGGATCATATATGTAGTTCCATATGAGAATAAATCAAGGGCCTCATAATTTGTTTCAGAGATGGAGTTGGGGAACCAAAGTACCAACAACACAACCTATATTGTTTGTGTGCATTGCTGCCTCGGGTTCACCAACCCATCCCTAAAACATGACACCATCATACATGTCTCCCCTTGAACTCTTTTGGGGCAAATTTCAATCATCGGCCTCGGTGACAAACTAAAATGTAATTCTTATACACTATGAATGCATGGAATAGATAATTCAAATATCATAGTTCTATGAATGTAGAATAAAGATTGCAGCCTCATAAGTTTCTATAGAGATGGCGTAAGCAAACCAAGTAACAATTGCATAGCTTATATTGATCTTGTACATGGCCCCAAGTTCGCTCACTCATCCCTGTAAAAGTTTGACACCAATGTGTCTGCCTCTCTTTGGGGCAAATTTGAATCATTGGATACAATAAGAAATTGAAATGTAATCGTACCAAACAATATTCAGGGATATACAAATGCATCATACAACGCATTCATAGATCAGAAACAATACAAATATTATATATTTAGATTCCATATGAGAGAAAAAATTAGGGCCTCATTTTTTTCAGCGATGGAGTCGAAGAACCAAAATACCAACAACACAACCTATATTGTTTATGTGCATTGCTGCCTCAGGGCCACTAACCATCCCTAAGAAAACGAGACCATCATATGCCCTTGCACTATTTTGGGGCAAAATTGAATCACTGGGCTCAGTAAGGAATAGAAATGTAATGTTATAGGCCTGCTGTGTATCGAAATCAACACTCAACTAGCAAACTCAACTAGATGGCAGATGAGCAGATTGGGGTTTTGTGACTAGACGGATTGGGGTTTTGTGACTAGACGGATTGGGGTTTTGTGACTAGATGGCAGATGCATCAATCAACCGATAGAATCATATATATACTACCCTACTTCAAGAGCAAAAGAATATGTACACGATTGACCAAATCCTATATATGAACAGTAAAAATTGCGGTTGCGACTAGAGAAGCTAGCAATGTAGTACCTCAGACTCCTTATCAGGGACCTCCTCCTCGAACTCATCATTCTCCGCGATTGTGTCGAAGATTTCTTGAACGGCGATGGGGTCGTCGATGTAGATCACCCGATTGCCTCCGCCTGCCGCCTGCCCCCCCATCCAGATCTGCCGCTGGCACCACGACGTTGTCGGCCACCTGCTGCTCAGCGGTGACGGCTACTACCTGCTGCTCCGCGGCGATGGTTACCACCAGCTGCTCGGCGGCGACGGCTACCAACTGCTGCTCGGCAGCGATGACGACCAACTGCTGCTCGGTGGCGACGGCTACCACCTTCTGCTCGGCGGCGACGGCTACAGGCTGGCCGGATGAGTTCGCACCCTCAACGACGCGGCGACGAGCGGCATTCGTGCCCGGAGAAGACGCCTCCGCCTGCTTGGCGACGACCGAGCCATCTGCTGATGCGCCTTCAACTAGCTTCACCTCCGGATCTTCTCCATGCGTACGCTTCATGGCGCACCAAGGGAAGGAGGTAGTGCAAACGAGGGAGCTTCGACGCGCGCGGCAGGTGTAGATTGGGGTCTTGGGACTAGACAGACTGGGGGAAATGACACGAGCTCATGGAAGAAGAAGGTCGAGGGGGGTTATAAACACCGGACCGTTCGTAGTCCTCGAGTGGACACGTGTGGTGGGCGGGGGGCGGGGGGGCTACCACGATCTCCACACTTTTTTTTGGTTCCCTTTTTTTTTGAAACAGCCACGATCTCCACTTTAGAGCTGCATTGAAAACACGCTCATGGCAGACCTCGATTCCACAGCATGCAAGTGACGTGGAACTAATTTCAAGCAACGTTAGATCTACTCAAGGGGGGCCCTTGACTCATGGAATTTACTAGCGGTAGGGCCTAGTTGGAAGTGAGATTGAGAGCGCTGCGTAAAAATGGGATATGTCTGATTAAAATCAAGTGGTAATAAATTGCAGCGTCCCGTCGACAACCGTGCACTCGATGACCCCGTTGCCCTGTGCATGAGTTGTAGTAGCACTAGTAGGCTTTTCAGACTTGATTAAACTTGACATGACCTCTTGACGAATTTTTCCATGGACGGCATCGTGTTCCTTCCTTTAGAAGTCTCGCGGAGGGAGACGTCCGTGTTGTCTCACGCTGTACTGTGAAGGGCACAAGGTGTGCAACGATCATCATTGGATCACACAGAATCAACGGTTGGTGCGCATGATCCGCGTGACAACTGTGACAACCAATCAGGGGGGTAGCAGACAGGGTGAGCACAGTTTTGGGCTTCTACGAAAGATAGAGAGGGGGGTGGGCAAAACTAAGTAGTACCACATAAAACCAAGGGCAAAACTGAGTAGTATAAAAATGGAAAGTGTCTTGTACAATGAAATACATCATGGAATACATCAAATTATGCCAAGATAGATCCACTAGAGTTCATTGGATGTGTGTTCTTCTCATAAACCACACATGGATCCACTAGTGTCATTGCATGTGGGTTCTTCTAAACAAACCACATAAGGGCCCACCAGTGTCATTGCATGTCTATTGTTTTCATGAACCACACCCAATGTCAGTGCATGTCTGTTCTATTCATGAACCACACCCAGTTTCACTACATGTCGGTTCTTTTCATAAACCACATAAGGATCTACCAGTGTCATTGGATGTGTGTTCTTCTCATGAACCACACGTGGATCCACCGGTGTCATTGCATGTATATTCCTCTAAACAAACCACATAAGGATCCACCAGTGTCATTGCGTGTTTGTTCTTTTCATGAACCACACATAGTGTCATTGCACGTGTGTTCTTCTAAACAAACCACATAAGGATCCACCGGTGTCATTTCCTGTCTGTTCTTTTCATGAACCACACCCAGTGTCATTGCATGTGTGTTCTTCTAAACAAACCACATAAGGATCCACCAGTGTCACAGCATGTCTGTTCTTTTAATGAACCACACATAAGGATCCACCAGTGTCATTGCATGTCTGTTCTTTTCATGAACCACACCCAATGTCATTACATGTGTGTTCTCCTGACAAACCACATATGGATCCACCAGTGTCATTGCATGTCTGTTCTTTTCATGAACCACAGCTAGAGTCCACCAATGTCATTGGATGTCTGTTCTTCCCATGAACCACACATGGATCCACCAGTGTCATTGCCTATCTGTTCTTTTCATGAATTACAGCTAGAGTCATTGCATGTCTGTTACTTCCATAAACCACATATGGATCCACCTAGTGTGATTGCATGTATGTTCCTCTAAACAAACCACATAAGGATCCACCAGTGTCATTGGATGTGTGTTCTTCTCATGAACCACACCCAGTGTCATTGCCTATCTGTTCTTTTCATGAACCACATCCAGTGTCATTGCATGTGTGTTCTTCTAAACAAACCACATAAGTCATTGCATGTCTGTTCTTTTCATGAACCACACCCGGTGTCATTGCATATCTGTTCTTTTCATGAACCATATCTAGAGTCATTGCATGTCTGTTCCTCTAAACAAACCACGTAAGGATCCACTAGTGTCATTGGATGTGTGTTCCTTTCATGAACCACACCTAGTGTCATTGCATGTGTGTTCTTCTAAACAAACCACATAAGGATCCACCAGTGTCATTGCATGTGTGTTCTTTTCATGAACCACATAAGGATGGGCCCACTAGTGTCATTGCCTGTCTCTTCTTTTCATGAACCAAACCTAGTGTCAGTGCATGTCTGTTCCTTTCATGAACCACACCCAGTGTCACTACATGTCAGTTGTTTTCATGAACCACATAAGGATCTACCAGAGTCATTGGATGTGTGTTCTTCTCATGAACCACACGTGGATCCACCGGTGTCATTGCATGTCTGTTCCTCTAAACAAACCACATAAGGATCCACCAGTGGCATTGCGTGTGTGTTCTTTTCATGAACCACACCCAGTGTCATTGCATGTGTGTTCTTCTAAACAAACCACATAAGGATCCACTAGTGTCATTGCATGTCTGTTCTTTTCATGAACCACATAAGGATGGGCCCACCAGTGTCATTGCATGTCTGTTCTTTTCATGAACCACACCCAGTGTCAGTGCATGTCTATTCTATTCATGAACCACACCCAGTTTCACTACATGTCTGTTCTTTTCATGAACCACATAAGGATCTACCAGTGTCATTGGATGTGTGTTCTTCTCATGAACCACACGTGGATCCACGGTGTCATTGCATGTCTGTTCCTCTAAAAAAACCACATAAGGATCCACCAGTGTCATTGTGTGTCTGTTCTTTTCATGAACCACACCCAGTGTCATTGCATGTGTGTTCTTCTAAACAAACCACATAAGGATCCACCGGTGTCATTGCATGTCTGTTCTTTTCATGAACCACACCCAGTGTCATTGCATGTGTGTTCTTCTAAACAAACCACATAAGTCACTGCATGTCTGTTCTTTTAATGAACCACACCCGGTGTCATTGCATGTGTGTTCCTCTAGACAGACCACATAAGGATCCACCGGTGTCATTGCATGTCTGTTCCTCTAACAAACCACATAAGGATCCACCAGTGTCATTGGATGTGTGTTCTTATCATGAACCACACGTGGATCAACCGGTGGCATTGCATGTGTGTTCCTCTAAACAAACCACATAAGGATCCACCAGTGTCATTGCGTGTCTGTTCTTTTCATGAACCACACCCAATGTCATTGCATGCGTGTTCTTTTCATTAACCACGACTAGAGTCGTTGCATGTCTGTTACTTCCATAAACTACACATGGATCCATCGATGTCATTGCATGTCTGTTCTTTTCATGAACCACACCCAGTGTCACTACATGTCGGTTCTTTTCATGAATCACAGCTAGAGTCATTGCATGTCTGTTACTTCCATAAACCACATATGGATCCACCTAGTGTGATTGCATGTCTGTTCTTTTCACAAACCACACATGGATACACCAGTGTCATTGCATGGGTAGCCATTAGACTGAGTCTTCTAGAAGGCATGCCCTAACACAGTTGTTCTGCTTGACGATTGTTACATACCGTTCGATTGGGGCGCTTGGACGATTGGGATGGTCTTCGTGAGAGCGATCCGCGAGTAGGCTGTTTTGCGGCATGATTGGCCACGCTTGCTCTGGACAAACTGGCAACACCGGGCGCTCCCATATTGCGAGTGTCACGTCTCATGAGTTCAATGGGCCACATCCTAGTGTCACGTCCCCATTACTTATCTTCCTCCCCGTACTTCTCTTCCTTACCCTCGAAGCCACTTTCCCTACTTCACTCCCATCCTGCCGTAGCCGCAAGCCGACGGTGCCTCCATCCCAATCCCCTCTCCGGCAGCCACCCCCCCCCCCCCCCCCCACCCCTCTCGCCATGGGTTCAAGGGAGACGGCGAGGAAACGCGTCGTGACGACAGGGACGGTGATTTCGATGTGAGTCGTCTCATCTCTATTTCTATCATCTGTGGCCAATTATCTATTTTTTGAGCTATATCTAATCAGTTTACTCATGCGGGTATGATGTGTTAGGCCAACCAGACGATGTATGACTCCGACTATCACGGTTTAGAGGATGAAGACAGTCCTCTGGTATGTAAATATGGATATGTGCCCACTAAATTTGTAGCCTTCGAAGGACGAAACGCAGATAGGAGGTTTGTACGGTGTCAAGGACATCGTGCAATGATGCAAGGCGGAAGTTGCGGTGTTGTCAAATGGGTAGATCCAGAGTGGCCCAAATCGATGCAGAAAACGCTAGACAAACTATAAGAAATGACTGTCGAGTTGAAAGAATCCGTATTCAGCTCACTTCTTGACAGTGTTGAGATGAAGCTATGGGAACAAGTTGACACGACCAAGCATAAGCGAGATCTCAGGTGGGTGCAAGACAAGGTTATCAAAGTCGAGAAGGAGAGGGACGCGGCGTTGGCCCTGAAGGCTAAAGCAGAGCAAGAACTGACTCAAGCAAGGAATGATCTCCACTAGCCCAAAGTCCTACAGTACGCAACTACGAGTATTGACAAGTGCATGAGGAAAAATGCAGAGAAACAATTGAAGCTGTGCAAGGAAGATGCTAAAAGGAAGGAGCAGATAATTCGATCCTTGCTCTCGTAGGAAGATGCGCATCAGGCCAAGATTAGGAAGATCAAGGAGATGTGTGATAACTAGTTCTATTTAGCTTAAGCTCCGTGCCTTTTTAAGTTGTAATATTTGTACTTGTTGACCTAGCGGTCTGAACTATTGGTCCCGAATTTCAGGGAGGAAAAAAATTGCTCTAACCCCGCATTAATTTGTGGAAGAATTTGTGATTTAGATCAATTTCTGCCTCGATTTAGATCTCTGTACCGGATTGGCAACATAAACATGGACCAAAGACATATTTTCTACTAGTGTATTCTGACATTGGTGGTTTGTTTAAACGTAATGTACGTGGATTGTGCCGCATGCAAATGGCATAACCACAATTTATAAAGTGGAAGCACGTACACCCGGTTACTTGAGATCCGGGAGCTTCGCCAGATGCAGGGATGCAGGAGCAGAGAGGCGGTGAGATAGACGGGCTCAAGATTAGGACAGAAAGTGGTACCAATTTTCTCCTCATCTGGGCATTATCGGTGAGAACATTGTTGTTTATGTTGCCACGTCGTTGTGCAGCATCTGAAATAAGTTGTTGCTTCGTGGAGTGTGGCAGCTTAAATAATTTATTTATGTGCCACTTATATTCCGTCGTATTTGGAGACCACCTGCCCCTCAGCAATCGTGGAACCGGTGGATCCTTGTTTTCAGATAGCAGTGTCACAATCACAATTTCGGATTCAACTACTGACTCAGGCGTTTCCAAACCCTAAGTCGCGGTACGTTTTACTCAGAGAACGTGGGTAGATTGTTTCGCCCAGCAACGTGCCACACACAGAGCGATCAGAATTTAATAAAATTACATATATAGGTTCAAGTTCAACACATTACTATGCATCTTCATTGCCGGCAGCCTTCTTCCGTAGCCTGGGTGCCAAGCCTTCACGTCCAATGGCTTCTTCATTTCCTGCCTTCTTCCTCTTCCTCAGTGCCAATTTTCTTAGTTTCACGTACTCTGCATCACCGGGACAATGGGCGCCAGAAGCGTGTCCAGCATCATCTTTCCACTCGTTTTTAATTTCTTCGGGCAGCAAAATGACATCTTTCCACTCGTTTTTAATTTCTTCGGGCAGCAAAATGACTGACCCAGCAGTCATGTTTCTAACCTTGCAGTGCTTCCGTTCAAAGAAACAAGACTGTTGCATAATTTCCCAATATCTACAGAGTAAATAAAACAAAAATTACAATTCAGCACAAACATGCGAACTCCAAGAGACCTTTGCTTACCAGGAGCTAATTGGGTTCGAGCAACCATCCTGTCCAAGAATAGAAGGGCGACTCCTAGTTGCAGCAGCTTCCACATCCAGTACATCACATTTCAGCTCAGACATGGCAGCCGAAGCATACCTTTTCATCAACCCAATTAGCTGACTGTCACATGTTATAGGAACCATGATGCCACGTTCATCCATGAAGCTGAACTTTGCAATCTGCTTCGGTTATAATTCAACATGATTACGCAGAGCAGCAACCATACCAGATATAGTGCAGATCTGCGCAAGCGCTTCTTCCATCGTGAAATAATGGTGTCCATACCTCTTGCCCTTAGAGTCGTACCTATAGAGGACTACCGTAACCAGGTAAGGGGGGTCCGCGCAGATCCCACTTGACAGAAAACTGTGGATAAAATATGTTTGTCAGCGTTGGGCTAACAAACAATTTGAGATTCAGTAGCCAGCTAGCAGTTGTAACTAGTGCGAATAGCAAAGAGAAGGGTAGATCACCCGCTTGTAGACAGAACTTCTTCTTTCTTGATAGTAGGATCTGCAATCCTCCGAGCTGCTCGGCTCGTCGGCGGCGGAGGCGGGCTAGAGCCTCGCAACGGTGGCTACGGCATGCGCCATTGGAGCTCGGTATCAGCGACTGGGCGCAGCAACTGGACGCAGCAACTTGGCCCCAGAAGTCAAATGTCCGAAGGAATCGTCATGCCTGGAGGGTGGATTCCGACGCCGTTGGTGCTAGGGGAAAGCTGGGAATGGATTTGTGAAATTAGTCAACGCATCCAATCCACTTAGCTGCTCGATTTTCCTAAGAGGTTGCCGCGTTGGCGCCCGCGTCACGGACAGATAACCGACATGTGGGTCCCGACCGTCTACTTCACGGGGCGGTTTAACGGAATGTTTGTATTTGGTAGGGGTGAGATGAGTTTGCTTCGAAATGGCCCCTCTCAGTAGTTGGCGGCCCAACTTTTCGAAACGCGGTAATTTCAGGCAACTTAGGTACCACCATGCGCTGACCTGCCAACTTTGGTACCACAGACGAACAAGCCCGGATTGCAGCCCCCGTTGTGGAGCTTCAGACCAGCGAGCGTATCAGAGCCTAGCCCAATACCCAGGCTACTCAGCTCGAGCGTGCACAATGTCTGTTGCAGTCCAAGAACAACAGCTCTTGTTCAGGTAAAACATATGCCCATAACCTTTCTTTAAGTTCATTACCGAATGAATTTTTCATTGCACGTGCACAAGTTTTGGGAGTTTATTTAGGTGGTTCACCTGGTAAAATCAACAATTCCATTAGACACATTAAGGAAACGGATGAGGAACGTGTATTAATTGTACTTAAAAAAATGAGGACGAGGTTAGCTTAAAAACAACTTGCAAAGGAATGTTGTTTTGGAAAAGGCTTCTAATTTATCGTTAGATCTCGGAGATAAAGAGCAACAAGGCTCAGATGATCATGAGGATCTTCTTATCCGAGATTTAATTAATTCAAAGAAAAGGAAGAAAAAGGATAAGGCTTATCCAGCGGCAGTTCGTAGAAGCGTTAGATTGATTAAAAATAGAGTTCTTTGTTTTTTATTTAAGATGAGAGGCATTCTCTGGAATAGTGATGATTTCGGTGACTTAGCAAAACATCTGTTGGTGAAGGAATTGATTAGAGAGCATAAACTAGATTTTTTTGCAATTTTAGAGACTGGATGATCCAGTTTCTCTACACATTTTCTTAATAATCTTGCTGGCAATTTGATTATCAATGGTATTGCCTACCACCCATTAGAAGACCCGGTGGCATGTTGGTAGGCATTAATGCTTCTTCGCTACACGTACAGAATGTGTTAGTCGGAGACCGTTGTGTAAAAAAAAATTGTTACTTCGAAAGCAGATCATTTTAAATGGGTTTTAGTTCCTGTTTATGGTGCGGCTCAAGAGGAGCATAAGCCTGTTTTCTTAGCCGAATTGGTAAGATTTTGTGAAGATGAGCCTCTTCCTATGGTAGTCGGCGGGGATTTTAATATAATTAGAAGACAAGAAGAAAAAATCAATGATAATTTTAATACAAGATGGTCATTTATATTTAATGCGATCATTGAGAGTCTCGATCTTAGAGAACTGGCTTTATCAGGCAGACAGTTTACGTGGGAGAATCGCAGAGATACACCAACGTGCGAGAAATTAGATAGAGTTCTTGCCAGTATCGAGAGGGAACAGAAATTCATGTTAGTCTCTGTAAGAGCCCTACCCCGCTCTGGTTCTAATCATACATCTCTCTTTTTAGATTCTCGAGAGGTGTCTCACATTGGGAACAAAACCCATTTTTCCTTTGAACTTTCCTGGCTCAAGACTGAAGGTTCTTTTGAAATGGTGGCCAAAGAGTGGTCTTCTATTTCCTTAGGTAGTAATCCCTTGGAGAGATGGCAGAATAAGATCCACCATCTCCACCAATTCCTTAGAGGATGGGCTCGTAACTTTAGTGACGAGTATAAAAAAGAAAAGGAACGTCTACTTAAGGTTATCGAGTTTCTGGATTGTAAAGCGGAAATTAATCCTCTAGATGCATCTGAAAGAGATGTAATGAGAGCTGCAAAAGATAAAGTTGCAAACTTAATAAGAGATGAGGAAACTAAATGGGCTCAGCGCATAAAAGTAAAACATTTCTAGAAAGGCGGCAATAATACGAAATATTTTCATCTAGTTGCTAATGGCAAACATAGAAGGAAGAAAATATATCAACTTGAGCAACAAGAGGGGACCATAGTAGGACATGATAATTTAAAGACTTATATTTCAGAATATTATAAAAGTATTTTTAGGGCGCCCGATACTTGCAATGTTTCTATGATATAATCATTAATACATGACATAACTCAGCTTTCGAATGACGAGAATGCCATACTCATAGCTGAATTCACCGAAGAAGAAGTGCATGATGCTATTACACAAATGGAAAAGAACAAAGCGCCTGGACCAGATGGGTTCCCTGCCGAGTTCTATCAAACTTTTTGGAATGTAATTAGGGGAGACATGATGGTCATGTTCTTTAGCTTTCAAAAGAGAGAGCTATCTTTATTCCATTTAAACTTTGGGACAATAATCTTACTGCCTAAGAAGGAAAATGCAATTCAAATTCAGCAGTACCGTCCTATTTGTTTGCTAAATGTTAGTTTCAAGGTTTTCACTAAGGTTGGCACCAATTCCATCAGCAAGATCGCAGAAACAGTTGTGAGGCCAACTCAAACTGCTTTTATGCCCGGTAGACACATCCTTGAGGGGGTAGTGATCTTACACGAAACAATCCATGAAATTCATAGGAAGAAAATGGATGGTGTTCTCTTTAAAATAGATTTTGGAAAGTCCTATGATAAGGTTAAATGGTCTTTCCTGCAGTAAGTACTTCAGATGAAAGGTTTTGATCCTATTTGGTGTGACTGGATTAAAAAAATGTCGAGAAAGGTATTGTAGGTATTAAAGTAAATGATGACATTAGTCATTATTTTCAAACGCAAAAGGGGTTGCGACAAGTATATCCTTTATCTCCAATTCTTTTCAACTTAGTTGCTGATATGCTAGCGATTATGATTGCTCGTGCAAAATAAGATGGACAGGTGCAGGGCCTCATCCCTCATCTAGTTGAGGGGGGAGTGTCGATTCTCCAATATGCTGATGACACCATAATTTTTATGGAACATGATTTGGAGAAAGCTCTCAATATGAAACTAATCCTTTGCATCTTTGAACAACTCTCGGGATTGAAGATCAATTTTCATAAGAGTGAATTTTTTTGCTTCGGTAAAGCTGAGGATGTTGAGGAGGATTACAAAACTATGTTCGGTTGTGAATCAGGATCTCTCCCTTTTAGATATCTGGGGATTCCTGATCATTTCAAAAAACTTAAGAATGGTGAGTGAAAGCCGGTAGAAGATCATTTTGAGAAGAAGGCGAATAGTTGGATTGGCAAACTTTTCTCGTACGGTGATCGGATGGTGTTGATTAACTCCGTCCTCACAAGCTTACCAATGTTTATGTTGTCATTCCTTGAAATACCTAAAGGAGTACGGAAGAGACTAGATTTCTTTAGATCACGTTTGTTCTGGCAAGGGGATGGCCATAAAAAGAAAAATAGACTAACAAAGTGGAATATAATTTGTCGACCAAAAGACCAAGGGGGTTTGGGAGTCGAAGTTTTAGAATTAAAGAATAGATGTTTACTTAGCAAGTGGCTATTTAAACTTCTAAACGAGGAGGGAGTTCGGCAAGAGTTATTGCAAAATAAGTACATGCGTAATAAATCTCTATCCCAAGCTCATGCACAGATTCTCCCTTTTGGAAGAGTCTTATGAGTGTCAAAGATGAATTCCTAGAGAGGTGTTCTTTTGATATAGGAAACGATATAAACGTTAGGTTTTGGGAAGATATTTGGCTAGATGATAGACCTCTAGCTATTCAATACCCCTCGTTATATAATATCACGCATCGAAAAGGAGTTTCGGTGGCTGATGTTATGTCTAACACTCCCTTAAACATAGGTTTTAGGAGGGCATTGATCGGAAATAATTGGTCAAGATGGAATCATTTAGTAGAACGTCTGATGCATGTTCATCTTTCAGATAGCCAGGACATATTTAAATGGTCTTTAACAACATCTAGATGCTTCACGGTTAGGTCCATGTACCTTGATTTGATAAATGGACATACAAGATTTCTTCGTAAATATATTTGGAAAATTAAAGTGCCACTAAAAATCAGAATTTTTATGTGGTTCTTACACCGAAAGGTAATCCTAACTAAGGATAATCTGGCTAAACGTAGTTGGCATGGTTCTAAAAAGTGTTGTTTTTGTGATCGAGATGAAACGATACAACATTTATTCTTTGATTGTCTCTTTGCAAAAGTTTTATGACGGATTGTGCACCTGTCCTTTAATATTGTGCCTCCTAATAGTATTGAGCACTTGTTTAGCAACTGGCTAGCTGGGGTAGAAAGAATTGTTAAAGGACACATCCAAGTGGGTGTATGTGCTTTGGTTTGGGCTATTTGGCATGTGCGAAATGATTTTATATTTAACAAATCAAGTTTTCCTTCATTCTTACATGTTATCCCTCCCACTGGATCTGTATGTGGTCCTATCTCCAGCCGGAGGAGCTACGCCGGGACATGGTGTCTGGGTGCATCCATTTGAAGATGGTCGTACGGACTTTTTATAGCCAATTCGGGTTGCGTTTTGATAGACGCTTGACATGTTGATGCCAAAGCTGAACGTGCTTTTGTTTTTCTTCCGTTGGCTGATTCACGTAGAAACTTTATGTGACCCGTGAATTTTTTGAGCTTCTTGTAATAAACGGCTTTCAATAAATAATAAAAGCCATATGTATCTACCGATACAGAGGCTAGGTTCGCCCCTTTTTGAAAAAAAAAACAAGAGCTGGGAAGGAGGGAGGAATGACTACGGCGATTATGCTCGAGTACCTGATCTCTACAATGAACAGCAGCGCACTGTCTGTTTGATCTTATGGCTGCAAAAGCTTGTTTCATAGTATAATAACTAGTCAATAGTCATTCAGAATTATGAAGCTTTATCCGGAACGTAGAAATGTGTTTTGGTTCTTTCTCTGAACAAAACCTTGCATTCATTTTGCAGGGAAATTTAAAATTTCAAACCCAATCGCTGAGCTCTTTCCAGTACAAAAGAATTCCAGCACTAATACCTGAAAAAACTAGAGGGATAAAATGTACTAAGAGGTGACATATATACTACACATGCAAAAGAGCTACAAGGTGGAAAGTTTCTTTGCTCCCAACTCCCCAGTGATGATTAAAAGCGTCTAAGCACTAAGCTACATGAGTTTCAGTTATGCATTACAAGAAACCAAGCAGTGAACGCAGGCTTCATCCTGACCCGTTGCACTACTTGGTTTGTTACAAAATTGTAATGCAGTACTGAAGTTACAGAAATAGTTATAATAAGCACTACATATATTAGCAGACAGTGCCAGCGGAAACATCACTCCTCGGTCACGATCTCCATGTCCATGTCAGATTGCCTGCCCCTGCTCCCAAGAACCTCACCACTGGCAAGCCTCTGAAGGTCAACAACAGAGAGCTGATCAAGCCATCTCACAACATGGTTTGCTGCATGAAGCTCGTAAGCTGGGTGGCGGCTCGCAACTGCCACACACCTCATCCCAGCAGTATGTGCAGATTCTGTCGTCAAGTTCGAGTTACCCATCACAAGACAAGCATCAGGCTCAAGACCAAGTTGCTCTGCTGCAACCTCAAACATCTCGCCCTCAGGTTTCCCTCGGCGGAAGTCCTCCGCCGCCACTACAGCATCAAAATAGCCCTGCAGACCGACAGCTTGCAACCCTTCTTCCAGGCTCGTACGTGGGCAAGAAGCCGTGATTGCTATTGGAATGTCAAACTCCACAAGGGCGTTCAGGAAATCGAGAACACCTGGTCGCAGTTGGTAGAACCTGCCTCGGAGTTTTCGATATATTACCTCCTTACGTGTTGCCAACCTTTTGATTTCTTCCGGATCTTCTGACCAACTTAGTACTTCTGAGATAGCCTGATCAGTTTTCATTCCCTCGATTTCCTTCAGCACTGCATCTGGAGGAAATGACTTTGCCTCTTCGAGTGATAACACATACCACACTCTGGGCTCCAGATCTGGGTCATCATTTTCCACTACAACTCCGTCCCATTCCAATATCACACCAAACCGGTTATCAGCCATAGTTCCTTCTTTTTGCTGTTTCTTCTTTGCAGCTGGTCTCTTAACCCTTTCTTGCGATACCAACAGCCAGCTAAGGCTTTCAGGGAGCCTATAAACTAATTTGTAGAACACATTGTCTTCCTCGTGGGCATGAGGGTTCCTCTTGAAGCCAGCTGCATGGGGCTTGAGATGTGCCATCTTTATCCTCATGCTTTTGCCCCCAGATTTTGCAGTCGAATGCATGTTCAGCGTGGAATGTGACTTACCTGGCCAGCATTTTCTGTACAGTTTGTGAATAAGCTGGCCATCGAGCAAGCTGATGGATGAGATCATTGCATCAGAGGTCCTGTATACTTGCACTGAAATTATCAAGCTGACTATTACAACAACGTCGAATCAGCTCAGGCGAGACTGGTTAATGAGAAACATAACTAAACTTCACCTGCGTTAAGAACCAAACGTAGTGCGTAAGCACAAAATGGACACAAGTATGTTACAGGGAGAAGAAAAGTGAATGTAACTTCAACTCCAAATGTTAATCCCTCAACATGAACAGCTCAGATTCAGTTGGGATTTACTTCAGTATAGCGTCCCAAGAACAAATAGTGGGAATGTTTTCGTTCCATTGTTTCTTTAGCTAGATTGGTGCGGGCCTTTGATTTGTAATCTACTAATTCTCGCCAGTATGAAGTCGCGTCGACACACTTCTCTAAATTGCTACCACTCTTACTTTATAGAATGCAAGAAAGAAAATAAATGCAGAGCCCCAAGGTTGGGGGTACCTGACCATGTATCCATATGAACCTTCCCTAAAAATATCCATATAAGCCAATACATTAACTGAAACTACTTGAGTAGTTGAGTACTTCATGGTGCTTTTTGCTAAAGAGATCTATATGCATTTTTATGGAATCTGACTGTTCGTGCAAGGAAAAAGTTCACTTTAGCACAAAAGGGGTGCTCTGCTCTGCTCACATTGGAAAATAAGCTGCTAAAAACTCCTCAGTTTGGCAGTGGGAGTTCTCCAAGCAAAGTTCACTTGGCATTACACGACTATTTGGCAAAATGCGAATCACTGTTTGCCACAAGCTCAAGAACATACAACCATTAAAAATGTGCTCTAAATACTCTTAGCGCAGGGCAAAAAAAAAGACAATATTCTACATGAATCCAGGAGAAGCGGGGGGATCTTGCTTACTCGATGCAGAGGAAGAAGAGGAGGCGACGGAGGAGCTGAAGAGAGCATCGGCAGGAGTGGGGAGGGAGTGGAGGAGGCACCCCCGCACTGTCTGTCGGTCCCCTGCTATTCTTCCCTTGCTTGGATTTGGATGGTGGAGATGGCCTCCCTTCCGGATAGGCAATAATGCGGCCGGCTGCCCTCTCATTGGCTCGTCGGCGCGGTCGTTCCCTGTCCATGGCAGGTGGGACATTCCTGGTTGCGGGCCACTAGTCAGTCACTGAAGCAGAGACCCGGGAGCCAGGGAGGCTGCTCGAGAGCTGAGACGGCGCTCTCCTACGGGCCGCGGGCCGCGGCGCGGCGGTGTGTCTTCCATTTTCTGTTCTTCAGTCGCTTCGTTTTCCTGGGCAACATGCGCGAAGCGCGCGGCTGACGTAAAGGTGTGCAAGTTTTCATCATGTAAAAAAAGCAAATACTAGTACTCTCTCCCGTCCCATCTATATTAATGTTCTCAATTTTGTCAGATTCGAATGCATCTAGCCTAAATATTTAACTAGATTCATATAAATCTATACAAAATTGAGACCATTAATATGGACCAAAGGAAGTAGTTAAATACATCGAACCGAACTTGAGATCATTACTCAATTTGGTCATTATACACAGAGCGGTCATCAAATATGTTCAGTGCTTCATCGGAGGTCACCGAGATTGTAGAGCTACATATTTGTTGACGTGACACTGAGTTGACCGGTCTCTAGCAGAAAGATTTTTTGCAAAAAAGACCCTCCTGAATCTAGGAATGGCGCTGGTTGGTCCTCCTCAGCCGACGACGACCTCGAGCCCATCTAGAAGCTTCGACGAGTTCCTTTGACCCCTCACTCCCAAGTAATTGACGCTGGCTCGAGTACCCCTCTTCCCTGAGGTCTCCAATCGACATGCTACTGTAGTGATGTGCGATGGATTCAGTTAGAGAAGAAAGAGGAGGAGGAAGAAGGTGGGTGGGTGACCCTGACCAATGTGCCCCATCGGTCAACCCTACCAGTGAGTCCTAGGCGTTGAATAGGAAAGTAGGATTGATGAGGGACCATTTTGCAAAAAATCTTTCTGCTAGAGACCGGTAAACTCAGTGCCATATCAACAAATATGTAGCTCTACAGGCTCTGGTGACCTCTGATCAAGCACTAAGCGTATTTGATTATCGTAAATTACGTATCTTTGTATATGGTGACCAAGGTGAGTAATGACCTCAAGTTCAGTGACCTCTGATGTATTTAACTCAAATTCAAAACTATGTGGTTAGTCCGTTTCCACCTAATACGGATGGCCATTTTTCGGCAGTATTTATAGTATATTAGAGCATCTCCAGCCTCGAGCCTGGGGTGGTTCGGCAACAAAAGGTTTAAAAGTGGTGATCAATTGATCTTCGAATGTGGAACTCCCACTCCAAAATAGTTCTCATTTAGTATGATCCCATCATCGAATTTCTTGGCCTTCTTTTTCTAGGGAAATGAACAACAAATGGTTCTCGCAAGAGTAATTCAAACCTCATGTTTCCTTGATGAATATCAATCAATACCTTAACAGTTCTTAAAAATGGCAAACCAAGGATTATAAGTTCTACTGAATCTTCATCCATATCAACTATGACAAGATAAATAAGTGCAGGACACCCCTTAATTTGCTTAACAATGTTTTCTTTAATGCCCATGACTTGTTTGAAGGTAGAGTAAGTTAGATGAAGTTTAAGCTCCGTTATTTGAAATGAATCAAGGTTAAGCCTATCAAATAAAATTTTAGGGAAAGTTGATTACAAAGTGCAACAATCTCATTAACACCTACATGAATTTTAATTATAGGTTTAAATATGTCATCTAGCTTAGCAGATATTTTTTTAGATAATTTCTTATACTCATTTTCTAACTCGCGTACCTTCATTTCAACTTGATTTAATAAGTGTTGGTACATGGATTTATTACTTACCTTAATATCGAGGTTCTTGAGAGTAATCATTTTAACAAGGTCATCCACAGTGTAATCCGGGGATGGAGCATTGCTATAGTCTAGTTCTTTAGGTTCTTCATATTTCTTTTCAACCCATCTAGAGATCTTTAATCGGATTAGGCTTAGACTTGCATGTAAACCTTAAGTATGAGAGTTTTGGTTCTTGGATATCTTGCCTAATTGTGCATCCATGATCTTTTTTCTTTCATGTAGAGCATGCACATCATTTCTAATGGCAACATCTTGGTTAAATTTTTTACCAATAATAATATCATGTTTCTCTGTTAGCTTGGTAAGGAGACTCTTTTGCTCTGCCTGAGTATGCATAAAGGTTTTGAAAGAATTTTCAATTACAGCTGTATTATCATGATTTGCTCCATTATTATTATTATTACTATCATTATTATGGTTCAGAGGACATGAAGTATTAGCATAAGGTTTTTGAAAGTTTGAACCATAGTTTGGATTCTTCCATGTTGGGTTATAAGGACTATGAGAAATGAAGTCTATTTCTTCAAAATTAGTGTTAGTGATGGCATTAATTTGGGTTTCTTTCTTAGCCTTAATTATATTTATAAGTTCATTCACCTTTGTAGTGATTTCTTCATTCTTCTCCTTGATGATAATGTTTACCTTTCTTGAAAAGATCTTTCCACATGCCATTAGGAATGGTTATTTTGCATATCATCAAGAAGCTTAGTGGCAACATCAACTCATTTGCCCATGAATGTGCCTCTAGCTGTAGTGTCAAGCATTGACTTAGACATATGCTTAAGAGTATTATAAAATAAGTGGAGGATTAATCACTCTCCCATCCCATAGTTGGGACAGTTTCCTACATACTCCTTCATCCGCTCCCATGCAAGCACTAGTGGCTCGCGATCTTCTTGTCTAAATCAGGTAATGTTAGATCGCAGTTGCATAGTCGTAGCAGGAGGGGAAAACTTAGTCATAAATAAAGTAGTACTTTCCTACCATGAAGTGATAGTGCCAAATGCTAGCAACCAATATTTTGTCTTTCCCCTTAGTGAGAAATGAAATAAATGTAGTTTGACCGCATCGAGGTCAATATATTTTATGCACATCATATCCCATACCTCAGTAAAGGTACTTAAGTGCATACATGCGTCCTCAGCAGCCGAGCCTACAAATTGGTTCTGTTGAACCAAATTCAAAAGGTTAGGCTTAATTTCATAGTTTTCCGCTATAACAGTGGGTTGAGTAATAGGTGGACGCAAATAATCATCATTGGGAGTAGCATAACCCCAAGCTTTTTTCTGTCATAGATATAATATTTTTAGTGTTTTTGAATAATTAACAAAAAACTAAAACAAACATAAAACTAACTAGGAAGGTCTCTAATAACCTCACCAGGGTAGCAAGAATTTCTTCCGGGCACTAGCGATACAAACAAAATTGATACCTTCAATCCGAATTAGGGATGTAGTATAGCTTGCTCTTTTCCTCTAAGACCTAGGTTTATTGAACCTTGGGAAGAATTTGCTAAGTGTAAGATTATGTCAAACAAGACCTTGAGAACTCATAGTATCGTTGTTTACCGGACCTTTCATGTTTAGTATCAATGGATCGAGATAGGCTACGGCAAAGTATTTACCCACAGCTCATCTGTGCACATATGGAATAGAGGAAATGATAATAATCTCGTTCATGAGTTGTGATTCCGCATGTCACGCGACGGGTTCAAGGTCATGTCCCTAAAGTCGTAGTTGGGTCCAAATCTTCTTGGTGTCTACACATGCTTCTATTCTTGTAGACAATGTTGGGCCTTAAAGTGCAGAGGTTTGTAGAACAGCAGCAAGTTTCCCTTAAGTAGATCACCCAAGGTTTATCGAACTCAGGGAGGAAGAGGTCAAAGGTATCCCTCTCAAGCAACCCTGCAATCAAGATACAAGAAGTCTCTTGTGTCCCCAACACACCCAATACACTTGTCAAGTGTATAGGTGCACTAGTTAGGCGAAGAGATAGTGAAATACAAGTAATATGGATGATTATAAGTGGTAATTGCAATCTAAAATAAGAGTGGCAGCAAGCAAACATGTAATAGGACTGATTGTAAACGGTGTTTCAATGCTTAGAAACAAGGCCTAGGGATCATACTTTCACTAGTGGACACTCTCACATAAATATCTTCTCTTCATTATTCTATCCTGAACTACTCTCCGGTTGGACGATGTAGGGCTATAATAACACACCTTAAAGTTTGCATTCCCCATCTAGATAACCCCTCACTGTCACCTTGAGCGCTAGATGGTTCCAACAAACACCACAATCTCATAGAGACATCCAACTCAAATTATACTCATGACAAGTATTTATGTAATCTTAGCCAAAGTGCCACACGGTGTGCACACTGTCAACTTCACACACGTGGGGATAAGCAGAGATTCATTAAAGCACTTGAGTAGCAGAATAGATCTATAGATTACAAACCTCATGATCTCAATAGGATCATGCATAGAGAGAGATGAACACATAGGTACCGGTAGATCTCTTATCCTCGAGAGAGAACTACTCCCTCCTCATCATGGGAGTCAGCAACGGCGATGGAGATGGCAGTGGAGTCGATGGAGATGGATCTGGGGGCACTTCTCCATCCCAGCAGGGTCCCGGAATAGAGACTTATGTCCCCCGAATCTCCTCTTCGGTGGCGGCGGCGCTGCGGAACTTTTCGTGAAATTATGATCTGGTACTTAGGGTTTTTGTCTCGAGAGGCTTTTGTACGCGGAAGGGCAAGGTCGGTGGAGCACCAGGGGGCCCACACCCCTGGTGGCGCCCCCTAGGCCGCGCCGCCACCAGGTGTGGCCGCCCTGGTGCGCCACTTCGTCTCCCCTCTGGACTCCGTGTTGCTTTGGGTAAAATATTGACTTGGGCTTTTGTCCGGTCCAATTCCGAGAATATTTCCTTACTAGCTTTTCTGAAACCAAAAACAGCAGAAAGAGGCAACTGGCACTGTGGCATCTTATTAATAGGTTAGTTCCAGAAAATGTATAAAAATACCTCAAAGTATGAACAAAACATAAGAAAGTAGATACTAAACAAGCATGGAACATCAAAAATTATAGATACGTTTACGACGTATCAACATCCCCAAGCTTAACTCATGCTCGTCCTCGAGTAGGTAAGTGATAAAAAAATTGAGGTGACATGCACCATCACAATCTTGATCAAGGTATTTGTAAAACATTGATAGCTGGGATCATAGTACTTTAACATAACATGAAACATATAGTTCTAACAATAAGACATAACAACTATGTTGTAACATGAAAAGATATAAACAAAAGATTCATGAATAACAATGCTTTGAAAGACGTTTGTTTGTTTCACATATAAAAAGCATAATGAGAATGGTATTCAGCTTGTCCCTCATGGTGTAGCAAAACATAAATGCATATGACACCTTCAAAGTTCATAAGGGTGACTAGATACAAATAGTTTAAGAACAAGCAATATCAAAGTTATGAATCAATCAACAAGTTTTGGGACAATGCACATTAAACTAAGAATGACCACTATGATCTCTCAATACGTGCATAAAGATAGAAGATGGAGACTCAACATAAAAGTAAAAGAAAGGACCTTCATAGAAGGAAGCAGGGATTCAAGTTTCATAAAGAGCTTCCAAAAACTATGTTACTTATTAGCTTTCATCTCTCATTGCCCCTATCATAAGCATCTTTAGGTGATAAAGTTTAAAGTGAACAAATATGAGGATATGCCTGACAAGTTATAAGTTGAAAACCTCATGCCCCTCGCTTACGAGTACCGGACCTCATGTTACTCAACTTTCGTCACGAGTGATGGCTCTGAGTATGGCGCCCAAAAAAATGCTGGTGTGTGGTTGATGTAGAGCTTGTTGGGAACCCCAAGAGGAAGGTATGATGAGCATAGCAAAAAGTTTCCCTCAGTTATGAAACCAAGGTTTAATCGAACAAGTAGGAGCAAGGAAACACCCAAAGGTGTTACTAGCTGAGCTTTGGCAGGGCGCACTATCGGTGCTAGTAGCAACGTGGAGACCTGCACAACACAACCACAGAACTTTGTCCCCAACTTGCGATGAGGTTGTCAATCTTACCGTGTTTTGTGGAAAACAAAGGATTAAACGTATCGAATGGAAAGAAATAAAAGTTTGCAGAAAGTAAACACAAAACAGTAAAAGATTGTAGATTGTATGTAAAAGAAAAGGACCGGGATCCATAGTTCACTAGAGGTGGCTCTCCTTAAGATAGATAACATGCTGGGTGAACAAATTACAGCGGGGCAATTGACAAACATCGAGAAAGCAATACATGCATATACTAATCATCTTGACTCCTTTGAGACTTGATTGGGCATTACAACATTATACATAGACCGCCATCCAACTGAAATAAAGATGGAAGAAAGCAAACATGTAATAGATGGAAGAAAGCAAACATGTAATAGATCTAGTAGCAAACGGTGTATCAATGCTAAGAAACAAGGCCTAGGGATCGTACTTTCACTAGTGAACACTCTCATATAAATATATTATTCTTTATGATACTATGTTGAACTACTCTCCGGTTGGACACTCTAATCGTTGGTAGGGCTATAACAGCACACCTCAAAGTAAGCCTTCCCATCTAGAAAACCCCACAGTCACCTTGAGCACTAGATAGGTCCAACAAACACCACAATTTCATAAAGACATCCAACTCCAGATATAACTCATAACAAGTATTTGTAATCTCTAGCCTAAGTGCCACCATGGTGAGCACGCTGTCACTTTCACACACATGGGGAGAGCAGAGATCTATTAAGCACTTGAGTACCAAGGTAGATCTATATATTACAAGCTCATGATCTCAATAAGATCATGCATAGAGAGAGAGATGAACACATAGCTATCGGTAGAACCCTTAGCCTCGAGAGGGAACTACTCCCTCATCATCATGGGAATCAGCAATGGTGATGGAGATGGCGGTGGAGATCGATGGAGATGGCTCCGGGGGCACTTCTCCGTCCTGGCAGGGTGCCGGAACAGAGACTTTCTGTCCCCCGAATCTCCCCTTCGGTGGCGGCGGTGCTGCGGAACTTTTCATGGCAGGAGGCTTGACTCTTTAGGGTTTGTGCATCGGGAGGCTTCTTATAGGCGAAGAGGCAAGGTCAGTGGGCGGCCAGGGGGCCCACACCACCTGGTGGCGTGGCCAGGGCCAGCCCGCGCCACCACATGGTGTGGTCGCCCTATGGCCCCCCTCCGTCTCGTCTTCTGGCTCCATGAGTCTTCGGGTAAAATATCGACTTTGGCTTTTGTCCGGTCCAATTCCGAGAATATTGATTTTATGACTTTCTTGGAACCAAAAATAGCAGAAAACATGCAACTGGCATTCTGCACTTGTTAATAGGATAGTCCAAGAAAGTGTATAGAAAGTACTCCAAAGTTGGAACAAAACACAAGAAATTTGATAAAACCAAGCATGGAAATCAAAAATTATAGATACATTTGCAATGTATCAACATCCCCAAGCTTAACTCCTGCTCATCCTCGAGTAGGTAAGTGATAAAAAGAAAGAATAATTTTTGAGGTGACATGCACCATCATAAACTTGATCAAAGTATTTGTAAAACATTGAAAGCTGGGATCATAGTACTTCAACATAGCATAAAAGATAAAGTTCTAACAATAAGACAAAGAAACTATGATGCAACATGAAAAGGCAGAAACAAAAGATTCATGAATAACAATGCTTTGCAAGACGTTTGTTTGTTTCACATAAAGAAAACATAGCATAGTGGCATTTAGCTTGTCCCTCATAGAGTAGCAAATATAAATGCATAGGACACCTTCAAAGTTCATAAGAGTGACTAGATACAAAAGTTTAAAACAAGCAATAACAAGTTATGCATCAATCAGTTAGTCTTGGGACAATGCACATATAACTAAGAATGGCCACTATGCTCTCAAAGTAGGTGCATAAAGATAGAAGGTGGAGACTCAATGTAATGGTGGAAGAAAGGCCTTTGTAAAAGGAAGTAGCGATTCAAGTCTCATAAATAGCTTCCAAAAATTATGGTACTTATAGCTTTCAGCTCTCAATGCCCCTATCATAAGCATCTTTAAGGTGATTAAGGTTAAAGTGACACAACTAAGAGGATATGCTTGACAAGTTATAAACCAAAATCTCATGCCCCTTACTTACGAAGACCGATCCTCATGCTACTCAACTTCAGTCACGAGTAAGCTCTTGTCATTGTAAGTACATGTGTATCATTAAGAACCGCCAACGGGGTACCCCTTGCACATGATACGGGAGCTTTCCCATAATCAAAATGACAAGGCAAGCAGACAATGACCATCTCAGCGATCTTTTTATTTGCTATTTGCATAGGTTTTTACTGAGGATGCTTCAAAGAGTGCTCATTATGGTGATGCTGAAAGTTTCCACCATGATTAGGCATGGCTTAGGCTAGTGGCCTAGGCGTTTCTCCAACACACATACAAACTCCATGATCTTACAAGTTCCACTTTTATTTCACACCACCGGGATCCGTAAGCAAAAGAACATGATATCAACGGGGTACAAAGTACAAGTGCAATGTTGAAAGCATTCCCCATGAAACATGGTTATGCTAATTTCAACTTATAAAGCGCAAGCATATACGCAACAAAGAAGGACCCAATGGTTCAAGTTTATTAAATGCAAAAAAGTAAAGTGTGCCATCAAGTTCGTGAGAGCTTTAATCACTAGTTTTCTCATAACAAGTTTAATTTGGAAGGTAAACAAAAGCATGAATATACTTGGAATAGCATAAGCTAGTAGGTAGGTATGGTGGACTCTTTGGAATAACTTGGTTTAGGGAGTTGGAGGCATGAGTGGAACTCATACTTGGTTGTGGAGGCTAGCAAAAGACTGGGAGCGACAAACTAAGAGAGCAATAATGGCCATAATCATGCAGAGCGACAAAACATCATTGATCAAAGCATAAAGTGATACTACAATTGAAAACTAAAGGATCATAAAGGCTATGGTGACTTGAGATAGTCATAACATGGTGTGAGCATGCGCCAAGTCAACCCAAATAAAGCATCAAAGGAGAATACCACAATACTATGCTTTTAATATGCTACAACAACGCATGATTCATCCAAGGCACATTAAGCAATCTCAATTGTTTATAACAAGTCATGCTACAGAAAAGAATACTAAGCATAAAGCCAAAACAATATCAAGCATGGCATGACAAAGCATAAGCCACAGTCAAAAACAAGCTCTTTTTACCACAAAAGCATGAACTTTCCTACTCTTTTTCCAATCCAAACCAAACTATTTGAAAACCAATGTATGAAAGAGGGGGTCCAACCAATTTATTCAGAAAACTAACAAACCAAGCAAACGAAAAACCAAAACAAAAACGAAAAGGAAGACGCTCCAAGAACAACACGAACTGTGCATGAAACAATAAAAATGAAGCGTTTGGAAGAAACATGGGGTTTTTATTGATGAAGAAGGGGATGCGTTGGGCATCCCCAAGCTTTGACGCTTGTAGTTCTTCGAGATTTCTTGGGGTGACACGCGTGGCATCCCCAAGCTTGAGATTTAGTCCATCCTTCATCTCATTACTCATTCCTTCCATACACCTGAAAATTTTCCTTCATACAAAACTTCACACAATCTTTATTAGCAACATTAGTGCACTTAAGATAAATAAGTCTTAAGGTTCAGTTCTAACACCAATAAAACTTCCATTAAAACACTAGCTATTGTAGCACTTCCCTCAAAAAGCTCAATTCCCTGAAAGAACTCAAAAAGGAACCAACAAGAAGCAAATGCAAATAATGGCACAAATCTGTCAAAACAGACCAACAGGTAAAGACGAATTTTTTCGAACACCTTCTGTTGCTCAAATCGAAAAGTGTTGAACTAACGAAAGTTAGATAACAACCTAGGGCAGAATCAAAAAAATTCACGCCTCAAAAAGACGTTCAGAGATTTTACACGAATGTTTACGGTGAAGCACAGAAATCTGTTTCGGGACAGCAACTTTCCCAATCATTACTTCCCTCTCATTAGAGGTTACTCTTGGCACAAAAAGCAAATAAAAAGGATAAGGAGCAGTTATTACTGAGGTAATAACTTCCAAGACTCATCTAAAACTTTTGGGTTATCTCCCAATAACTACTTTTCTTTAACGCCTTTAAGTTAGGCATGATAGTTTGAGAAGATGCTCACATAAGAAATATGAATTGAAGTAAAAGAGAGCATCAAGAAGCAAATTCAAAGAACATTTAAGTCTAACCCACTTCCTATGCATAGGAATCTTGTAAAGAAAAAAGTCATGAAAGCACAAAGAAACAAGTATAGGAAAGCAAAACAAGTGCAACTTCAAGACTTTCAACATAAAGAGGGGAAACTTAATATTATTGAGACACATAAAACCATGTTTCCCTCTCTCGTAATAACTTTCAGTATCATCATGAATAAAATTAACAATATAACTATCACATAAAACATTCTTATCATGAGCCACATGCATAAAAGAATTAATACTCCCCACATAAACATAGTCATTCTTATTAATTGTAGTGGGAGCAAATTCAACAAAGTAGCTATCATTATTATTCTCATCACCATAATCATCAAATATAGGAGGCATATTGTAATCATAATTAATTTCTTCCTTAGTAGTAGGTGGACTGAAAATATCATATTCATCATATATTGGAGGTTTTGTATCATCATAAGCAATAGAATAGCTATCTTCCAAAGCTGGGGGACTAAAAAGATCATTTTCATAAAAACTAGCTTCCCCAAGCTTAGACTTTTCCATAGCATTAGCAATAATGGTGTCCAAAGAATTCATACTAACAACATTGCTATTAGCATGCAAATAAAGTTCCATAGGTTTTTTAATTTTCTCTTCAAACACTTCATGTCCTAACTCAAGATAAAGACTATAAAGCTCTCTAGTTTTTTTGTTGTTTTCCATTAAGCCTAACTAGTGAAAACAAGAAACAAAAAGAGAAAATTGCAGAATCTAAAGGAAATAACTTCGAGCACTCACACCGGAGGATGTGAGTACCTTTTACCTTACCTCCCCGACAACGGCGCTAGAAAATAGCTTGATGTCTACGCACTTCTATTCTTGTAGACAGTTGTTGGGCCTCCAAGTGCAGAGGTTTGTAGAACAGCAGCAAGTTTTCCCTTAAGTGGATCACCCAAGGTTTATCGAACTCAGGGAGGAAGTGGTCAAAGGTATTCCCTCTCAAGCAATCTTGCAATCAAGATACAAGAAGTCGCTTGTGTCCCCAACACACCCAATACACTTGTCAGGTGTATAGGTGCACTAGTTCGGCGAAGAGATAGTGAAATACAAGTGGTATGGATAATTATAAGTGGTAGTGGTGATAGAAGATAGCTTGATGGCGTGGAAGAGACTAAAAGCAAACTGAAATAAAGATGGAAGCAAGCAAACATGTAACAGATCTAGTAGCAAACGGTGTATCAATGCTAAGAAACAAGGCCTAGGGATCGTACTTTCACTAGTGAACACTCTCATATAAATATATTCTTCTTTATGATACTACGCTGAACTACTCTCCGGTTGGACACTCTAATAGTTGGTAGGGCTATAACAACACACCTCAAAGTAAGCCTTCCCATCTAGAAAACCCCACACTGTCACCTTGAGCACTAGATAGGTCCAACAAACACCATAATTTCATAAAGACATCCAACTCCAAATATAACTCATAACAAGTATTTGTAATCTCTAGCCTAAGTGCCACCATGGTGAGCACGCTGTCACTTTCACACACATGGGGAGAGCAGAGATCTATTAAGCACTTGAGTACCAAGGTAGATCTATATATTACAAGCTCATGATCTCAATAAGATCATGCATAGAGAGAGAGATGAACACATAGCTACCGGTAGAACCCTTAGCCTCGAGAGAGAACTACTCCCTCCTCATCATGGGAATCAGCAATGGTGATGGAGATGGCGGTGGAGATCGATGGAGATGGCTCCGGGGGCACTTCCCCGTCCTGGCAGGGTGCCGGAACAGAGACTTTCTGTCCCCGAATCTCCCCTTCGATGGTGGCGGCGCTGCGGAACTTTTCGTGGCAGGAGGCTTGACTCTTTAGGGTTTATGCATCGGGAGGCTTCTTATAGGCGAAGAGGCAAGGTCGGTGGGCAGCCAGGGGGCCCACACCACCTGGTGGCACGGCCAGGGCCAGCCCGCGCCACCACATGGTGTGGCCGCCCTGTGGCCCCCCTCCGTCTCGTCTTCTGGCTCCGTGAGTCTTCCGCTAAAATATTAACTTTGGCTTTTGTCCGGTCCAATTCCGAGAATATTGATTTTCTGACTTTCCTGGAACCAAAAATAGCAGAAAACAAGCATCTGGCACCATGGCACTTGTTAATAGGTTAGTCCAAGAAAGTGTATGGAAAGGACTCCAAAGTTGGAACAAAACACAATAAAGTAGATAAAACCAAGCATGGAACATCAAAAATTATAGATACATTTGCAATGTATCAATGATCTTGATCATGAACGGAGCTCACAAGATCTAAACATGAAATCACAAAGGAGGAGAACCAGCCATCTAGCTACTACATGGATCCGTAGTCCAAGGATGAACTACTCACGCATCACACCGGAGGCTTGCATGGTGATGAAGAAGGCCTCCAGGGTGAGTTCCCCTCTCCGGTAGGGTGCCGGGAAGAGCTTCAGATCCCTCCCGATTTAGGGATGGAGATGACGGTGGCTACAGACTCTTTCGTGGATTTTTGATCGGGTCCTTAGGGTTTACGTCCTGAGGGCATCTTATAGTTAGAAGGGGAGGCCGAGGGGGTGCTAGGGGCCACCACACCACCCCCTGGCGCGGGCCAAGCCTGGCCGCGTGGCCAGGTGGTGTGGCCGGCCTCTGGCCCCTCTCCGTCTCGTATTCTGGCACTTGATGACTTCTGGAAAAATAGGCACTTTGGATTTGTCCCGTCCAATTCTGAATATTCATTTTCTGACTTTCCTGGAACCAAAAACAGAAGAAAACAGGCAGCTGGCACTGTGGCTCTTGTTAATAGGTTAGTCCAAGAAATCATATGAAAAGTACTCCAAAGTTGGAACAAAACACAAGAAAGTGGATAAAACTAAGCATGGAACATCAAAAATTATAGATACATTTGCAATGTATCAACATCCCCAAGCTTAACTCCTGCTCGTCCTCGAGTAGGTAAGTGATAAAAAGAAAGAATAATTTTTGAGGTGACATGCACCATCAAAGACTTGATCAAAGTATTTGTAAAACATTCAAAGCTGGGATCATAGTACTTCAATCAAAACATGAAAGACAAAGTTCTAGCAATAAGCAAAGAAACTATGATGCAACATGAAAAGGCACAAACAAAAGATTCATGAATAACAATGCTTTGCAAGACGTTTGTTTGTTTCACATAAAGAAAACATAGCATAATAGTATTCAGCTTGTCCCTCATAGAGTAGCAAATATAAATGCATAGGACACCTTCAAAGTTCATAAGAGTGACTAGATCCAAATAGTTTAAAGCAAGCAATATCAAAGCTATGCATCAATCAACAAGTCTTGGGACAATGCACATAGAACTAAGAATGGCCACTATGCTCTCAAAGTAGGTGCATAAAGGTAGAAGGCGGAGACACAATGTAATGGTGGAAGAAAGGCCTTTGTAAAAGGAAGTACGGATTCAAGTCTCATAAAGAGATTCCAAAAATTATGGTACTTATAGCTTTCAGCTCTCATTGCCCCTATCATAAGCATCTTAAAGTGATTAAGGTTAGAGTGAACAAACTATGGTGTACATGCTTGACGAAGTATAGGTCAGAAATATCATGTCCCTTGTATACGAGGGCCGCTCCTCATGCTACTCAAGTTTAGTCACCGGTAAGTTCTTCTCATTGTAAGTACACGTGTATCATTGAGAACCTCCAACGGGGTACCCCTTGCCCGATGATACGGAAGAATCCCCATATCAAAATGACAAGGCAAGTAGACAATGAGCATCTCAGCAATCTTCTTATTTACCATGGGAATATGGTGCTTTTTTCTCTCTTTCCTCTTTTCATAGTATCTCTTTTTTCTATTTTCTCTTTTTTCTCAATATAGGACACTTTTTTTATAAGAAGAATGCTTCATAGACAGCTCATTATGGTTACGCTGCAGGTTTCCACCATGTCAGCATGGATTAGACCAGCGGCCCAGGCGTTTCTCTAACACATATACATAACTCCATGGACTTACAAGCTCCCCTTTCATTTCACACCGACGACATCCATATACAAAAGAGCAAGATATCAACTAGGTACAAGTACCAAGTGTAATGTTGAAAGCGTTTCCCATGAAAGCATGGTTCTGCTAATTCCCAACAAATAAGTGCAAGCATATACAACATAGAAGACAATGGTTCAAGTTTATTAAGGGCAAGAAAAGTAAAGTGTGCCATCAAGTTCGTGAGAGCTTTAATCACTAGTTTTCTCATAACAAGTTTAATGTGGAAGGTAAACAAAAGCATGAATATACTTGGAATAGCATAAGCTAGTAGGTAGGTATGGTGGACTCTTTGGAATAACTTGGTTTAGGGAGTTTTATGCATGAGTGGAACTCATACTTGGTTGTGGAGGCTAGCAAAAGACTGGGAGCGACAAACTAAGAGAGCAATAATGGCCATAATCATGCAGAGGGACAAAACATCATTGATCAAAGCATAAAGTGATACTTACAAGTTGAAAACTAAAGGATCATAAAGGCTATGGTGACTTGAGATAGTCATAACATGGTGTGAGCATGCTCCAAGTTAACCCAAATAAAGCATCAAAGGAGAATACCACTATACTATGCTTTAATATGCTAAAACAACGCATGATTCATCCAAGGCACATTAAGCAATATCAATTGTTTATAACAAGTCATGCTACAACAAGGAATACTAAGAAAAAGGCTAAAACAATATCAAGCATGGCATGGCAGAGCATAGGCCACACTCAAAAATAAGCTCTTTTTACCACATAAGTATGAACTTTCCTACTTTTTTCCAAACCAAACCAAACTATTTGTAAACCAATGTATGAAAGAGAGGGTCCAACCAATTTATTCAGAAAACTAAGAAAACCAAAGCAAACGAAAAACCAAAACAAAAACGAAAAAGAAGACGCTCCAAGAACAACACAACTATGCATGAAACAATAAAAATGAAGCGTTTGGAAGAACCTGGAATTTTTATTGATGAAGAAGGGGATGCCTTGGGCATCCCCAAGCTTTGACGCTTGTACTTCTTGGATATTTCTTGGGGTGACACGCGTGGCATCCCCAAGCTTGAGCTTTAGTCCATCCTTCATCTCATTACTCATTCCTTCCATACACCTGAAATTTTTCCTTTATACAAAACTTCACACAATCTTTATTAGCAACATTAGTGCACTTAAGATAAATAAGTCTTAAGGTTCATTTCTAACACCAAATAAACTTTCATTAGAACACTAGCTACTGTAGCACTTTCCTCAAAAAGCTCAATTCTCCAAAAGAACTCAAGAAGGAACCAACAAGAAGCAAATGCAGAAAATGGCAGAAATCTGTCAAAACAGACCAGCAGGTAAATACAATTTTTTTCGAAGACCTTCTGTTTCTCAAATCAAAAAGTGTTGAACTAATGAAAGTTAGATAACAACCTGGGGCAGACGCACAAAAATTCACGCCTCAAAAAGACGTGCAGAGATTTTACACAAATTTTTACGGTGAAGCACAAAAATCTGTTTCGGGACAACAACTTTCCCAATCATTACTTCTCTCGCATTAACGGTTACTCTTGGCACAAAAAGCAAATAAAAAGGATAAGGAGAGGTTATTATAGAGGTAATAACTTCCAAGACTCATCTAAAACTTTTGGGTTACCTCCCAATAAGTACTTTTCTTTAACGCCTTTAAGTTAGGCATAAGAAGCAAGAAAAAGAATCAAGTGTTCTCATATGAAGAAGCATTAAGACCAAATTTTGTTTTCATAAGAGAAGCAAAAGAAATATTTTCTCTCTTTTTAGGAAACTGTTCTATACCTTTCTTGAGTGGGAGTTGATATTTAATGGTGCCTTCTTTCATATCAATGATGGAACCAACAGTTCTAAGAAAAGGTCTTCCTAAAGTAATAGGACAAGAAGCATTGCATTCAACATCCAAAACATAGAAATCAACAGGCACATAGGCATTGTTAACCATAATAAGAACATCATTAAGACTTCCCATGAGTTTCTTTTTAGCATTATCATCAAGTGGAACATTCAAATAACAATCTTCAAGAGGAGGCAAATCAAGCATATCATAAATCCTTCTAGGCATAATAGAAACACTACTATCAAGATCACATAAAGCTTTGAAATCAAAGTCATTCACTTTCATATTAATGATGGGTTCCCAACCATCTTCTTGTTTTATAGGAATAGAAGCTTTATGTTTCATCTTTTCTTCTTTAATCTTTATGAGAGCATCGGTAATGTGTTTTGTAAAAGCCATGTTCATAGCACTAGCATTAGGACTTTTAGCAAGCTTTTGTAGGAACTTAATAACTTCAGAGATATTGCAACCATCAAGATCAAAATCAACTTTATCATCTAAAGTAGTAGAACTATTACTATCCTCAACACTAGTGGTGGTGATAGTAGAAACACTAATGTTTCTAGCAATTTCATCTTCTCTTTCCCACTTAGCATGTAATTCTGCTAATAGTCTAACATTTTCATCAATTCTCACTTGTATGGCATTAGTAGCTGCAAAGGGATTATCATTAGTTTCAGGTTTAGCAGCCATTTTATTCAAAGAAGATTGAGCTTCAGCCAAAGATGCTATATTTCTTTCAGCATTAGAGAGTTTTTCCTCAATAGTTTTATTGAAAGCAGTTTGTCTGCTAATAAACTCTTTAAGCATAACTTCAAGTTCAGAGGGAGCACTCTTATTATTGTTGTAAGAATTTCCATAAGCATTACCATTGTTGGGAGGATATGGCTTATAATTGTTGTTACCAAAATTGTTCCTATAAGCATTATTACCATAAGCATTGTTGCCAAAATTGTTATTTCTTATGAAGTTCACATCAACTTGCTCTTCTTGAGCAACCAAAGAGGCTAAAGGAACATTATTTGGATCAATATGGGCTTTCCCATTAATAAGCATAGACATAATAATATCAATCTTATCACTCAAGGAGGAGGTTTCCTCAACATAATTTACCTTCTTACCTTGTGGAGTTCTCTCAGTATGCCATTCAGAATAATTAACCATCATATTGTCCAGAAGTTTTGTTGCAGCACCCAAAGTAATGGTCATAAAGGTACCTCTAGCAGTAGAGTCCAATAGGTTCCTTGAAGAATAGTTCAATCCTGCATAAAAAGTTTGGATGATCATCCAAGCAGTCAGTCCATGAGTGGGACAATTCTTAACCAAAGATTTCATTCTTTCCCAAGATTGAGCAACATGTTCATTATCAAGTTGTTTAAACTTCATTATTTCACTTCTCATAGATATAATCTTAGCAGGAGGATAGTATTTTCCAATGAAAACATCTTTGCACTTAGTCCAAGAATCAATACTATTCCTAGTTAAGGAATTCAACCATTCTTTAGCATTTCCTCTCAAAGAGAAAGGAAAGAATTTCAGTTTAATAATATCACCATCTATATCCCTATGCTTTTGCATCTCACAAAATTCAAAAAGTTGTTTAGATGGGAAGCAGCATCTTCATTACCAATACCAGAAAATTGTTCTCTCATAACAAGATTGAGCAAAGCAGGTTTTATCTCAAAGAAAGTATCTTCAGGCACAGGTGGGGCAATAGGTGTGCTCATAAAATCATTGTTGTTGGTGCTAGTGAAGTCACACAACTTAGTGTTTTCAAGAGTAGTCATTTTTTTGGGTTTTCAAATAGGAAAGCAAACTTGTAAAACTAATTTTTTTGTGTTTTTTCGAATAAAAAAACAAGCAAACAAAGCAAAAAGAAAACTAAGCAAAACAAAAACAACAAAGTAAAGAGATTGGTTATGAGGGACTCCCCTTGTGAAGATGTCCTTGACTCCCCGGCAACGACGCCAGAAAAATGCTTGATGGCTCAATGCACGGCGCCCATAAAAGTGTTGGTGCGTGGTTGATGTAGAGCTCGTTGGGAACCCCAAGAGGAAGGTATGATGAGCACAGCAAAAAGTTTCCCTCAGTTATGAAACCAAGGTTTAATCAAACAAGTAGGAGCAAGGAAACACCCAAAGGTGTTACTAGCTGAGCTTTGGCAGGGCGCACTACCGGTGCTAGTAGCAACGTGGAGACCTGCACAACACAACCACAGAACTTTTTCCCCAACTTGCGATGAGGTTGTCAATCTCACCGTGTTTTGCGGAAAACAAAGGATTAAACGTATCGAATGGAAAGAAATAAAAGTTTGCAGAAAGTAAACACAAAACAGTAAAAGATTGTAGATTGTATGTAAAAGAAAAGGACCGGGATCCATAGTTCACTAGAGGTGGCTCTCCTTAAGATAGATAACATGCTGGGTGAACAAATTACAGCGGGGCAATTGACAAACATCGAGAAAGCAATACATGCATATACTAATCATCTTGACTCCTTTGAGACTTGATTGGGCATTACAACATTATACATAGACCGCCATCCAACTGCATCTATGACTAATAACCCACCTTCAGCTTATCATCCGAACCCCCTCCAGTATTAAGTTGCAAGCAACAAATTATTGCTTTACAAACTGCGTGTAAAGTAAACAATACAATTGTTCTATGAACAAAGGATTGTTGTTTTCTCCCTAGTAGCAACAGCACATCTAGTACCTTAGAGATTTCTATCACTTCCCCAGATTACCAGAGGCATGAACCCACTATCGAGCATAAATACTAACTCTTGGAGTTGCTAGCATCTACTTGGCCAAGATAGCTACTAACAAAAGAAAGCATGCAAGATCACAAATAACAAAGACATGATAAAATCAATAATCAATCTGAAATAGCATCTCAATATCCATCGGATCCCCGCAAACACAACATGCAGAATTACAAATAGATGATTGATGTCTACGCACTTCTATTCTTGTAGACAGTTGTTGGGCCTCCAAGTGCAAAGGTTTGTAGAATAGCAGCAAGTTTTCCCTTAAGTGGATCACCCAAGGTTTATCGAACTCAGGGAGGAAGTGGTCAAAGGTATTCCCTCTCAAGCAATCTTGCAATCAAGATACAAGAAGTCTCTTGTGTCACCAACACACCCAATACACTTGTCAGGTGTATAGGTGCACTAGTTCGGCGAAGAGATAGTGAAATACAAGTGGTATGGATAATTATAAGTGGTAGTGGTGATAGAAGATAGCTTGATGGCGTGGAAGAGACTAAAAGCAAACTGAAATAAAGATGGAAGCAAGCAAACATGTAACAAATCTAGTAGCAAACGGTGTATCAATGCTAAGAAACAAGGCCTAGGGATCGTACTTTCACTAGTGAACACTCTCATATAAATATATTCTTCTTTATGATACTACGCTGAACTACTCTCCGGTTGGACACTCTAATCGTTGGTAGGGCTATAACAACACACCTCAAAGTAAGCCTTCCCATCTAGAAAACCCCACAGTGTCACCTTGAGCACTAGATAGGTCCAACAAACACCACAATTTCATAAAGACATCCAACTCCAAATATAACTCATAACAAGTATTTGTAATCTCTAGCCTAAGTGCCACCATGGTGAGCACGCTGTCACTTTCCCACACATGGGGAGAGCAGAGATCTATTAAGCACTTGAGTACGAAGGTAGATCTATATATTATAAGCTCATGATCTCAATAAGATCATGCATAGAGAGAGAGATGAACACGTAGCTATCGGTAGAACCCTTAGCCTCGAGAGAGAACTACTCCCTCATCATCATGGGAACTACCCAAGCCTGGCCACGCGGCCAGGTGGTGCGGCCGACCTCTGGCCCCTCTCCGTCTCGTATTCTGGCACTTGATGACTTCCGGAAAAATAGGCACTTTGGCTTTTGTCCCGTCCAATTCCGATATTCATTTTCTGACTTTCCTAGAACCAAAAACAACAGAAAACAGGCAGCTAGCACTGTGGCTCTTGTTAATAGGTTAGTCCAAGAAATCATATGAAAAGTACTCCAAAGTTGGAACAAAACACAAGAAAGTGGATAAAACTAAGCATGGAACATCAAAAATTATAGATACATTTGCAATGTATCAACGAGTAAGTTCTTTTTATTGTAAGTACATGTGTATCATAGAGAACCGCCAACGGAGTACCCCTTGCCCCATGATACACGAGTTTTCCCATATCAAAATGACAAGGCAATAGACAATGAGCATCTCAGCGATCCTTTTATTTCCTATTTGCATAAGTTTTTTTTCTATTTGCATAGGGTTTTTTTATTATTGAGGATGCTTCACAGATTGCTCACTATGGTTATGCTGCAAGTTTCCACCATGATTAGGCATGGCTTAGGCTAGCCGACCAGGCGTTTCTCTAACACATATACAAACCGCATGAGCTTACAAGCTCTCCTTTTATTTCACACCACCGGGATCCATAAGCAAAAGAACATGATATCAACTGAATAAAGTGCAATGTTCAAAGCATTCCCCATGATAACATGGTTCTGCTAATTCACAACTTACAAAGCGCAAGCATATACGCAACATAGATGGGCACAATGGTTCAAGTTTATTAAGTGCAAGAAAGTAAAGTGTGCCATCAAGTTTGTGAGAGCTTTAATCACTAATTTTCACATAACATGTTTAATTCGAAAGGTAGATAAAAACATGAATATACTTGGAATAGCAATAATTCTAATAGGTAGGTATGGTGGACTCTATGGAATAACTTGGTTTTATTTGGAATTGGATGCATGAGTGGAACTCATAGTTGGTACATGCGGAGGCTAGAAAAAGACTGGGAGCAACCAACTAAGAGAGCAATAATGGTTATAATCATGCAAAGCGACAAAACATTATTAATTAAACATAAAGTGATATTTCAAGTCAAAAACTAAATGATCATAGAGGCTATGGTGACGGGTATAGTCTTAACATGGTGTGATCACGCGCCAAGTCAACCCAAATAAAGCATCAAAGTAGAATACCACAATATTATGCTTTTGTATGCTAAAACAATGCATGATTCTTTTGAGGCGCATTAAACAATCTCAATTGTTTGGAAAAGGTCATGCTACAGCAATAATCACTAAGCATATGGTTAAAGCAACATCTAGCATGACATGATAAAGTCTAAATCACAGTCAAAACAAGCTTCCTTTTGTACCACTATAAGCATGAAACTTCCTACCTTTTTCCAACACTAATCAAAAACTAAAGCTAAACACAGTGCTAGCAAAGGAGAACACTCGTAGAACAATAAGAGTGAAAACTAGAGTATTCTAGGCAATGAATAACGGGACGTGTCTCTCTCCAAAAGAAGTGTGTTGGGATCCAACCAACTTATTTAAGAAAACCAAACAAAATAAAACTAAAAACAAAAACAAAGACGCTCCAAGAAAAACACATAGTGCATAAGGTAATAAAAATGAAGTGTTTGGAAGAAAACCTGAGATTTTTATTGAGGAAGAAGGGGATGCCTTGGGCATCCCCAAGCTTTGACGCTTGTACTTCTTGAATATTTCTTGGGGTGACACGGGTGGCATCCCCAAGTTTGATATCTTGTCCATACTTCATCTCATCACATTATTCTTCCCTACACTTTAAAATTTCCTTCATACAAAAGTTCACACAATCTTCATTAGCAACATTAGTGTATTCAAGATAATAAGTCTTTAGGTTCAGTTTCAATACAAGTAAAAGTTCCATTAGAACACAAGCTATTGTAGCAATTCCTTCTAAAATCTCAAGTGATCAAAGAGAACTCAAAGAGAAAGAGATTAAGAGGCAAATGCAAATAATGGCAGACATCTCTCAAAACATACCAGCAGGTAAAAATAGATTTTTTCGAAGACCTTATGTTTCTCAAATCGAAAAGTGCAAAAACTATTGAAAGTTGGGTAATAACCTAGGGCATATGCATAAAAAATTACAGCTCAATCTGACGTACTGAGATTTTTCACGATTTTTTACAGTGACGTGCAAAAATCTATTTCCGGACAGCAATTTTCCCAAGTCTTAGTTCCCTCTCATTAGAAGTTATTCTTGGCACAAAACCACACAAAAAAGGATAAGGACAGGTTACTACTGAGGCAATAACTTCCAAGACTCAACAAAACAAAAATAAACTGAAAGTAAAAATATAATGGGTTGTCTCCCAAAAGCTCTTTCTTTATAGCCATTAAGATAGGCATGAATATTTCGATGATGCTCACATAAGAAATATGAACTGAAGTAAAAGAGAGCATCAAAAAGAAAATATAGAAAAAATTTAAGTCTAACCCACTTCCTATGAAAAATAATCTTGTAAAGAAACAAGTCATGAGAGCACAGAGCAACAAGCATAGGTAAGCAAAACAAGTGTAACTTCAAAAATTTCAACATTAAGAGGGGAAATTTAATATTGTTGAGATATATAAAACCATGTTTCCCTCTCTCATAATAACTTTTAGTAGCATCATGAATAAAATTAACAATATAACTATCACATAAAACATTATTATCATGAGCCATATGCATAAAAGAATTAATACTCCCCACATAAACATAGTCATTCTTATTAATTGTAGTGGCAGCGAATTCAACAAAATAGCTATCATTATTATTCTCATCACCATAATCATCAATTATAGGAGGCATATTGTAATCATCATAAGAAATAGAATAGATATCTTCCAAAGTGTGTTCGTTTGTAAACATATCATCATTGAAAAGAACATGGATAGCACTAATAGTACAACAATTATTAATATCATCATTTTCAGAATTGGTACCAAAGAGATTTTCAATATCAAAAGAAGTGTGCTTTTCCCAATCATGATCACTACTATAGGTACCAGGCATAAGAACATCATCGAGTTCAGACTCATCAAAAAATATAATAGGAGCAACGTGCTTAGGGGAAAATATCGTTTCCTCTCTCCTTTTACTCCTCCTTTTCTTCTTTTTCTTCTTCTCTTTAGGAGGGAGAGGCTTGAAAGGAAGCTTCTCCATATACCCTGGTTTATTGTTAGAGACAATAAAAGAAACTTTGGAGGATTCCTCCTTTTCATTAATAAGAAGAAAACACATATTAGTCCTGTCATATTTTGGTAAAACCTCATATTTTATAATATTTTGTATATAAGTATTTGTGTGGCAATTATCAACACAATAAAAATGACAACCATGTAGGACGTTATTCATATCAAAAGCACTCATATCTACCAAAGAGGTTTTTCTTGATAACTCTTCACACCCCAAAAATAATGTAAGTTCATCATGCTGATTAGGAGTGATCATGTCATCACAATACAAACTTGCAGTACTCATTGGATTAGAAGGGCTATTATTATGGCCTGAGCATTGAAAATTGAAATGACCCACTTCGAAGCAAAGTTCACAAATAAAAGGATAGAGCGCACAAACTTTTTTACCAAGATCATTTAGAGCCCTATACCATGTTCTAGTTTTTCCATTCCTGTGGGTGATACAATATTCTTCTTCAATTTGATTCTTTTCACAAGTTCTATGTATTCCACAAAAATTAAAATGCTTATAAGAAATAGTAGTTTCAAAGGTTTGAGCATGTTTATTTCTATCATTAATAACAATTTCATTTTTCATGCAAGTGTCTTTAAAAGGCTCATGATACATGTCCCATTTTTCTTAGGAGCATTAATATGAGAAGCAAAGGCTCTACAACAATCAACAAGAATTTGAGGATCTAGACCATATATAGCACTAAGATATTGAAATCAGCAGTTTCACCGAAGACTTAATGCAATCATACTCATAGTTTATACCTGGTTCTTTACCTTTGTCGTTATCCAAATCTTCGGTATTGCTTTGAATTGTTTCAAGAAGATCCCACTTAGCTTTGACCTCCTTACTGGTGAAGGATCTCGCTAAACAGGTATCTAGATAGTCCTTGTAATGTCCTAAAAGCCTTGCATAAAAAATATTAATAATAATATTACTTGGGAGCTCATGAATGGGACATTTGAGCATTAGTGACTTCAATATCCCCCATGCTTGGGTAATACTTTCTCCATCATGAGGATGAAAATTATAAATGTAATTCCTATCTTTATGAATTTCATGAGGAGGGTAAAATTTAGAGTAAAAGAGAGATTCAAGTTCCTTCCACTCCAAATGATGAGGATCGTCTAGTAGCTCATACCACTCCCTTGATTTGCCCTTAAGTGACAAAGGGAATAGCTTCCTCTTAACTTGGTTCATTGAAATACCTGCACACTTGAAAAACTCGCATAATTCATGTATAAAGAGTAAATGATCACTAGGATGGATAGTTACATCTCCAAAATAACAGTTATTCATAACACGTTCAACAATTTTCATAGGTATTTGAAAAGGGATGCTTTCAGTATGTGGATTAAAAATATCACAAGTATCATTAGAATTACCACATATGGGAGATAAAGTATCATCAGAGAAAATTTTCTCCTTTAAAGCTAGGGAACTAAAAATATGATCTTCATAAAAACTAACTTCCCCAAGCTTAGACGTTTCCATAGCATTAGTAACAAAGGTGTTCAAAAAATTCATACTAATAACATTGCTATTAGCATGCAAAGAAAGTTCCATGTGTTTTTAAATTTTCTTTTCAGAGCATTCATGTTCTACCTTAGGAAAAATACTAAAAATCTCTCTAATTTTGTTGTTGTTTTCCATTAAGCCTAACTAGTGAAAATAAAAACAAGAAACAAAAAGTTATAATTGCAGAATCTAAAGGAAATAACTTCGAGCACTCACACACCAACAACAGTACTAGAAGATAGCTTAATAGCTAGAGGATGTGAGTACCTTTTACCTTACCTCCCCGGCAACGGTGCCACAAAATAGCTGGATGTCTACACACGCTTCTATTCTTGTGGACAGTGTTGGGCCTCCAAGTGTAGAGGTTTGTAGAACAGCAGCAAGATTTCCTTAAGTGGATCACCCAAGGTTTATCGAACTCAGGCAGGAAGTGGTCAAAGATATCCCTCTCAAGCAACCCTTCAATCAAGATACAAGAAGTCTCTTGTGTCCCCAACACACCCAATACACTTGTCAGGTGTATAGGTGCACTAGTTCGGCGAAGAGATAGTGAAATACAAGTAATTATGGATGATTATAAGTGGTAATTGCAATCTAAAATAAGAGTGGCAGCAAGCAAACATGTAACATGACTGATTGTAAATGGTGTTTCAATGCTTCGAAACAAGGCATAGGGATCATACTTTCACTAGTGGACACTCTCACATAAATATCGTCTCTTCATTATTCTATCCTAAACTACTCTCCAGTTGGACGATGTAGGGCTATAACAATGATACGTCCAAAACATATCTACATTCCCGAACACTTTTGCTATTGTTTCTCCTCTAAACTTGTGTGATTTGGATGCAACTAATGCTGACTGACGCTGTTTTCAGCATAATTGCCTTGGTCTCTACTTTTTGTGCAGAAAATCAATTATCAGGAAAAATCCCGGAAAATATGACAAAAATCCTATTTCACCCGAAGACTCCAGGAGCCAGAATACGAGACGGAGAAGAGCCATGGGGTGGCCACACCACCTAGTGGCGCGGGCCAGGCCAGGCCGCGCCAGGGGGTGGTGTGGGCCCCCCAGGCACCCCCTCGGCCTCTCTCTTTGCCTATAAGGAGCCTTCTGACCTAAAAACTTCGGGGGTGTCGTTTTTCTAGAAGGAGTTCCGCTCCACTGTCACCATCAGTTTCCATGAAAAAGCACCAGAAACTCCGTCCTGGCACCCTGCCGGGACGAGGAATTGGAGGAGATCATCGCCATCATCATCACCATCGCTTCTCCATCGACCATCCATGTTTCCCCCATCTATGAGTGAGTAATACCCCGCTGTAGGCTATGGGGATGGTAGGGATTGGATGAGATCGTTCATGTAATGGCATCAGATTGTTAGGGCATGGTGCCTAGTATCTCTTATTAGTGCTTTATGACTTTGTTGCAACTTGTTGTGCTTAATGCTTGTCACTAGGGCCCGAGTGCCACGATTTTAGATTTGAACTTATTATTGATTCATTATGATAGTATTGTTTCCGGTCTTATCTACAAGTTGTATACACATGTCGTTGTCCGGAACCTATGGCCCCGAAGTGACAGAAATCGGGATAACCGGAAGGGAAAGGCTTTGATGTGAGTATCACATGTGTTCACGGAGTGTTAATGCTTTGCTCCGGTGCTCTATTAAAAGGAGCACCTTAATTGCCAATAGTTCCCTAGAGGCCCCACTGCAAACGGGCTGGTAGGACAAAAGATGTTGTGCAAGTTCTCAATGCGAGCACGTATGACTATATATGGAACACATGCCTAGGATTGTCTAGTACTTGGGTGCTTTATCTTATTTATCTATAATTGCCCTATGTTCTGATTGCTATGTGAATTGTCTTGTCCATGCAACGCCCGTCCATCCATCCCTATGCCTACCGCACTCGAATCCCACTGTTTAGTGCTTTTGTTAGTACTGTCCTTGCTTTACTACTGCTGTTACTTTACTATTCCTACTACAAAACTATTGCTACTGATAAACTGCTGTGAGCAAGATTGTTTCTAGGTGTAGCTGAATTGACAACTCAGTTGTTAAGGCTTATAAATATTCTTTGGCTCCCCTTGTGTCGAATCAATAAATTGGGTTTCACTTCCCTCGAAAATACTGCGATACACCCCCTATACTTGTGGGTCATCAAGACTATTTTCTGGCGCCGTTGCCAGGGAGCATAGCTTTATTTATCAAGTTCACTTGGATTCTCTATTGTTCGCTGCTACTCATCCATCATGGGTAAGTCTCGTGATGGCAATGTTCCTATTTTACCATCCACTACAAGAAGAGGTACGGTTCTGAACACCTCTGCTGCTCTTGATTCACCTTCTGTTATAAGTAAGATCGTTACACCACCACATACACATGCTACACACACTGCTACTACTGCTGGATCTGAAACTTCTGATGCTTATGATGTTGCTTCTACTGTGCTTGATAAAAGTGGTTCATTAGGTCCTTTCCTAGATGCTACGATTGCTAGAACTATAGCTGGAAATACCGAAACTCCTAATGAAGGCACTGCCACACCTGTTAGCTCACCTGAGTCTAGTAAGAGTTATGATGCTGAAGAAGATTATGTTGAGATGACTGATGAGTTTATTGAAGAATGTAGGAACACCCATGATAGGAGCGCTGCTAAGAGTCTCCTTGAGAGGCGTACTATTAGACCCAAATTATCTCTTGATGCTAAATTTGCTGCTTCTCCCATAAACATTATAGATGAAGATTATGATTTCTCTCTCGATCTATCTTACATAGCTATTGTCGAGAAAGAACCTTTTTGTGGGACTAAGAATGAAAGTGCGGTAGCACATATGAATGAACTTTCTACCATGAGTGGCTTGTTTTCTGATGATATTAAGATGCGTACTTATTTTGTTGCTAAGATTTTTCCTTTTTCACTGAAAGGAGAAGCTAAAACGTGGTTTAGTAATTTACCTCCTGGATCTATTGATAGCCCTGAGTGCTTGATTAGTACTTTCCTGCAGAAATATTTTCCTCCCAGTGCTAGACATGCAATTTTGCAGGAACTTTTGGATTTTAAACAGGGAGAAAAAGAGGTATTGCCCGAATCTTGGGCAAAGTTTTGTGCTTTAATTCATGCACAGGCTAGAAGTCCTTTACCAAAGAATGAGCTTCTTGATATATTTTATAATGGACTAACCGAGGAATCTAGGACATACCTAGATAGTTATGCTGATTGTGTTTTCAGGAATAGGACTCCAAAGGAAGCTGAGGAATTAATGGCTAAAATAAGCAAGAATTATGAAGACTTGACTCCTCCTAAACAAGCTATACCTGAAGTAATTGTACCTGGACCATCTATTCCTGTGCCTATTCCAACATCAAAGAAGAGGGGAGTTATTGAATTAAATGATGAAGTGATGAAGGAAGCTAAGAAATGTCTTAAGGAGAAGGGAATTAAAGCTGCAGATATCAAGAATTTACCTCCTATAGAAGAATTATGTAAGCCTATTCCCTACTCATCCACTATTGAGTTACACTCTCTCCAACACTTTGATGAAGGTGATATCCCTTATTTGAAACCTCCTGATCAATGCTTAGAAGAATTCGATATCTTTATTGTTAAGCAAGATAACTTTAATAAAAGGGTGCAAAATCATCTAATGGAAAACACTAGAGCTATTGTTGAGTTGAAAGATATTGTGGAAAGAACCTCTAATGATGTTAAAATGATTGTTAAACACTTTCAAATGGTTCAAACTCAAATAGATCAACTCGTTAAAGTGCAAAATGACTTGCTAGTTAATGCTGCTAAAGAAAAACATGCTTATGAAATTAGAACTAGAAGTGGTGCTGCTACCCAGGATCCTCTACATCCTGAGGGGCATCCCAAAAGAATTGAGCAGGATCCTCAACAAGCTGGAAATAGTGGTTCTACTCGTAAGAAAAGGAAAAACAAACATAAAACTGTTGTAGAACCCTCTGAACCTGCTATAGATCCTAATAGTATATCTATCTCTGATGCTGAAACTGAAAGTGGTAATGAAGAAAATGAAGTTCCTAATGAATAAAAAGTTGAAGAAGAACCTAAAAACCACACTAAGACTACTAAATACACCAAAGAAGATTTTATTGCTAAGAAACATGGTAGTGAGAGAGAACCTTGGGTCCAAAAACCTATGCCTTTCCCTGATAAGAAACACAAGTCAAAGGAAGATGAACACTACAATAAGTTTTGTGAGTAGATGAAGCCTTTATTCTTGCAAATTCCTTTGACTGATGCTATTAAATTGCCTCCTTACTCAAAGTATATGAAGGACATTGTCTCGAATAAAAGGAATATCCCTAATGAAGAAATCTCTACTTTGCTTGCTAATTATTCTTTCAATGGTAAGGTTCCTGAGAAACTTGGAGACCTAGGGATTCCAACTATCCCTTGCTCTATTAAGAACAGTTATGTTAGAACTGCTTTGTGTGATTTGGGAGCTGGAGTTAGTGTTATGCCTTTCTCTCTCTATAAGAGGCTTCAACTTAAAATTGATACCAACTGATATATCTTTGCAAATGGCTGATAAATCCACCAATATTCATGTGGGTATATGTGAGGATGTACCTGTTCAGGTGGATCATAATTGCTTGATATTAACTGATTTTGTTGTGCTTGAAATGCCTGAAGATGATAATATGTCTATTATTCTTGGCAGACCTTTTCTTAATACTACAGGAGCTGTTATTAATTGTAATCAAGGAAAGGTGACCTTCAATGTTAATGACAAGGAACATACTGTCTATTTCCCCAAGAAGATTGAAAGGACTTATGGCCTGAATTCAATTGAACATGTTGAAGGCATTCAAGTTGGAGAAATATATTGTCCCATACCAAAAGAAAAATTTGAAACTATTATGATTGCGACCATTGCTATGAAGGTTAAGGTAACATAATCATTAGTGGAGTACAAAGTTTTGTATCATATGCAATTGTTTTGGTAGCAAGACTTGATCAACCTTGCTAACAAAAGGATTCCATTGAACAAAACAATGTTTTCATTATGGTTATCCCCGTTTATTTCTATCCTTTGCATTTTAGTTTTTGCTTTCGCTTAGTTTTCTTTTTGTTGTTAGTTGCTTGCATGCTAGAACTTCTGTAGTTCTAACCTTGTTTTGTCCTTGCATCATGTTTCAAAAAGAAAAAAATATCTGTCTGTCAGAAAAATCATTCTTCTATTTTTGAAAAATGCCCAAAAATAAAGTGTCTCGAAAAATTCCAGAAAATTCATATTAAATTTTTATGTGAAAAAAGGGGCAGAGGAGTACCTGGTAGGTACCAGCGGGGCCCACCAGGCAGGCACACCATGTGGTGGCGCGGCTAACCCTGGGTGGCGCCATGCCCTGGTGTGGGCCACCCCTGCCCCCCCCCCCCCACTAACTCTTTCCCTGCCACTTTCTTCTCTCTCCCGAGTAAGCTCCAGTTCATAACTCAAAATCACGTTCTTTCTATGCTTGCTCTCGATTTTTTCGATCTCCTTGCTCAACCCATCTTTCTTGCTGAAATTTGGAGCATTTGTTCCCTGGTATGTGACTCCTCCCCTTGTCCAAGTAGATTTGTGTTTAGTGTTTTATATGTTGAGTATTTTGCTGCTGTAGGTGACTGGTTTTGAGAGCTTGTAAGCTTGTTTGATGCTTAGATATAGTTTTGATGCATGTTTAGGCCTCTTACAAGTCCCTATGAGTAGAATCCTTCAAAATATTTACTTTGCAATCACTTGTTTAATAGGTGTTTAAATTTCAGAATAAAGGATGAATGAACACCACCTAAACCAACATGAGCTTTGGGTGCCTGATGTCATGAAGGTCCACCGGGAGGAGGAAGTTTTTCCCTCCATTTATCCATGCTCTGAGTTCATGAGAGCTGTAGGAATTCTACAAGATTTCCACACTTTGGTTTCTAATGCAGGGTTAAAGCACTTTTTGGAAGATGAACCTTGTCAATTTGTGAAGCTAACCATGTCGGTGGTGCAGGATTTCAAATTTAGTCACTTTTTGCCTAACCCCATGGTCCATTACAAAATCTACAATATAGCTGTCGACCTTTCTCTTGATGATTTTTGTGCAGCTATTAAGGTACCTCGATGGGGATCATGTAGGAAGATTAAAGAGAGACCTGAACCACTCATGGATTTATATGCAGAAATTTGCCAAGGGAGTAGCTTCTCGAAGGAGAGTGGAAAAATCCGTAACATTCATCTTCCCTCCATCCGCTACTTTGCCTACTTTATTGCCAAGTGTGTTCTTGCTAGGAAAACTGCTAATAAGTTATCTTCGTTTGATTTAGCATTTATCTCTGTTGCTCTTAGACGAGATAGGTCTTACAACTTGGGTGCTTTGATAGCTTTCTGTCTTGCTGCTAACCGTGAGAAAGGTGGAATTTGCAGAGGCCTCATTGCTTCTCGTTTGCTAGCATTGCATGGTTTAGTGCCTCATCATCTAGACCTACAGTTTCCCATAGAGAGGCTTGATTTTAATTCCATGATACAGCATAAATTTATTTCCTCGTGGGCTAGTTTGAGTGAGTTATCTTATGAAATAACCTTTCTCAAAGCTGGTCGGAGAAAGAGCAAGTCCGAGCGTGTTGTTCTTTTGCCTGCACCTGTTTTGTTTAACCTTGATAACAGGAAAGGATGGTCCCTCACTGAGGAGGAGCTTGACACATACTTGGGAGAGCTCTCCCAACAGGAGCAGGACACTAGAAGGGAGGTCATGGATGATTCGGTCCAGCCCTCGAATGAGGGAGAGTCTTCATATCAGCAGCCCGCTTATGATTGGGGAGCATCTTCTTCTTCTCATGGGCCCAGCTACGACCATTCTTACCAAGATCCGCCCGCTTGGAACCCCTATTCATACTTGGATTGATACCCACTTAGGCCAAAAGCCTAAGCTTGGGGGGAGGTACGCCGACACCGCACTCATCTCCATATCATGTTGCGTCGGTACTTTGTATATTCATGTTTTCGTTCTCTTTTTAGTTTTCGTTCTTCTTTGCTTTTGCTTTCTAAAAACACAAAAAGATCAAAAATATTTTTGTTGTTTCTCTTTGGTTTGCTTCTTCTTTTTGCCTTGTTTTGCTTTTCCCTTTTTGCTTTGTTTGAACTATTTGAAAAACCCAAAAGATTTTGCTTTGCTTGCTTTTCTCTTTTGGTTCTTGTTTAAAAATCGAAAACACCAAAAATATTTGTCGTTCTTCTTTGGTTTTTGCGAGTTGGCTACAGGGTTCGGCATTTCTCAGTGGATTATTGGTTTCATATTATTATTCAAGCCACACAAGTGAAGAGCAATAATGAGGATCAATGACAACTTGAGGCGTGGTAAGAGGCTGGTAACGAACTCTATTTGTCTTCATTTTTGTACATATACTCATCATTGTGAGCTTGCTTAGTCCGTTCATGTAGAGTGCATGTTTTCTCTGGACGCTTAGTAGTTCTTGCTTTCTTGTGATTAGCTCCAGCTCGCTAATAGTTTGTAGCATGTTTCATGAATGTTTGCTTGCATTACTCTATTCATAAATTGGTGTGACACCATGGTATCCTCCTCTGAATGTTTCATTTGATTGACTTGGCACATGCTCATGCATGCGCATGACTGTGATAATCAGTTAAGCCTTGATGAATTATTTTGCCTTGAGGATCTGGAATCATTTTCATGCCATGAGTAGTCTTGTTTTGTTGCAAGCATGATAATGACAGCTATTGCTCTCTCGTTTGTCGCTCCCTTACTATTGCTAGCCTTCACTTTCACTGAGTATGTTTTACTCAAGTTCCCAACTCCCTAAACAAAATATTTCCAAAGTGTCCACCATACCTACCCATTAGCATCATTTGCTACCTCCGTGCATATTCAATATGCCTTGTTTTCTTCCGAATAAAATGTTTGCTTGTTATGAGAAAGTTAGTTAGTAAAGCTCTCACGAACTTGATGGCACACTTTATTTTCTTGCACTTAATAAACCTGAACCATTGTGTCCTTCTTTGTTGTGCATATGCTTGCGCTTTATGAGTTGAAGTTAGCAGAACCATGTATCATGGGGGCCACATTCAACACTTCATAGGTACTTTGTACCTAGTTGATATCATGTTCTTTTGCTTATGGATCCCGGCGGTGTGAAATAAAAGTGGAACTTGTAAGATCATGGAGTTTGTATGTATGTTAGAGAAACGCCTGGGCCGCTAGCCTAAGCCATGCCTAATCATGGTGGAAACTTGCAGCATAACCATAATGAGCATTCTATGAAGCATCCTCAATAAAAATCTATGCACATAGTAAATAAAAAAGATCGTCGAGATGCTCATTGTCTGCTTGCGTTGTCATTTTGATCATGGGATAGCTCCCGTGTCATGTGCAAGGGGTACCCCGTTGGCGGTTCTCTATGATACGTATATACTTACAATGACAAGAGCTTACTTGTGACTGAAGTTGAGTAGCATGAGGATCGGTCTTCGTAAGTAAGGGGCATGAGACTTCAATTTATAACTTGTCAAGCATATCCTCTTAGTTGTGTCACTTTCACCTTAACCACATTAAAGATGCTTATGATATGGGCAATGAGAGCTCAAAGCTAATGAGTACCATACTTTCAGCATTTGGAAGCCTTTCAAATTATTCAAAACCTTTTCTTCTACTTGTTGAGTCTCCACATATTCTTTGAGCACCTTCTTGAGAGCATAGTTGTCATTCTTTGTGTTTGTTCCATTACTTGATTATTTGTGTTATGACTTTGATGCTTGTATCCTTGATATCTTTACTTCTAGTCATCTCTTGAACTTCAGAGATGCCTTGGCATTCCTAATCAAAGGCAAGCGAGATACCACTCTATCATACCTTTCTATGAGCATTGTAATGTTGCTTATGTTTGTGCTTCATGCTACTTATTATTCTTGAGTTGGAATCTCTTCATAGCTTGCAAATAATATTAAGTAGACTTGGTTGCATACTCTTTATTATGAATTGTCTAGGTAGTTGATCACATTGCTGAGAATATTTACATCATTTAAGCAAATGTGTTCGTGAAAGTTCTTTTATCGCACTCAGTTTTCAACTGAATTGCTTGAGGACAAGCAATAATCTAAGCTTGGGGGAGTTGATACGTCCAAAACGTATCTACTTTCTCGAACACTTTTGCTATTGTTTCTCCTCTAAACTTGTGTGATTTGGATGCAACTAATGCGGAAGGACGCTGTTTTCAGCAGAATTGCCTTGGTGTCTATTTTCTATGCAGAAAATCAACTATCAGAAAAAATCCCGGAAAATATGCCAAAAATCCTATTTCACCCGAAGACTCGAGGAGCCAGAATACGAGACGGAGAAGAGCCCTGGGGTGGCTACACCACCTGGTAGCGCGGGCCAGGCCAGGCCGCGCCAGGGGGTGGTGTGGCCCCCCCAGGCACCCCCTCGGCCTCTCTCTTCGCCTATAAGGAGCCTTCTGACCTAAAAACTTCGGGGGGTTCATCGTTTTTTCTAGAAGGAGTTCCTCTCTGCCGCCACCATCAGTTTCCACGAAATAGCACCAGAAACTCCGTTCTGGCACCCTGCCAGGACGGGGAATTGGAGGAGATCATCGCCATCATCATCACCATCGCTTTTCCATCGACCATCCATGTTTCCCCCATCTATGAGTGAGTAATCCCCCGATGTAGGCTATGGGGATGGTAGGGATTGGATGAGATCGTTCATGTAATGGCATCAGATTGTTAGGGCATGGTGCCTAGTATCTCTTATTAGTGCTTTATGACTTTGTTGCAACTTATTGTGCTTAATGCTTGTCACTAGGGCCCGAGTGCCATGATTTCAGATCTGAACTTATTATTGATTCATTGTGATAGTATTGCTTCCGGTCTTATCTACAAGTTGTATACACACGTCGTTGTCCGGAACCTATGGCCCCGAAGTGACAGAAATCGGGATAACCGGAAGGGAAAGGCTTTGATGTGAGGATCACATGTGTTCACGGAGTGTTAATGCTTTGCTCCGGTGCTCTATTAAAAGGAGCACCTTAATTGCCAGTAGTTCCCTAGAGGCCCCGCTGCAAACGGGCTGGCAGGACAAAAGATGTTGTGCAAGTTCTCATTGCGAGCACGTATGACTATATATGGAACACATGCCTAGGATTGTCTAGTACTTGGGTGCTTTATCTTATTTATCTGCAATTGCCCTATGTTCTGATTGCTATGTGAATTGTCTTGTCCATGCAACGCCCGTCCATCCATCCCTATGCCTACCACACTCGAATCCCACTGTTTATTGCTTTTGTTACTACTGTCCTTGCTTTACTACTGCTGTTACTTTACTATTCCTACTACAAAACTGTTGCTACTGATAAACTGGTGTGAGCAAGATTGTTTCCAGGTGCAGCTGAATTGACAACTCAGTTGTTAAGGCTTATAAATATTCTTTGGCTCCCCTTGTGTCGAATCAATAAATTGGGTTTCACTTCCCTCGAAAATACTGCGATACACCCCCTATACTTGTGGGTCATCAAGCAACACACCTTAAAGTTCGCATTCCCCATCTAGATAACCCCTCACTGTCACCTTGAGCGCTAGATGGTTCCAACAAACACCACAATCTCATAGAGACATCCAACTCAAATTATACTCATGACAAGTATTTATGTAATCTTAGCCAAAGTGCCACAGGGTGTGCACACTGTCAACTTCACACACATGGGGATAAGCAGAGATTCATTAAAGCACTTGAGTAGCAGAATAGATCTATAGATTACAAAGCTCATGATCTCAATAAGATCATGCATAGAGAGAGAGATGAACACATAGCTACCGGTAGAGCCCTTAGCCTCGAGAGAGAAATACTCCCTCCTTATCATGGGAGTCAGCAACGATGATGGAGATGGCGGTGGAGTCAATGGAGATAGATCCGGGGGCACTTCCCCGTCCCGACAGGCTGCCGGAATAGATACTTCTGTCCCTCGAATCTCCACTTCGGTGGCGGCGGCGCTGCGGAACTTTTCGTGGAATTCTGATCTAGTACTTAGGGTTTTCGTCCTGGGAGGCTTTTATATGCGGAAGAGCAAGGTCGGTGGAGCACCAGGGTCCCACACCCCCTGGTGCCCCCCTAGGCTGTGTCGCCACCAGGTGTGGTCGCCCTGGTGCGCCACTTCGTCTCCCCTCCGGACTCCATGTTGCTTTGGGTAAAATATTGACTTGGGCTTTTGTTCGGTCCAATTCCAAGAATATTTTCTTACTAGATTTTCTGAAACCAAAAATAGCAGAAAACAGGCAACTGGCAATATGGCGTCTTGTTAATAGGTTAGTTCTAGAAAATGTGTAAAAATACCTCAAAGTATGAACAAAACATAAGAAAGTAGATACTAAACAAGCATGGAACATCAAAAATTATAGATACATTTACGACGTATCACTTCTCCAAACCTACCACCCGCCGGGAAGAAAGATGTATGTATAATTCTTTGTCTATCTGTTGCATCCAACCTTGTTGTCGCAATCTGCCTTTGATTATCAACTGTTGGTACATTCCATACCAACAGGCTTATGTGTAAACCGACGCGATCTATCAGACTCTTTGTAAACTGATGCGATCTGTCTTACTCTTTGTTATCGACGCAATCTTGTTAAGGGTGTTCTTCCTTCCTGCATGATTTCACAGAATCTGGACTTGCTAATCTCCGTCTGTTAAGTGGTTTTGTGTATCTAGTTGGTATTTTAATGCCGAAAAATGCGGAATTTTTTGTTTGATACATTTGTGTTTCCACACTCCTTTTCAGTAGAGTGTGATACACTATTCACCTTCTTCATCGGTGTGTCCATGCTAACTTGATCTTTTGCTACCGGCGCTTCAATCAGGAGTTTTTACTTCATCTTCAATTCTTTTGGGCTAAATGCATAACTTGCGTTGATCCGATGCTTGCGATTGTAATTTGTTTTTCTGTTTAGTTATATGACACTTATCATGAGTGGAATATGGCCATTGTTATCAATCTAATCCCCCAAATGATGGTGGTTATCTCTTGTGATTTTGAGTTATACCGTGATCATATCTTTATCATATTCAAGTATCTTTGGCAATCTGGAGTTTTCTTAAGGCACTATGATGGATTTTCATCTGATTGTTGTGCTTTCTACCTCTTTTGGACTCCATACCTTCAAAGGTTATCTTTGTTACAAAGAATCTCATATGTTCATCTCTGATAGCTTCACTTAAATGTATGAGTTATCATCGCTTCTTTAACCAAAATCTCTTTATCTTTCCAACCGGTGATCCGATCAACTATGTGGACAAGTCGGCATCTCTTTTTCTCATCTGAGCGTCTAGACAATCTATTCATCCAGTGCATCTCTTCAACACAAACCCTTGCTCTTAATGTTGATCTTTCTAAGAGAGTTGAGCTTAGAAATTGTTTCGAGCATTTTTTCATTTCTCTCGCCTCATGAACTTGGTATTCTTGGAATATCTCGTTAAAATTCTTGGTGGTATATCTTGATGATATGCTTTCCTATTCTATATCAATGGGAGAACATGGAAGATCATTTGTGTCTCATCCTCTCAAGCTTCAAGAACACCACATCCGTGCAAAGTTCTCAAAGTGCAACTTCCGACTTTTTGAAGTCACCTATCTCGGCCACGTCCTTCTGCTAAAGACATCGCTACAATTCTAGAATCATTAAGTCAAATGTTAATTTCATCCTCCATCTTCAACCAAATTCAAAGCTTTTCTTTGTTTGGCAAGTTATCATCGTTGTTCCACTAAAGTTTTCCTCTAGACTTCTATATCTCTCTCGGATCTTCTTAAGAAGGACAAGAAATTCTTTTGGTCTTCCGCTTGTCAAGGAACCTTTCGAAACTCTCTCACTTCATGTTGTATCCTCAACCACCGGATGTCGCGAATAATTTCCAAATCTTTCGTAATTCCTCTATCCCAAACCTTGGTGCTTTCTCGTATATCTGTTGAATCTTTTAGGTGTCTCCGGGATCTTTGCTCATATCTTTTCCGATGGCGTGGGACTTCCAACATGGTGAAAACAACATCATCACCTTTATCTACTTTGGATCCGACAAAGTGTTTGCATCACATCTTTGTTTTCTTATGAAGCTTCATGAATTCTGCTTGTCAAGATCTTCAGTCTAAATTTCTGGGAGTGGGTTGCACGATTTTCCTATACATGTATGGAGTAACGCTTTGGGCGCAGGATGGAGTAGCTACCATACCACTACTCTTATCATTCGCTCTTGTACATTGAATTGGTGGATTAATTTGATTTCACTCATTCCACGGAAGTCAGAAGTGGCCTTTATCTCTTGATACTTTTACTTCAGTCCTTGTTTTTCTGGAGTGTTCTCTCAATGAACGGGAGCAACAATCTCTTTTTGGTGGTCTCGTCTATTTCAAGATGGAGCAAAATCTTCAACGATCTAGTGGAAGCAAATGCAAAATATTATTCGTCCTCTTCTTTCTACCGGTACGCGACATCATGAAACAAGATGGATGGAAGATATATATGTTACTCCAACTTGCCAAATCATTTTCTCTTGGTAAAGCCAATTATGGTTGATGCCCTCAATATAAAAATCTATTGCATTAACCTCTTGGTTGAGGATAGCAATAAGCATCTCTACAATAAACTCAAGATCATTAGCATTCAACTCATTCCTTAAGATTCCACTATAAACTTGTGTCACCTTCTCTTGAAGATAATATGTGCACCACAATTGCGTGATCTTTTGGTCGTTATCGGTGCAAGAAGAATCTCATACGAGAAGTCCTCAATGCTAATCTTTCCGTTGATATCAAGGAACTCTATTGTTTGAAGGAAATACTGTTTTCCAAACTTCATACATTTAATCTAAGGGAACAAACAATGATATTTTCATAGTGGTTGATAACTTCTCCAAAGTTGTTCTTTTCTTCCGACGAGAGCAAGGAATCATCTTCACTTGCAGCTTTTGATCTTGAATCCTAACGTTGTCTTTCTCCTCGATACACCGTGTTTCATAATTCGTTCAAGAAGTGTTTCTATCCTTTTTTTTCGTGTTTCTCGAGAGCACCAGAGCTATGTTCATCCTATCTTTCTCGTCTCACAACAATCTTTCAGGTTCTTCATGTCCTTAGTTCCGAAGAAGCAAAATGCAAGACTCGCAACAAGTATAGTAAGTTTTGCAAGGTGTAGTGGTCACACCATTCTGTTGTTCATCATCTTGGGAACGCGAGGATCACCTTCGTTCCGAACACCCGCCTCTCCTTGGGCCTTCTTCTTTTTCCTAGGAATCTCGGGGCGAGATTCTTGTTTAGTGGGAGAGAGTTGTAGCATCCCAATTGTCTAACAACTGTAATGCTACTTGCCTAGTCTATATATTGCTACTTCCTACATGTCATTTATTGCATCATCATTATATCATGCTCATGTCACCATGCCACCTTGCATTTGAGCATCATATAAAACCCCTTTTCATTTGGTTCTTCTCTCATATACATTTGTCTTATTAATTATATTTTTGCCTCTTGATAAATTGTAGTTGGTTCTTGATACATTGCTTGATGCCCAAGTTGAGTTGGGGGCATAACTTTTCAAACTCCACCACTTTTCCTTGTCACCATCTTATAATTCCACCATCCCATTTAATATGAGAATTTGCATCTCCTTTTAGTATTTAACTCAAGGTCATAACTAATTGGATATGGGTCCTTTTCCTTTCATCTACTTGCCTCCATACATGGTCCAATATTGTTTTCACAATATTTAGTATGGGAGCTACATGGCCACCTTTGTTTGCCATGTAAGTGTAGAATCCTTTCTATCTTCTTTCCATAGTTTTATTCAAGATTATGAGTACATTTGATTTAATAAGGCCATATGAATTCATAGTGGCTCGTGTATACTAGTTTTTGCCTTAATAGGCAAATGTGCCTATCATTTTAAATAAGCTAATGAAACTAAAGAAGGTTCCACAAAATTCTTGGATGGTTGCAATCATTCAGGAAGCCTTGCATATGGGACAAGCTCAACATGCATGGCCCATGCAACACTTGCATCTTTTCTCCTTCCTTTTGAATTCTGTTGAATATTGGTGGATATTGTTGTGGCTTTGTTTGAATTTGAAATCAATCAAAAGGAGGCCAAGTTGAAACCACATGACCTTCCAGTCTAGCCCTTCTATCATGCATGGCACATGAAGTATAAGACTCCTTCTTTTCTATTTTCTCTTGGTGTTGGTTTATTCAATCTTTGGAGCTAGGTTTTGGTTTTTGAAACAAACCAAACCTTGTATTCTAAAAACCTAAACCTCATCTACACCTAGTTTTTCACATCTCTCTCTCTCTCTCTCTCTCTCTCTCTCTTTTAAACCTAGATAGATCAAACTCCCTAGCTAGACCATAAGCTAACCTAGCTAAACTCCTAAACCTAACTCATCTCCCTCTCTTTGCTTGAACCTAGCTACACCTAAACATCACCCCTCTATCTAGGACCTAGCTAGGACGACTCAACCCAAGCTGGCGGCCACCCTGGCTCCCTTCCTGGTTCGCATCGAGTGGCAACAGAGCCACGCCAACCCAGACCCGTGCCGTACCCCTCCCCAGCACCACACTTCCCCCTCCGCCAGACTCCATGTTCCTCTTCCTCTTCGATCACGTGCCCGAGACCAGCCCCACACACCACGATGTCGCCGTGCTCGCCCTCCCTTCTCTCGGCATAAAGCGAGAGCCCCAGCAGCTGGCCCCCCATCCTCATCTTCCCCAACCACTCTGGATCGCATCAGGCCTCCAACCTTTCCCCGCCGCTAAACCCTAGCTCGAGTTGTAGCCATGCCGCTGCCGCCACCCACGGTCACCTCGCTGTCCCGTTGTACCACTTCCACCAGAGCTGTAGTAGGAAGGGGAGAAGGTCGCAGCCCCGGCGCTGCTGTGCAGCACATGCCCGTATGGCATGCATGTGCGGAGTGTGAAACTGCTCAGGGCCTCCAAAAATTTGGGGCCCCAAATTTTGCTTATCACTAATCATATTTACAGACCGTAAACATGTTACTCCGACCAATCACTAGCTAAACATGTTGTCCTGTCTTTACAAGTTTACATTCCTAGACATAACTACTTCCTCGATTCCTGAGGTCTCTCTTTTTCTTTTACATCTCTTCTAGTTGCAAGCCCGCGTCACATCACAACAGAGTAAATGTAAAATCCACTCACTCCGGTTTCACTTTCCAAAAGTATCGCTTACTATATACTAGTTAAATTGGACGCAATTAATTGGAACCCTTTCTTCCTATAGAGTCCTTGGTACTTTTGATCGCATAGAAAAAATTAGAGTTTGATGAATATCCGTCAAGAAAATCCAATTAAATATTTTCATATAAATTATACTACAAAGAGGATTCTTTGAAACAGTGGGCAGGAATTGGTTATTAAGAGTTCCCTTGTTTCTAGAAAGATTTATTTCTCTTAAGAAAAATATCACCAACACAATAATAAAAAGAAAATCAAAATCACTAACAACGTGGGGCCCAATTTCATATTTTGCACAGGTCCTCCAATTTCTTGGGTACGGCCCTGGTGCAGCACCAGGAGCATGTCGGACGAGTGCGCCCCGTCTTACCCCGCCGTGCCATGCACCTCGCCACCGTCTGCATCGTTGTTTCCACGTCGAAGTCCACCTCTGCCTCTTCCATCGTCAACAACCCTAGGTGAGCCCTCCCTATGTTCCAGCTCCCCTTTGTCCTCGCCGCACATCAACGCAGCCGCCCGCGCCCGCCGTAGACGCTATAGTCACCACACTCGCCGCTCGCGCTAGGAGCCGCGCCAGCATGCGCACGCAGCGACAGCAGCAGCGCGCAGTAGTTTTTCCCGTCGCTGTTCCTCGCGAGCTACCGGCCGCTGTAGTCCCCCTTGGCCGATGATTCCTGAACGAGACTCGTAGACCATCATCTCCTCTCCACTTTTTGTTCTTATCCCTTTCTCCAATCCGCTTCATATAAATCGCTATCTCCCTCGAAAGATCGGGAAAATCCTCTGTTTTCTGTCAACCAATTCAGTTTTCTGCACTTGATCGAGCTCTGAATCTCTTTGCTTACCAGCGCGTAAAGACTGTTAGAATTCGCCTTGAGGTCGGACGCACGACCTCGCAGTAACTTGGGTCCAACGACAACAGAAACGCAAGGACGCGGATTCATTTATCCTTTGTTATATCTCGCTGACGCTAACACAACCGCCACGGACTAGAATACGTACACGAACGCAGCAACACAAAAATAGCCATAGGCACATATCGTGCCTCGTAATATTTCTCTATTGCTTTTCGTAATTTTCTGGTGGTTTACCACAGGCTCGGTACCCCTGTTTATATAGGACACAGGGCGTCGAAGACCTGCTCGACTCTTACATGGACTTCGACTTGTACTCAGCTAGCACAAGCCAAATACTCACCTGTAAACTAAACCGACTCTGACCAAACTTTCCTATTCTACTTCTATTAGGACACAAAACGTATCAACTAGTACTAGTAGGACACGTACAACTTGTGACATGCAAGCCGACCTACACTTGGAACTGTAAAAAAACATACTCGATTGTTTGGATTACCCAACAAAGACCTCCATTGAAGAAACCTTGTACATGACGGTTGTAGAGCTATGCGCGGTCTTCGACTTTAGTTCTTGGGGAATATCCAAATTTGCATCATGTTGATGGGGTCTGCCACCGGTGTCGCAAGGTTCGCTTCGTCAGTTTTGTCAGCCAGGAGTTCTTCTGGAAAAAAAACATGGGCTTCCTATCCCATCTCACTTCAGCCCTTCTCCCAGCCACGTGTCGCCGCCCCTCTCACCCACGCATGCATGGGATCGCAGGCGCCACCGACCCTACCAGCTGGCTAGATAAAGCGCGAGTATGAAAAGTTTCAAGGATATTTCGAAATAATAAAAATTCCAGAAATTGTTTTAATCTGAATTAATTGATATCTTTTTATATAATTAGAATTTGACAAAAAATCCAAAAGTTTCAAATTTAAATATGAATTTAAATCTAAATTCAAATTTGACCAGAGTCAACCCTAACTAGTCAAACCTCTGACATTTGACCCCTTTTTGAATTACCTACATTTAATAAATATTTTAAAATTCATAATTCCAAATAATATGTATAATATATGTTTTCTGATCAGAAAAATGCCAAGAGTTCAAATATGCCATCCAAAATAATATTTGATCAATTTAAAATCTTGAACTTATTTAAATGTCTATAAACGACTTTTCTTAACAAATCTATAACTTTAATTCCATAATTCTGAATTCGAAAAATAATATGTCTAACCCGATCAGCAGGAAAGCATATGGCAACAAAAGGCCCTCAAAATAGTTTTAATAAAATGTTTTACTTAACTCTTTTTTAGACACAAAGGTGCTTCCAAATTTGAAAATAGAACTAATATTCTATTCTCCAAATAACCTTTTTATAAAACACTTTTTTGTTAACACGTTGCCATTATGGCTTTATGGAAAATCTTGAAAGTTAAATTATGATTTTTATATTTGGCTCAAAACAAATCATTTCACAAATATGGGAAACAAATATTAAACTAGGAATGTTTTGTAAATATTTTCATAAACCAAATATTTTTATTAAGGTTTGTTTTATGCAAGAAGGGTTTTGTAGAAGAAAGTATTTGCCAAGAGTTTTTTGAGGTTTTTTAACAAAACATTTTTAAAAGCTTTTGTTTTCCATAAAAAAAAATAACTTTAATGAATTTTGAAATATGGTTTTCCCTATTCACTTATTCAAATTATTTTTGTTGGAAATAAGATTTGGTTTATTTTCATAAACTTTGAAAAGTTTCTTTTCTTTTGAAAATTCAAATAAGGAAAAGAAAATTTTTACCAACTCTTTAAATAATTTTTATTTTATTTTAACATTCCAAAATATGAAAAGTTTTGGGATGTTACACCGCAGGTCTTCATATCCCTTTCTCAATGTGTATACCATTCGGGTGATTAGATTTCATACACAAATTTGTTGCCAGACTATATAATTGGATGTTCTCATAGATCTTTTATTTTTCACTATGTTTTCTAGACAACATCAGGGGTGATCACCGACTCTTGCATGTTCACTTGCGTTCACCAAACCACTATGTCATAACCTTCCCTCTCTTTATATTTGAATTGTATTATGTATTGGTAGTTTTTTTTACCTTTTTATAACATATGTACAACTCAAGTTCATATTGATTTGATGAAATGTATTTCTATATTGATCCGGTTCGTATTAATTTTATGAAATGACTTGTCAACCATTTGCGTTGATTTTCTGGAATTTCTAGTGTATAAATTCTAAATTGATTGCTTAAATTTACGCAGCAACGCGCGAGGTATCCACTAGTTCCATCAGTTACTTGATTAATATTAGGTTTAAACATAGAAAAATGATTGTATTTCATATCCATCAGTAGGTACTGCTTGTTTGATTGTTGCCAGTGATGGGTTGATGGCTCAATGCACGGCGTCCAAAAAAGTGCTGGTGCGTGGTTGATGTAGAGCTCGTTGGGAACCCCAAGAGGAAGGTATGATGAGCACAGCAGCAAGTTTCCCTCAGTTTTGGCAGGGCGCACAGCACCAAGGTTTAATCGAACCAGTAGGAGCAAGGAAACACCCCAAAGGTGTTACTAGCTGAGCTTTGGCAGGGCGCACTACCGATGCTAGTAGCAATGTGGAGACCTGCACAACACAATCACAGAACTTTGTCCCCAACTTGCGATGAGGTTGTCAATCTCACCGTGTTTTGCGGAAAACAAAGGATTAAACGTATCAAATAGAAAGAAGTAAAAGTTTGCAGAAAGTAAACACAAAACAGTAAAAGATTGTAGATTGTATGTGAAAGAAAAGGACCGGGATTCATAGTTCACTAGAGGTGGCTCTCCTTAGATAGATAACATGATGGGTGAACAAATTACAGTGGGGCAATTGACAAACATCAAGAAAGTAATACATGCATATACTAATCATCTTGACTCCTTTGAGACTTGATTGGGCATTACAACATTATACATAGACCGCCATCCAACTGTATCTATGACTAATAATCCACCTTTAGGTTATCATCCGAACCCCCTCTAGTATTAAGTTGCAAGCAACAGATTATTGCTTTATGAACTGTGTGCAAAGGAAACAATACGATTGTTCTATGAACAAAGGATTGTTGTTTTCTCCCTAGTAGCAACAACACATCTAGTACCTTAGAGATTTCTATCACTTCCCCAGATTATCAGAGGCATGAACCCACTATCGAGCATAAATACTAACTCTTAGAGTTGCTAGCATCTACTTGGCCAAGATAGCTACTAACAACGGAAAGCATGCAAGATCACAAATAACAAAGACATGATAAAATCAATAATCAATCTGAAATAGCATCTCAATATCCATCAGATCCCCGCAAACACAACATGCAGAATTACAAATAGATGATCTTGATCATGAACGGAGCTCACAAGATCTAGACATGAAAGCACAAAGGAGGAGAACCAGTCATCTAGCTACTACATGGATCCGTAGTCCAAGGATGAACTACTCACGCATCACACCGGAGGCTTGCATGGTGATGAAGAAGGACTCCAGGGTGAATTCCCCTCTCCGGCAGGGTGTCGGGAAGAGCTTCAGATCCCTCCCGATCTAGGAATGGAGATGACGGAGGCTACAGACTCTTTCGTGGATTTTTGATCGGGTACTTAGGGTTTACGTCCCGAGGGCATCTTATAGTCGGAAGGGGAGGCCGAGGGGGTGCCAGGGCTGGCCTCACCACCCCATGGCGTGGGCCAGGCTGGGCCGCACGGCCAGGTGGTGTGGTGGCCCCCTGGCCCTTCTCCGTCTCGTATTCTGGCACTTGATGACTTTCGGAAAAATAGGCACTTTGGCTTTTGTCCCGTCCAATTCCGAGAATATTCATTTTCTGACTTTCCTGAAACCAAAAACAGCAGAAAATAGGCAGCTGGCACTGTGGCTCTTGTTAATAGATTAGTCCAAGAAATCATATAAAAAGTACTCCAAAGTTAGAACAAAACACAAAAAAGTGGATAAAAAACTAAGCATGGAACATCAAAAATTATAGATACATTTGCAATGTATCATGGGTCCAAAAGAGGCGACAGCCCATGAAGCACACAAACACTTGTCATCGAGGGTTTTCCACAAAGGGGGTCGGTTCTCATTCCTCGGTTTGTCTAGTCCTCCTATACACCATCATCTTCCTCCTATTTGTCATCATCATACTTACATTGCTCTTACTTATCTACAAATGCATGTTGGATGTCGTCGATGTTGTCATTGATCATGTTGTTCATGACGGCGCTCCGGTCGGGCCTGTACACACAACATGAGGTGTTTGTATCCATCAATGAATGAAAACAATCTACTTATTGCACAGAGAACTCTAAGACGATGATCACATACATGCATTTCGTCGAACACCTTGTTGGTGTTTGGGATGGTAGCACGAAACAAGCTGCGGTCGACAAATTCACTATGTCGTCGCAAATGCTGAGCCGCTGGCGAATCGATGTAGTCATCGTTGGGTCGATGCTTCGGTAGTCGTAGGAATCAAGGTTGGACAACTGTATCTAGGTGGATACGATAGTAGAAACATAGTGTTATGAGGACACATCACCCACTTATATCACTCAATCTCTACTTATGCTCTTCTACTTACACACTTAATCATATATTTTGTTGTCATTTGGCAAAGCACAAGTGCTGGTGAATCCTTGGCTCTGACCTATTTCCATCCATTAAATACCACCACAAATTATAAAATCCGATTGGATAAACAAGAGCTCTATGTGTTCTAAAAAGATTGTTCAAATTGATCTTAAATCAAGCAAGTACTTTTCATGTATTAGATAAACCTAGGGTCTTTCTAGGGAAAAAGAACTACACTATATCCGTAATCCGGATCGAAGGTATTGATAGATAGTCGAACTCAAAGAGTTTGAATTTCTACCTGTTAGGGCCTTGGGCTATAAAAAATATAAATATCAGTCAGTAATGCATACATATGAAAGGATGAAGTACAAAAGTTAAATATCTTTGTGTCCTATGATCACTTGCACGAAGGACAAGAAATTTGGAGCACTAGATTGATCTTGTGAATTCTTCATCTTTGTACTATTGTCGCCAATAGATGAACTTCCAGTCCCTTCTTCAAAGCACCTTTTCCCTGGCACAAGATGTAGTAGAAACCAAAACAAGAAGCATATGAGTTGCCTGGGGTGGGATCGTTACCAAAACAAATTTGGAGGAGGAGTTAGCAAAACATACCGAGGAGTACTTAGCACACCAACATCAGTATCTAGAGGATTACTTAGCATATTAACAACATTGGAGTTAACATGTCAGCATCTGCTCGAGTTTGCATGTCAACATGTGCTGGAGTTAGCACACATCACGGTTAGAGTCGACAACACATCGAGATTTTTGATAGTTGGGGAAGCATAACTTGGAGGAGCTAACCCATAAGGATCTCCCATAGGTGGGCAGCAACAGACGAAGGATTTAGACCACAACAAGATCTCTCATAATTAGGTTAAAAGAAAGTGCAATATTTGGGTTAGATTGTTGAACATCATGTATTCTTTGAGGAGGGGGTTGCACACTATTTTCTGGAATCACATCGGTAGCATCCCCTTCTCCAATCACATGGGCATGCCTTAGTATGGTTGGCCGATTAAGAAAATTTAAATTACTATCCATCCTCCTCAATATTTCTTTAATTCTTTGTTCCATGACATCCATCCTTCTAACAAGTTTGGAACTATTCTCTCCTAAGCTCCGTGTTCTCCTTTGATCGTCGTTAGTGCCACTTCCATCCGGACTGTTGGCATCCCCATTCATGTCATCTTTCTTGCCCCCTTTTCCCGCTTTGTGCCCCTCCTAGAAAAAAAGGATGATATTGTTTTTTCTTAAGCGTCCTACTGCTTCATGTTGCAATTGAGAACTAAAGATTAAATAACTAATTAGAGGTTGAGAAAATATATGGAATGAAAGTTTTGAATAATGGTTTCTCTATCCACAACCGATGGACAATCAGAATATTTTCTATATAAAGAATTTTTTCAAAATTTTAGTTTCTTGATTTTATCTTTGTTTTGTTCTATGTGTTCCTGTCAAGTCCATATTGCGATTAGGAAAGTTTCTCCCCCTACAAATCAATTCCTTTTTATCCAATCTACTCACAAGTCCGAGAAACATACAGTACGCATTTCGAAATCAATATCATATCCAAAACACAAACGAAGGGTGTATACACAGGGAGAAATGATGAATGAAATTGAGTGGTCCATAAAGTTCAGGATGAAAGGAATTGAGTGGTCCATAAAATTCGGGAGAAAAAGAGACAGGTGTGACACGTGACCTGTCTGATGTAATTATTGGTCTAAATAGTGGGACCATGTAAATAAAGAAGAAGAAAAGGGTAGAACCCTATGGACCCCACCCCCACCTCAATTAATACTCTCTCCATTACTCTAGTTGTCTGTGGTCAAAAGTGGCCGCGTTCACATTTACATTAGAGAACAATCTCGAACAAGTTGTAATATCGAAATTTAGAGAAGTTTGATTTCGTGCTTGTTGTTCCAGATCTATCCGTGGACGGAGCAGTACTTGGTGCGCAAACGCTACGCCTTCCAGACGGGCCGCCATAATTCGTCAAAAGAGCAGCTCCATTGCTCATCTCGCCTTAAGTTTTCCCTCGCACGCAGCGATGCCCGCTCACCCCACCGATACCGCGCCTCCTCCGCCGACATCGGAGCCCACGGCGGCCACCGGTATGAAGCCGCCGCCCTCCGCCGCCCCACCGAAGAAGCGGAAGCTGGAGGAGGTGGGTTTCCACCATTCGCCCTACTACAAGATCAGAGCAGCCGTCGCCAACCTCCGCGGCCGCTTCCTTCAGGTCCCCACTCCAAACCCTATATTCTCGGTGCATTCACGCTTGGTAGAAGCTGCCGTATCTTGCGTAATATTACTCAACTTGTTGTTGTTGGGATACGAAACAATTTCTGGACGAAGATCAGCGGATCAGGTGATGTTTATTGACCACTGTTTCAGGGTAGAATGGTAGTGTAGGTGGGGGGAATTCAGAGTGTCGACTAATTGAAGATTTTAGTGAAGGGTAGCAATAGGTACAAGGGTGGGGTGTGTTCAAAGGCACACACCACCGAAGCCAACGATGCACACCTTTGGCTCATGCTCCTTTTGTACTAGTTGAAAACTTGAATTGTATGACATAATGGAGACAGTGACATAATTCTACATAAACTTGAATTGTATGACATAATGGAGATAGTGACATAATTCTACATAAACTTGAATTGTATGATATGATGGTGAGTGGTGACTGCATTAGCGGGCATGTTACAACACCATTGTGCTGTGCAAGTGTCTGTTGCCATCGCTGATCGATTTACTTCACCTGTTGTTTACTTGTCAATTGTCGTGTGATTTATCCTGGTTAAAATAGGAAGCTGCTCTAAATGGTGTGTTTGTTGTGTTGAAGGTTTGCCGAGCTACTGATGATTCCCAAAAGGAAGATGCTGCTCTTGAGATCTTGAAAGGTAAATATTCAGTTCATATTGTTGTTAGAACATAGGAAGTTGTTTTGGGATTCCCTAGTGTATTATTGGCTATGATCTTGCTCAGGTACACACATTGCTATAGTTTTGGATGTTGCACTGAACCATTTCCTCTGGATTTCATTTTTGTACATTTATAAAAGCATGTTGCTATCTTGACATACTAGGATTGCCTCAGGTGTTTAGACAGTCAGGGGCTCTGTACTAGTGTGGGTTTATAGTCCCAAGTCCCAACCTTGAAGATACTTGTAACCATTGCAATTTGACATTTAGAATATAGTATCCTATGACATTTCTGTAAAATGTAAACACAGCGATATGTGACCTTTCATAGCCCTGCACTTGACAAACCCCTGTCGTTTTTGTAATGTGATGTATTATTATGTCAGGTTTCTGTAGTACCCATGATCATAATGTACTGTGTCAAGATTCTTGTAACCATCAGTTATTACAGTCTTTATTTTTATTTTTGCGTGGAAGTCTACAAATTTGTTGATTGCCTGGAGCTTAATGCTTATATTTGAAGGATCTTCTGATCGTATGAGTTCTTTCTCATGCATATGCATGCATCTGTCGAAGATAATCAGGCTAAATTAGTCTTCTCCTGTTCATCCTATGTTTCAGAGATAAAAGTTGTCACGGAATTATCCAAGAAGATGCGGCTGGATATCTCTGCTGGTGCTGAGCCTGTAAAACAATTCGACATACCTGTAGCTAGAGATGTCAAGATCAAGCCTGCAGAAAAAGTGCCATCTGGAGGGAAGAATCAAGTGCCTCAGACAGGCCAGGATGCAACGTTTCTGTTCAGTACAGATGAGAAGGTACCACTCAAGCCTGTTATCTCGCAGGCTGCTGCTGCTGCAGTGGGGATTCAGCGGGAAGCCAATAGAAGTGAGATGGCTAACCGTGCCAATCAGTTGGGGGAACGCGTGAAAGGATCTTATGTCATCGGTGGATCTCCCATGGGCTGGAATTTCCGTATGTGGCCTGGAGGTAAAGCTGTCTACTATGGCTTGAGCAAAGCAGAGTGGTTGGCACTTCAAGCTGCAAAGTGAAATCTTTAATCCCACCCGGCAATCTAACAAGTACTCTGCTCTTAGATCTTCAGAGATAACCTAGTTGTTTGCTAGTAGCCCGCTGTGATATAGTACTAGTACCAAGATAGTACATGAGACTCTTGGCACCTGAAATTGTGAGATATAGTAGTAATCATCAGTCAGCATCATTTGGAAAGCCTTTTGCTGAATCCGTAGCGCAGTCAGTAGTAGTGTATACAGTGATCTCTTTGTACTCCCTCCGTTCTAAAATACGTGACGTGGGTTTGTCTAGATTCGAATGTATCTGGACACGTTTTAGTACTGCCTCCGACCCATATTAGTGACTTGGATTTGTCTAGATTCGGATGTATCTAGACATGTTTTAGTGCTAGATACATCCGAATCTAGACAAATCCAAGTCAACTAATATGGGTCGGAGAAAGTACATAGGTACATACGAATCTAGACAAACTCAAGGAAGTATTTTGAACTGAGCGAGTGAGGTGGTCTTGTCATGGTTTCGCTGTTCAGAAATTGGTAGAAAGAAGAAGTAGCTTAAGCAGATGTTGTCAGGACGGATGTATGTTCTTCTTTTAAGCACATCTGAATCAATATGACAGCCATGTTTCTGTGATTTTTCGGTTGCAAAGGGGAGTAACATATAAAATTGATTGTATCGGAGAAGGATACTCGGGTAATCAGATTAGAGTTCCGTATTGTCAGGTTATTCACAGGGCATGTCCTGTCTGGATTTGCAACCCTAACCTGCCACTTAACTTGATGTTGTTTGTTTCCAACAGATCATTTATTTGTTTCTGCCAGTTTCTATGTATTTGAAGGAGATATGCTATTTTGATTCTTTTTGGCTGCTTTTTCATGTACCCTGTAGTAATGTATTACATACTGACTCTTAGTTTCAAACAGTCGATTATTTTTCTCAAGTATCAAACGTATTCCCTCCTTTTCAAAATATAAGATGTTTTCTCTTTGTGAAGAAAGCGTATCTAGACCCCTTCTAGTGTCTAGATTTATTTAGATTTGGAATGAACCTAGACACTAAAAGAGGTCTAAATACACTTCCTTCACAAAGTTAAAACATCAGTATATTTTAAAACGGAGGGAGTATGTGTGTTGTGTGGTGCTCTATGCCAACTATGTTTAAGCCGTCGTTGCTTATCAGCAATTTCCATGAATGAGACCGCAGCCTGCCTCCTCGCTCATCATGCTGGCGAAGGAGATCTCCATCACCCGGTGCTGAATGGCCATTTTGGTCTCCTTGAGAGTCACCGCCCTAGCCTCCTCCTCTTTAACTGAAGACGAAGGACTTGGGGCTGGCGGCAGTGCCGTGCGGTGTGGCTGAGCATATCCCATGTAGCGCGCATACGGACCATTGTTTTGGCTAGGGATGGCGAGGAGTGAGAATACCAGGAGACATGATGGCAATGGCGACGTGTGAGAATGCGGATTTTCCTAATATAAGATGATACACTCCTTCAAGAGCAACTTCAATAGACGCGCTAAAACTTGGCGCTATAAAAATAACCGTCGATATAGCGCTCGCGGCACCTTTTCGTCCTCCAACAGGCGCGCGAAAATCCGGCACGCTATAAAAAAAATCGGACGTACGTCAATTTGTCCACCCGCGCACCCTAAATTTGGTGCCCGGCCGCCAGCGCGCTCTATCTCTTCCTCTCGCGCGCGAAAAACCAACCGCCACTGAAATTTCTCCCCCGCACCGCGATTTCTTCCTCGCCTGCGCGCACGCCGGCAATTTTCCGGCGATGGATCCGTCCAACTCGCACAGTACTTGGTCCCCGGTGGAGGCGCCGTCGACGCGGAAGTTCCGGCAGCGGTGGCGAACCCTAACCCTATCGCGGGCACCGCCGCGAGCTCCAGCGCTCGCCAGCTCTTCAACTTCATTCCGCCGCGCGCGATCACGACTATCGCCGCCACCAGCGCCGTTGTGCCTCCACCGTCGAAAGGAAAGGCCAACACGTTTGTTATTCTATTTATTTTGTTTTGTTTGATCTTGTTGATGCACTGTGAAGTTGATGATAGCTGTTTGCGCTGGCACGTGCACTGAGGGGCATATGTCGCTCTATTTTAGCGCGCGAGTTTTAGCGTCTCAGGCGGAGGAGAAACAGGCGCCGCGCGCTAAACAAGAATCACGCGCGCTGGAAATTTTACAGCGCCGAGATTTAGCGTGGCTGTTAGAGTTGCTCTAAGAGCATCTCCAGCAAGCGCTCTATAATTCAGCACTGTAAAATCACTTTGTAAAATCACTTTGCAGCACGCTCTATCCGGATAGAGCGCCCGGCGTCGGCGCGACCTCCACCGGAGGCTCTAATTTGCAGCGCGCGGGAAACAGCGAAAAACAAAGATACACCTTTTTCACAAAGTCTCGGAGAGAGTATTTTATAGGAGGAAGACCAGTGGGGTTTGTGCGGCGAATGCGACTGTAAATAGCAGCAACAGGTTCACAAGTCATACCTCTGCTGCGGATCAGTGGCAGTGTTGCCTTGGGAGACAAGAAGGCGAATTTTTATCACCGTTATAATGCGAATTCCACGGGGTCGCACACCAACTGGATCCTGACACCCCTAAATCTAGTAAGCATAGTTACATTACATAAGCTTATACCGCTTGAGTCTTGACACCACCAACCACCAGTTAGTACTACAAGTCTATGACGAAATAAAGGGCACCATCTGGATCCCCAGTACGGCTGTACACAACACACAACATACCAAACATACCAAACTCCCCAGTCCCTTCGGCAGAATTGCAAATCTCATCTCACACAGGCAAAGCAGCGCGATCTCAGAGCAATCACAGGTAAGCTGGTGCAGCTGCAATCACATATGCCGATGGCACCGCAACACTCTCGGCCTGGGCGGTTGCTGGGGCGCCTGCATAGGAATAGATCATCGGCGCAGCTCCATCAACATTGGACTCTACTGTAGTTCCTTCTGTTGCACTGCTTGGAACAGATCCATAACTCCTAACAAGCCTCAGGTTCGCTGTAGCTGCTTCAGGTGCTGCAGTCTCGCTTCTTGCAGCATACCCATAATGCCTGACAAGTTGCAAGTTTGTCAAAACCACATCAGGCGCTGCACTAGAGGCAGTTCAGAAATGCGAAAATATATAAGGCAAAAAGTAAATGAATGGTTTCAACAGGTACCCCAAAAAAATGTTGGCTTTGAACACAAAAAGTATGTATCTACATTGTCCCTGCAAATAATTTCCTTTTATGACTATCTTTAGTAGCTGAACGATACAGTTTTGAGACATCAATGAGCCGACATTGGTTTGCAAAAACAGCTTGAATGTGGCAGAAAGTAACAAACATAAGTACTAGGACCAATTGTTGTCTACCATACATACCTCTCAGAAGTAGTTTCCTGGTAATGAGATCTCACAGCATCAAATCGACATGGATCATTCCGGTTAGCAGTAAAATAGGGATCAGTGGAATAGACAGGTTGTGGGACATGTTGTGGCATAGGATGTGGGGTTTGCTCATAGGAATAACGTGAAGGGGGTGCTTGGCCATAGTGATAAGCAACAGGCAATGGACCATATGCTTCATATCCTGCTTGATATGGATGCCCAGCTGTGGTCACATAGCAAGCAGGCGCAGTGAATTGAGCAGTCGGAGGAGGAAGGTGGGAATATGGATGTACATAAGGCTCGTGTTGCACTAGATGAGCAGCCTGTGCAGGAACATAAGCACTTGGGTAATGAACATAAGCAGCTGGCTGTGTTGGGTGAGAAGCTGAAGGATGCAAGTAAGCAGAAGAGGGATCAGGATGCCTGTTGATAGCTGGCTGTGTTGGGTGAGAACCTGAAGGAGGCACATAAGCAGAAGATGGAGCAGGCTGACTGTTATCAACATAATGCAGGGGTTGTGACTCTGGCAACACAGTAATTGGCCGGAACAATGCTCTCAGTTTCTCAACCTACAACAGAATACAAACAGCAATTAAAAGCTCTAGCTGGTAAGATTAAGACAGAACATAAAAATGGTGGATAAAGCACAGTTATTCCTAACCCCTTCCATCTAGCTGATACACCGATATGAAAGGTCTAAACCAGTAATTCCAACTAGAAACTCAAGATAATAAATTAAGACAAAACAGAACTTGCTCCGATTATACCCACTTTTTCCACGAAAACTCATTCATGCTCTTAAGCGCGAGATAGCCCTCTTTTGGAAAAAATTGAAACTTGTACTTCTGGGTCTCCATAAATTCTGAAAAGAATTATATAGCAAGATACATCCAGAATGTATGTCAGAAGTTTTGTTTTAAAAAATAGTTTTTCTTCCTATATACAGCCATCATTTTTTTCCTGCAGCCCAAAACAGAACGCCTTTTCTACCGAAACTTCGTACAATTATACAAACCATGTTTACGTATTGTTGCGCTCAAGTCGCCAAGGTGTTTGTCCACCACACCTAAGATACGGGTACCTGCTGCGCCGAGGGCTATGCGCCTCAACTCACGCGGCAGGAGATCTGTCTGGAAGCACATCCGGCAGACACTTTAAGGACCCCGGGTGCTGCAAATCCGTGTCCCTTTTTTCACCTCTATACATTGTTTATATTTTGTCAAGACAAAGAAATAAATATTACCAAACATCTTAAATACATCTAGGGGCCCTATGCATGCAGTTATAACAGAGAATATCTGCGTTACAAAATAAATGGCTGAGATGAACATAAAGGACATTAAAAATCAAAATTTCAGCCCTCAAAGTTCAATCATAGTGAAAAGTACATTGCGGTCCCTCTCAATCACGAGTTGCCTCTGGCTCTACATACGCTTACACCATAACAGCAAGTTATGAATTAATGGATTGCATGTTTCAGGGCTCTTCAAATTACTGTTTTTCCTACACATATCCTTCCCATCAAGAGTGGGGAACTACTTCAAAGTTCAAACTAGGCAATACAAGATGTGAGTTTAATGTATACAAGAAGAAAGAATCACTGTTTATCTGACAGACTGCCTGAAGTTCGAACTACTTTGTACAGGAGTTACATACGTATATAAAGAAAGATTCCACACAATTTGTTTCACCTCTCTCCAAGTACAATACATCAGTCCCACTTACTTGTGCAAATGTAAGTTCTGGCCAGAATTTCCCACGGGAATAATTCTCCTTTATGGCACTTCTTACAGCACTCTCTGGGATAGGCATGAAATCACCATCAATCGTAAATTTGACCTGCACACAAAAAGAACAGAGAACATTCAATTTATGAATAATAATGTACAGCTAATCTATGAAGTTTATGGCTGGATGTTCTGGGAAACTAAAGACCATAATATGAGCCAAGAAGAACTAAAATTTCAAAAAAAAAATGTCAGAACTCTTTGGGAGATAAATTATTCGTGCCAGTGAAAATGAGTTCGCACCAGAAGATTGATGACTGGATTTCCCATGTCCCCATATTCCCACCACGGAAGGAAAGTATTGAAGGAGATGTTAATTTCATCCTTAACTTGGATCTTGTGGTGCAAGACCCCAATTTTTCTCTTTTTTTAGCGAGAAAGGAGCTCGCTTTATTGAATAACCAAACTGGTAGAATTACAATCATCCAAAGCAAAGAAGCAATACAAGCTGTTGTGACACAAACCCCGCACAACTGCCATTAGTCATAGCTAAAGAAGCTAACTCACTCGCCATCCTATTACAACCACTCTTGATTTTAGGAAGCACACATAACTAGTAGAAGGTACTGAAGCAACAAGAGTAATGGCATGGGCTATAACTGATGTGACAATATTAAAACACGTTATACAACCTCCCATTTTTGTATAACAATAATAATGTAACAATAGTTTCCCACGTGTGGACATGTGAGTGTTTACACAAGTAATTCCAATACAAACAAAAGAACTCCACAACCACAAAAGCAAGCAGAAAATAATGGTACTGTGGTATTTCAAATAAAACGAAATAATAATTGTATTAAAGAATGCGTGGCATGTTCATCCCATAGCCAGCAGTAAAATACTAAATAAGCTAACAATTGATTGAGAGGGATAGCAGGCTACCCAAATTGCTTGTATGGCTGGAAAATGAAATATCACCATTCTCAGACCAACGGATTTCAGGTTTTCCCAATACTACATACAACTAGTCATTAAGTTACGAGCTTCCCATCAATCATCATATCACAAACTTCCTATAGTACATGATTCTTATTTGGTGAGTCGAATAACTCGACCGGTTCCTAAAAAACGCAACTAAGCGTTTCCTTCAAGGCCGCACCTGTGCGACTCCAGAGGCCCCCGCAACTTCTCCCCAGGGGCGCCGCCACCGCCGCTTGATCCCCTCGCCGCCACCGGGTAGGCAACTAGTTGGTGGCCAGCCTAACTCGGATTGGCATGGGCCGAGTGACGCTCGCCTTGCACGAACTTAGTTTCTTGGTCGCGTGGCAATGTCCATATCAGAACCATACGTGTGAGCGGATACCAATTGTACGCGCCATGGATGTGGCTGAAGAAGATGCTTCACGGCATGTCGTGTGAACACAGTTTTATTTGTGTGGCAATGTCCACTTTAAAACCGTGCTCGTGACCATTGTGAGCCTGACGATCGGTGTATTGTAGCGGTATGTGCTGATGTGAGTCGTTGATCTCTTTGGCAGGGTTTTTTCCTTTTCTATTTGTGTTTTTGGCCGTGTGCATCCTTAGTATCTTGATTAGCTCTTGATATTATGTTCGTGCAAAGTGCGGGTGTAATTGGTATCCTCTTCATATTAATATATTCCCGTTATAGAAAAAAATGGTTCTTATTTGGTGAAAACTCTTTTTTTTTTTTGGATTCCTGTCTCTCCCTTGTATCAGCACAGTAGAAAAGCCTTTGGCTTAAGGTAAACCATAAAATTGTGTCTAACGGTGATGTAAAATTGAGGATTTACCACCATAAAGATTGGGATTTGGTGATGATTTGCCACACTATCGTGCCACTGAAATGTGGCTCCAGGACCCACATTTCAGCAACACATCGAATGGGGAATCATCAAGCTCCAATCTTTATGGTGGAAAGGTTTATACACGAACAATTTCCAGATTCAACCTACCTAGTATACCAAATTCCAGACTATCTACAATCTCATAAGAGGAAAGCCTAACTATACGAGCATACCTCAACAAACTCGCGGCCAATTTTTTTATGGGGCGTGGATGGGGGCGGTACCTGGGCCGGGTAGCGTCCTTGGAACGCGGCGGGTTCGAGGGCGAGGCCGCCATCGGAGTCGGCGCGGTAGGGTCCGTAGAGGTGCTTGGCGTCAAAGTCGTAGAGGAAGAGCCCCGCGCCGCGCCTGATCCGGGAGACGTCGTCCAGCCTCCCCCGCGGTAGGCCCAGTACCCTGTACCTGAAGCACTCTGGCTTCGTCGCGCCGCTGCACATGAAGATGAACCCCGCAGGCGGCGATGAAGAGGAGGAGCCGTTAGGGACGGACGCGGCAGATAGGTCTATCGCATCCCCCGCCGGCTTAGGCTGCGGGCTCTTCCGCCCCGGCGAGGAGGCGGAAGGGGAGGACGGGTGCTTCGCCATGGATGCGGGTTAGGGATTTTCTCCTGTCCTTTTGCTTTTTCACACCTAGGGTTTTGGGATGGGATCATTTAACTCAATCCCCACATTTCCCTCCGAGCATCTCCACTGGCCCGCCCCAATATCATAGCCGGCAGCAGTGCCGACAACATGCTATGGGTGGGGCGCCGACAGTCGAAGGACAATTTTCGGGAGGCGGTGCCCCCACGGGCACTTCTAATTCGCCGGCCCTAATAGAGAACATACCAAATAGAAAGCAAATTCAAACATACGAATAGAAATTAAGTCCACGTCGGCCACCAAGTTCACGGCCACGCTGGCCACCAAATCCACGGCACGCAAGCCAGCAAATAGAAGGCCACACCGGCCACCAATCAAAGTTTTGGCCACTCCGGTCGTCATCGAACAAGTTCGGCTACCAAAACATTGAGACAATCACCACCTCCGTCGATCAGTACGACGACATCAGCTCGAGCTCATGAGCCACCCGCGTCACCGGCGATCCGTTTGGCAACGCCTATCCATCAGGTGCCACCTCGTCGGGGATAGGCATTTGTGGCTCTGGTGGTGTCGCCGTGGTCGAAGTGGAAGCCGTGGAAGCCGTTGTTGTGTCTGGTGCGATCGTAGATGGTGGAGTAGCTGCAGCAGGTGCCGACCATGTCCAGGCCAGCATTGTCGGTGTAGACGGCGCCATCCTCGATGCCGCCACCATCACCTCCGCACCGATGCGCTGGCGGTACATCTCGTGCCATGCCCTCGCCAAGGGATCCATGTCATCCAACTTCGTTGTCAAGATCTTGGCCTCCTCCTTCATCTTGGCCACCGCAAAATGGGACGCCTCGTTCATGGCCTTGAGCATGCCGGCTTGTGCTTCCATCTTGAGGGAATCAACCTTCACCTTCTCAAGCTCGAACTTGGCCTCTTGCTTCTCCAACATGGCCTTCCACATAGCGCGCTCATCTCATCCCTCTCCTTGTTGTCGGTGATGAACGTGTGCATCATCTTCTCAATGGAAGCATCCCTGTCGACGGCGGCTGCTTCCCCATACTTCTCGGTCTTGGCCTTCTTGTTGTTGTTTGGACGGCGACGGAGGCCTTCAAAGCCATTATCAACCCATCTTCACCACCGCCATTATTGAGCTCGTCTCGCACGTTGTCCCACTTCTTGCAACCTCGCAGCTTTTTGAAGCAATGCATCATGGTGAAGGCCTTGTCTTCGTTGGCGGCCTTGTACATGGCGAGGGCTTCAAACAACTACAATGGATGCAACATGGATCAACTCAAGGTGGCCAGCGCCAAAGTTACACATGCACAAGCAATAGAAGAAAACAACTTAACAACTTATGAAGTCCACCATCGTGTTGCCACTCTCCTTCCTCCAGATGATGGCCTCGAGGTATCCATGGAACTTGTTGCAATGCTTCTTGATCGCCTCCCACCTATGAGACATGGCCGACTCGTTGCGGACCATGTGAATGGTAGCGTAGTCACCGAAGCGCTTGCGCTCATTGAATTGATCGTAGATCCTCTTGTAGTACTTCTCGAAGGATTGGTTGGCACCGATGACAGGATCAAGGCTCACTGCCTTCCATGAATCAACAAGGCACTCGTCCTCCAAAGTCTTCCATTTTGGACCACAGACGCTGACTTTCTTCTTCTTTGTGGCGATGCCGGTGTCGACATCAACCACGGTGGTCTCCACCTCCTCCTATTCCTCCTCATCCTCATCATCGTCTTCCACATTAGCGGTGGACGCTGAGCCGCCACACATGGTCTGTACACACGATAGCATTCCGTCAAACACCTGGTCGGCACGACCCTATGTTTGATCACAACAGTACATTTGGTCAAACACATGGCCGGTGTGGAGATGTACCTCGGTGGTGTAGGCGTAGTTCTGGCCGATCATTTGCTCGAATAGGGTGGGGGCGCTCTAGTTGCCGGCATCACCGGTGAATAGGCTGTGGGGAAGGCCGGTGCCGTCCGTAGGCATGGCGCATGGCCGGTGAGTCGGAGAAGGCTGCGTTGATATTGATGCTAAAACCACCGTCCATGGGGCCAGGACCGCCGGTGACACTGCTGCCACCTTCCTCGAAACTCATCTGTGAGAGCGGAGTGGATTCATACATCTCTTCGTAGAAGAAGGCGGTGGTATCGCTTGAAAAGCCGGCGGCAGCGGTGCTCCCCTGCGAGATGTCAAAGCCACCGATGCTCAGGAAGGGGATCAACGCCTCGGTGGCGCCGCCGCATCCATCACCTCCCGATCTTGCCGGTGACGCTTCCGATCCGTCGTCGCGACCGTGCAGCGCGCGCGCTCCACGTCTTAGGCCTCGTTGGTCATGGTCAGTGGCTTCACCTTGAGCACCGGCTTGCATGGTTTTGATGGCCCCATCGCCTACTTCTTCGGTGGCATGGCGGTGACGAGAGGGAGGGCGGGAACAGAATCGGCGACACGCGAGAAATGAATGGGATTCTGGTATTTCGGGTGAAATGGGTATATGTAGGGGTTCATGTGTGAGGCTGTCACGGGGTCCGTGGGCGAAATCCGACGTGGCTTCCCACGCTAGCGCGCCCACGAGAGGCCTCGTGTGTTGGGGTCGGCGTGGGTTTACTGGCTATTGTATTGGGCCCAAATTGGTGTCGGCGTCACATGGGGAGCGCCGTTGGAGGTGTTTTTTGGGCCTCGGCCCCAATAGGGCTATTGGAGGCGCTATTGGGGGCACTGGTGGAGATGCTCTCATATCTCCACATTTTTCAATCCCCTCTAGTTACTTTTGTTTTTTGGGGATGAGAAGGGATTGTGATGAATGGAACTTGATAGTAATAAAAACTGAAACTTTACCCTACATGATATATTCACTCAAGTAAAAATCCAATCTTTGCACGAATATGAATGTCCATCCAATCTTTTGCACAAAATATATTGTCTATCTAATATTTTATCTAAATAATTTGCATGGAGCTTAAACATCTAGGGCTTGTTTGATTCACGGGATAGGAAAAACGCAAGATTAGAATATCATGTCTAGTTGAATCCTACAAAAAAAAATCTTAAAGGAGTATTTGATTCAGAGGAAAAGCAAAGGAACTGTAACATGATGTTGTGGTGGATGGAAAATTACCTCCAAAACACAGTGCAATGCAATCCTATGGAAAAAAATTTAAGGTCAAATCCTATAAATCAAATGACGCACATAGGAAAAATTCCTAGGGATCAAAATCCTCCAAAATTCCCATGAGATTTCTTTGAATCAAACGAGCCCCTACTTTTAGGAAGCTTACAGAATCCTACCAGTAAGACATCAAGTTACGCTTTTAAAACATTATTATTACAACCTCGTTCATGGGCACATTTGTAACTTCAAAATCTCGATAGATCCCCAAAACACTTTATTTGCCTTGACATTGAGACAAGAATGACCATTGGCCTTCAATGTCTTTCCTTGCCCTTGGAGTTAATCTTGAAAATTATCACTCTAAAAAGGAATAGGAAAATGAAACTATCATCCTAAGATATAACATCGGTCACCCCAAGTAATTATAACCAAGAATTTGGAAGCAATTCATTATTAGTTATAACATCGATCACCTTTCGGATAGTAACAAAAGTACACTTATTACACGCCTTGCAACAAAATCATACTATTGAATAATAAGGCACTTGTAAATTATCATTTGTTAAGGCATATGAAACATACAACAATGTGCATAGCTTGTATCTCAACTTCAACTTCCCATTTTTCCTTTCTATTCATGCGTCCATTTTATTTTATTTATGCAACAACTCTATTGATAGTAGTCTTGGCAACATGAATAAAATACAAACTTAACATAAAAGTAATATGCAGATATTCCAAGTTTATGCGAAAATATTATGTTGCTCAAAAAACAAGGTTTAAAGGTGTGAACCGTGAGTGTAATAGGTCTAGTGATGTGCCTTAGGCATCCCCAAGCTTATGGTTTTCACCATCCTTGGATATCTCTTGGTGTGGTGTTCCTTCAATACCTGTGAAAAAACTTCAACACAAAACTTTCTTCCCATCTCTTTCTGAGAGGTGACATTAGTGGCACAAAGATATATTGCAAGTTGCTATAGTATTTCCAAATCAATTTTGGTTTTAAATGTCTAGAGAGTTTCTTAAGTAGCTAACATTCACAAAAATCCAAAAGGACCCAAAAACAATCAAGTAGAAACTCAAAATAGCCACTCTTGCAACAAAAGGCAGAATCTGAATGGGTAAGACTTGGTACTTTTTTTGGAATAATGTAAAATCAAACTAAAGAACTTAGTTTAGTAGAGAAGAAGAGTTGAAAACCAAAAATTAAGAAGAAGCAAAAGGAGCCAATAAATAATCAAGAAACAAACAAAAAGGAAAAGAAAATATTTTTGTTGTTTTTGTTTTAGCACAAAGGAAAAAGAAGAAGCAAAAAGAACCAAATAAGAATCAAGAGACACAAACAATGAAGAAATATATTTTTTGTTGGTTTTGATTTAGCAAAAATAAAAACAACAAGTAAAAAGAACCAAGAAATAAAATATTTTTGTTGTTTTTGTTTTATCAAAAAGAAAAAACAAGAACCAAATAAAGAAACATAAAATATTTTTTGGTATTTTGTTTTATGAAAAAGAAGAAGCAAACAAGAAGAAATCAAGAACCAAATAAAGAAACATAAATATTTTTGGTATTTTGTTTTATCAAAAATAAGAAGCAAACAAGAATCAATTAAAGAATTAAGAGAAACAAAGAGGAAATAAAATATTTGTGTTGTTTTTGTTTGTTTTATGAAAAAGGCAAAAATAAAAAGAAAATAAGAACCCACAAAGAATCAAGAAAAACAAACAAAGAAGGAAGAAAATATTTTTATATTTTATTTTTATAAAGAAGATTCAAAAGAAAGACCAAACAAAACTAGAAGCAAATAAAAACATGGTCTCCATACAAAATAAAACATGAAGGTAAAACTAAAACATGAGTTTGCAATGATATTACTTGAGATTTATTGAAAGAATAGGGGTATGCATGGGCATCCCCAATCTTGTGGTTTTGCTAGTTCTTATCCTCTACTCTTTTGTCATCATATCATATTTCATCCCCAACAAAGAAATAATTTCATCTCCATGATATTTCAATGCCTACAAAATGGTTAGTTCTCCAAAACAGATGATATAATAGTTTCAACCAAGATGCAAACTTATTTATTATTAAGAAACCAATTTGTTCAAGAAGCAAATATATACAAGGAAAGACACTTTTTATTTTGTTATGTTATGTGAAAAGTTTTAATGTTCCATTGGCATGAACAACACATGTTCAAGGTCGACCCCTACTTCTCCACTGTTCATCTTTCTAATTTACTTTCCCAAATTTTATTTTTAGTTGAACTCCTAAACTAATTATTATAAAATAGTATCTAAAGTTATTTTACATGTTATAAGGATACAAAGGTGTGCTAAAACTGAATAGTATTGGAAAGCATATGGAGCACACCACAAAACATAAAACCATTAACTTTTAAGTCTAACTTTCTTTCTATGCATTGGCATTTTGTATATTAATAAATTGCAACAACTTTGTGGTAGAAAATGCATATAATGATTAGTAGCTTACATTTTAAGAAAATTGTAAACATATATAGGGTTCTTCCTCTTTCATAATATTTGCAAGCATCAAAAGTAAACTCGACTATATAGTTTTGAATATAATCACCACAGAAAGACAAGTCATATAATGATGATAATGGATCATCTAGCTCAACTATATCACTTTAATCCTCCCATATATTAGATACAATTGTTCCACATAGAGGACTATCGGGCAACAAAGAATCATCGTCATTTGAAATTATGTAAGAAGGGTTGTTTATAGGAATTTGTGTGTTACCATTGTTGGGAGTAGGAGATGGGTAGCTGCTCAATTCTTTCTCCACTTAGTCTTCCTTATCCTCTTGGGGTTCATGGGAATCTTATGCTTTAATCATCCTGTTTCTCCAAAACATCAGTGCTCTCTTGGGAAGTAGTGCCCCTCTTACTAAAGTCAAAAACATAAATATTTTTTATGAACTTGGTTATGCAATAATCAATGATGATAGTGATCACAAATTTAAATTTACTAGTGTTATTTGCATGTTCATCAATGAAGGTTTCTAATTCATAAGCTCCAATAAAAAGTATCAAATTTCCCTACTTGTTCCATCCCTAAATGAGCATAATCACCTCTATGGTAAGATCCTATAACATATTATTCATGGAACATACATTGAAATTCAAAGTGTCTGCCACATTGTTTAGAGCAACAAGTTTGATCATAATATTCAAGCAACTCACTAGCAATAGAATTTAGTTTATTCATGAAACATTATAGTCTTATCCCCTCTCTTGATTCTTTATGTTTCTTAGCAATTTCAGCAACATTCAAGTACATAGACAAAGTGTCATTTATATCCATACTTGTGCTCATAACATGAGTATTTTTGGTATTTTCCATTTTCTATTTTTTTCGAGTTTTAGCTGCTAAAAATTAACTATCAATGTAAACAAGAATAGAAGCCTATCACAACGCTCCCCGGCAATGGTGCTAGAAAAGTACTTGACAATCCCTAAGAGCAAGGAACCACTGTAGTACAATTCGATACGTATTTAAGTGTCAAACCCACGAGGAGTAAACTTATTACACGCCTTGCAACAAAATCATATTGAATAATAAGGCACTTGTAAATTATCATTCGTTAAGGCGCATGAAAGATACAACAATGTACATGGCTTGTATCTCAACTTCAACTTCCCCTTTTCCCTTTCTATTCATGCATCCATTTTATTTTATTTATGCAACATCTCTATTGATAGTAGTCTTGGCAACATGAATAAAATACAAACTTAACATAAAAGTAAGATACATATACTCCAAGTTTATGCGAAAATATTATGTTGCTCAAAAAACAAGGTTTAAAGGTGTGAACCGTGAGTGTAATAGGTCTATTGGTGTGCCTTAGGCATCCCCAAGCTTATGGTTTTCACCATCCTTGGATAGCTCTTGGTGTGGTATTCCTTCAATACCTATGAAAAAACTTCCTTCCCATCTCTTTTTGAGAGGTGACATTATTGCAAGTTGCTATAGTATTTCCAAATAAATTTTGGTTTTAAATGTCTAGAGAGTTTTTAAGTAGATAAAATTCACAAAAATCCAAAAGACCCAAAAAGGAATCAAGTAGAAACTCAAAATAGCCACTCTTGCAACAAAAGGCAGAATCTGAAAGTGTAAAACTGGTACTTTTTTTGGAATAATGTAAAATCAAACTAAAGAACTTAGTTTAGTAGAGAAGAAGACTTGAAAACCGAAAATCAATAAGAAGCAAAAATATCCAATAAATAATAAAGAAACAAACAAAAAGGAAAAGAAAATGTTTTTTTGTTTTTGTTTTGGGAAATACATTTGTGCTTGTACAAGCGGGTACGAGACCTATCCGACAGTTGAGAGAAGGGAGTTTGCTTTGAGATTCGGAAAGATATGCTTTCTAGGGCTGGACTTATCTATTTTTAGGATTTCAGAAAAGTAGAGGGAATCCGGGAAAAGGTTCCCGGGAAAGACGAAAAAGGAGGTGGCGTGTCCTTTTTTCTGACCACTAGCATCCCATCTCCCTATCCCTCTTCTTCCTTCCTCTCCCGTGCTCCTTCCTCCCAGCATATGCCACCGCCCCCACCCGTGATACTGCCTCCACAAAATATGAGAATGGTTCCAATTTAAATGGGTTTGACCCACGATTTACACCCGGTGTATTAGATTGGTTCGCTGCTAGCCCTCTGCCCACCCTCCTCACCGTCCGCAGCTGCCGGCTCTCACAGCTCACCGGCCTGGCCTCCACGGTAGTAGTTGCAGGGTACGTGAGCGTTAGAGCATCCCCTGACTGAGTTGAACCCCATTAGGGAGTGCAACCGTGCTAATAGTAGCTGCAGAGTAGTACTCTGCGGCCATGCCACCGTCTCCTCCGTTTGTACGCCCTCGCGAGTTCCTCGATGGATGAAAATAGGTCCGGTGGTGCGTCGGAGAAGCACCAGCCGTGCCCTGCTATTCGACAGGCTTCTTCCTTCCCGGGACGTGGTAGGAGCACAACAGAGCATGGCAGAGGCGGCGCCAAACGCAGGTGGCGCACACTTGTGCTCGCCATGGTGAAGCTGTCGGGTACTTAGACAAGAGGACCAGCTAGGCAGCCGTCTCTCGCACTCCGAACGAGCAACAACAGTGTCCCCTACAGCTATCGTACTCGGACTTGCTATGATCGCGAAAGCTGTGCTGGTGGCGTGGTCTTGCATGATGTTCATCGTGCTTGCCGACCTCCACGACGGCAAGCCGTGGGGAGAATATTGGTCGTGCGGCAGTGCAGATCTGTAGCTTCGGCAGCATGGCGAGCTCTGGCTATACCCATGGCTGAGGACTAAGGATAGATGTGGTCTTCTTGCACGGAGTGGTGCGCCAGAGGAGGTCAAGAGGGAGGGGCATGCCTACAGACAAGCCTACGGCTCTACGCTGGTGCGCGCGCTGTAAAGGGCAGAGTAAAGAGAAAGTTGTTTGTCTCACAAATTCAGACCGGATTTCACAAATTTGGGTGGGGCTATTGTGCACGGATCTCGATGGTTGCATGGAGGGACAAGATAGGTCCCATACCCGCTTGTACAAGCACAAAATCAATTCTATTTTTTTAGCATAAAGGAAAAAAGAAGAAGCAAAAAGAACCAGATAAGAATCAAGAGAAACGAACAATGAAGAAATATTTTTTTTGTTGGTTTTGTTTTAGCAAAAAGGAAAAACAACAAGTAAAAAGAACCAAGAAATAAAATCTTTTTTTTGTTTTTGTTTTATCAAAAAGAAAAAAACAAGAACCAAATAAAGAAGCATAAAATATTTTTGGTATTTTGTTTTATAAAAAGAAGAAGCAAACAAGAAGAAATCAAGAACTAAATAAAGAAACATAAATACTTTTGGTATTTTGTTTTATCAAAAAGAAGAAGTAAACAAGATTCAAATAAAGAATTAAGAGAAACAAAGAGGAAATAAAATATTTGTGTTGTTTTGTTTGTTTTATAAAAAGGCAAAAAGAAAAAGAAAAAAATAACCAAGAAAGAATCAAGAAAAATAAACAAAGAAGAAAGAAAATCTTTTTAGATTTTATTTTTATAAAGAAGATTCAAAAGAAAGACCAAACAAAACTATACGCAAATAAAAACATGGTCTCCATACAAAATAAAACATGAAGGTAAAACTAAAACATGAGTTTGCAATGATATTACTTGAGATTTATTGAAAAAATTGGGGTATTCATGGGAATCCCCAAGCTTATGGTTTTGCTAGTTCTTATACTCTACTCTTTTGTCATCATATCATATTTCATCTCCATGATATTTCAATGCCTACAAAATGGTTAGTTCTCCAAAACAGATGATATAATAGTTTCAACCAAGATGCAAACTTATTTATTATTAAGAAACCAATTTGTTCTAGAAGCAAATATATACAAGGAAAGACACTTTTTATTTTGTTATGTTATGTGAAAAGTTTTAATGTTCCATTGGCATGAACAACACATGTTCAAGGTCGACCCCTACTTCTCCACTGTTCATCTTTCTAATTTACTTTCCCAAATTTTGTTTTTAGTTGAACTCCTAAACTAATTATTATAAAATAGTATCTAAAGTTATTTTACATGTTATAAGGATACAAAGGTGTGCTAAAACTGAATAGTATTGGAAAGCATATGGAGGACGCCACAAAACATAAAACCATTAATTCTTAAGTCTAACTTTCTTTCTATGCATTGGCATTTTGTATATTAATAAATTGCAACAACTTTGTGGTAGAAAATGCATATAATGATTAGTAGCTTGCATTTTAAGAAAATTGTAAACATAAATAGGGCTACTTCCTCTTTCATAATATTTGCAAGCATCAAAATTAAACTCAACAATATAGTTTTGAATATAATCACCACATAAAGACAAGTCATATAATGATGATAATGGATCATCGAGCTCAACTATATCACTTTCATCCTCCCATATATTAGATACAATTTTTCCACATAGAGGACTATCGGGCAACAAAGAATCATCATAATTTGAAATTATGTAAGAAGGGTTCTTCATAGGAATTTGTGTGTTACCATTGTTGGGAGTAGGATATGGGTAGCTACTCAATTATTTCTCCACTTGTTATTCCTTATCCTCTTGGGGTTGCATGGGCATCTTATGCTTTTATCATCCTCTTTCTCCAGAACATCAGTGCTCTCTTGGGAAGTAGTGCCCCTCTTACTAAAGTCAAAAACATAAATATTTTTTATGAAGTTGGTTATGCAATAATCAATGATGATAGTGATCACAAATTTAAATTTACTAGTGTTATTTGCATGTTCATCAATGAAGGTTTCTAATTCATAAGCTCCAATAAAAAGTATCAAATTGCCCTACTTGTTCCGTCCCTAAATGAGCATAATCACCTCTATGGTAAGATCCTATAACATATTATTCATGGAACATACATTGAAATTCAAAGTGTCTGCCACATTGTTTAAAGCAACAAGTTTGATCATAATATTCAATCAACTCACTAGCAATAGAATTTAGTTTATTCATGAAACATTATAGTCGTATCCCCTCTCTTGATTCTCTATGTTTCTTAGCAATTTCAGCAACATTCAAGTACATAGACAAAGTGTCATTTATATCCATACTTGTGCTCATAACATGAGTATTTTGGTATTTTCCATTTTCTATTTTTTTTGAGTTTTAGCTGCTAAAAATTAACTATCAATGCAAACAAGAATAGAAGCCTATCACAACGCTCCCCGGCAATGGTGCTAGAAAAGTACTTGATAATCCCTAAGAGCAAGGAACCACTGTAGTACAATTCGATACGTATTTGAGTGTCAAACCCACGAGGAGTAAACTTATTACACGCCTTGTAACAAAATCATATTGAATAATAAGGCACTTGTAAATTATCATTCGGTAAGGCGCATGAAAGATACAACAATGTACATGGCTTGTATCTCAACTTCAACTTCCCCTTTTCCCTTTCTATTCATGCATCCATTTTATTTTATTTATGCAACATCTCTATTGATAGTAGTCTTGGCAACATGAATAAAATACAAACTTAACATAAAAATAAGATACATATACTCCAAGTTTATGCGAAAATATTATGTTGCTCAAAAAACAAGGTTTAAAGGTGTGAACCGTGAGTGTAATAGGTCTATTGGTGTGCCTTAGGCATCCCCAAGCTTATGGTTTTCACCATCCTTGGATAGCTCTTGGTGTGGTATTCCTTCAATACCTATGAAAAAACTTCCTTCCCATCTCTTTTTGAGAGGTGACATTAGTGGCACAAAGATATATTGCAAGTTGCTATAGTATTTCCAAATAAATTTTGGTTTTAAATGTCTAGAGAGTTTCTTAAGTAGCTAAAATTCACAAAAATCCAAAAGACCCAAAAAAGAATCAAGTAGAAACTCAAAATAGCTACTCTTGCAACAAAAGGCAGAATCTGAAAGTGTAAAACTGGTACTTTTTTTGGAATAATGTAAAATCAAACTAAAGAACTTAGTTTAGTAGAGAAGAAGACTTGAAAACCGAAAATCAAGAAGAAGCAAAAATATCCAATAAATAATAAAGAAACAAACAAAAAGGAAAAGAAAATGTTTTTTGTTTTTGTTTTGGGAAATACATTTGTGCTTGTACAAGCGGGTACGAGACCTATCCAACCGTTGAGAGAAGGGAGTTTGCTTTGAGATTCGGAAAGATATGCTTTCTAGGGCTGGACTTATCTATTTTTAGGATTTCAGAAAAGTAGAGGGAATCCGGGAAAAGGTTCCCTGGAAAGACGAAAAAGGAGGTGGCGTAGCCTTTTTCTATGAGCACCTAGAATTGCATCTCCCTATCCCTCTTCTTCCTTCCTCTCATGTGCTCCTTCCTCCCAACGTATGCCACCGCCCCCACCCGTGCTACTGCCTCCACGAAATCTAAGAATGGTTCCAATTTAAACAGGTTTGACCCACAGTTTACACCCGATGTATTAGATTGGTTTGCTGATGGACCTCTGCCGACCCGCCTCGCTGGCCGCAGCTGTCGGTGCTCACAGCTCACCGGCCTGGCCTCCACTGTGGTAGCTGCAGGGTACGTGAGCGTCACAACATCCCCTGACCGAGTGATGGCTCTTGTATTAACAAGCCCGTTGGGGAACCCCAAGAGGAAGGTATGATGAGCACAGCAGCAAGTTTCTCTCAGTTATAAAACCAAGGTTTAATCGAACCAGTAGGAGCAAAGAAACACCCCAAAGGTGTTGCTAGCTGAGCCTTGGCAGGGCGCACTACCGGTGCTAGTAGCAACATGGAGACCTGCACAACACAACCACAGAACTTTGTCCCCAACTTGCGATGAGGTTGTCAATCTCACCGTGTTTTGCTGAAAACAAAGGATTAAATGTATCAAATGGAAGGAAGTAATAGTTTGCAGAAAGTAAACACAAAACAGTAAATAGTTTATAGATTGTATGTAAAAGTAAAGGACCAGGATCCATAGTTCACTAGAGGTGGCTCTCCTTAAGATAGATAACATGCTGGGTGAACAAATTATAGCGGGGCAATTGACAAACATCGAGAAAGCAATACATGCATATACTAATCATCTTGACTCCTTTGAGACTTGATTGGGCATTACAACATTATACATAGACCGCCATCCAACTGCATCTATGACTAATAATCCACCTTCAGGTTATCATCCGAACCCCCTCCAGTATTAAGTTGCAAGCAACAGATTATTGCTTTACGAATTGCATGTAAAGTAAACAATACGATTGTTCTATGAACAAAAGATTGTTATTTTCTCCCTAGTAGCAACAACACATCTAGTACCTTAGAGATTTCTGTCACTTCCCCAGATTACCAGAGGCATGAACCCACTATCGAGTATAAATACTAACTCTTGGAGTTGCTAGCATCTACTTGGCCAAGATAGCTACTAACAACGGAAAGCATGCAAGATCACAAATAACAAAGACATGATAGAATCAATAATCAATCTGAAATAGCATCTCAATATCCATCGGATCCCCGCAAACACAACATGCAGAATTACAAATAGATGATCTTGATCATGAACGAAGCTCACAAGATCTAAACATGAAAGCACAAAGGAGGAGAACCAGCCATCTAGCTACTACGTGGATCCGTAGTCCAAGGATGAACTACTCACGCATCACACCGGAGGCTTGCATGGTGATGAAGAAGGCCTCCAGGGTGAATTCCCCTCTCTGGCAGGGTGCTGGGAAGAGCTTCAGATCCCTCCCGATCTAGGGATGGAGATGACGGCGGCTACAGACTCTTTCGTGGAATTTTGATCGGGTACTTAGGGTTTTCGTCCCGAGGGCATGTTATAGGCGGAAGGAGAGGCCGAGAGGGTGCTGGGGTCAGCCAGACCACCCCCTGGCGTGGGCCAGGCCTGGCGACGCGGCCAGGTGGTGTGTCTGGCCCCAAGCCCTTCTCCGTCTCGTATTCTGGCATCTGATGACTTCCGAAAAAATAGGCACTTTGGCTTTTGTCCCATCCAATTCTTAGAATATTCATTTTCTGACTTTCCTGGAACCAAAAACAGCAAAAAACAGGCAGCTGGCACTATGGCTCTTGTTAATAGGTTAGTCCAAGAAATCATATGAAAAGTACTCCAAAGTGTGGACAAAACACAAGAAAGTGGATAAAACCAAGCATGGAACATCAAAATTATAGATAGATTTGCAATGTATCAACATCCCCAAGCTTAACTCCTGCTCGTCCTCGAGTAGGTAAGTGATAAAAAGAAAGAATAATTTTTGAGGTGACATGCACCATCAAAGACTTGATCAAAGTATTTGAAAAAACATTCAAAACTGGGATCATAGTACTTCAATCATAACATGAAAGACAAAGTTCTAGCAATAAGACAAAGAAACTATGTTGCAACATGAAAAGTCACAAACAAAAGATTCATGAATAACAATGCTTTGCAAGACGTTTGTTTGTTTCACATAAAGAAAACATAGCATAATAGTATTCATCTTGTCCCTCATAGAGTAGCAAATATAAATACATAGGACACCTTCAAAGTTCATAAGAGTGACTAGATACAAATAGTTTAAAACAAGCAATATCAAGTTATGCATCAATCAACTAGTCTTGGGACAATGCACATAGAACTAAGAATGGCCACTATGCTCTCAAAGTAGGTGCATAAAGGTAGAAGGTGGAGACTCAATATAAGGGTGGAAGAAAGGCCTTCATAGAAGGAAGCAGAGATTCAAGTTTCATAAAGAGCTTCCAAAAATTATGGTACTTATAGCTTTCAGCTCTCATTGCCCCTATCATAAGCATCTTGAAGGTGATTAAGGTTAAAGTGAACAAACTATGGTGTACATGCTTGACGAAGTATAAGTTAGAAATCTCGTGTCCCTTGTATACGAGGGCTGCTCCTCATGCTACTCAAGTTTAGTCACCGGTAAGTTCTTGTCATCGTAAGTACATGTGTATCATAGGGAACCGCCAACGGGGTACCCCTTGCCCGATGATACGGAAGAATCCCCATATCAAAATGACAAGGCAAGCAGACAACGAGCATCTCAGCAATCTTCTTATTTACCATGGGAATATGGTGCTTTTTCTCTCTTTCCTCTGTTCATAATTTCTCTTTTTTTTTTCTTTTTCTCTTTTTTCTCAATATAGGACTCTTGTTTTTATAAGAAGAATGCTTCATAGACAACTCATTATGGTTACGCTGCAGATTTCCACCATGTCAGCATGGATTAGACCTGCGGCCCAGGCGTTTCTCTAACACATATACATAACTCCATGGACTTACAAGCTCCCCTTTCATTTCACACCGACGACCATATACAAAAGAACATGATATCAACTAGGTACAAGTACCAAGTGCAATGTTGAAAGCGTTCCCCATGACAGCATGGTTCTGCTAATTCCCAACAAATAAGTGCAAGCATATACAACATAGATGACACAACGGTTCAAGTTTATTAAGGGCAAGAAAAGTAAGTGTGCCATCAAGTTCGTGAGAGCTTTAATCACTAGTTTTCTCATAACAACTTTAATTTGGAAGGTAAACAAAAGCATGAATATACTTGGAATAGCATAAGCTAGTAGGTAGGTATGTTGGACTCTTTGGAATAACTTGGTTTAGGGAGTTGGATGCATGAGTGGAACTCATACTTGGTTGTGGAGGCTAGCAAAAGATTGGGAGCGACAAACTAAGAGAGAAATAATGGCCATAATCATGCAGAGCGACAAAACATCATTGATCAAAGCATAAAGTGATACTACAAGTTGAAAACTAAAGGATCATAAAGGCTATGGTGACTTGAGATAGTCAAAACATGGTGTGAGCATGCGCCAAGTCAACCCAAATAAAGCATCAAAGGAGAATACCACTATACTATGCTTTAATATGCTAAAATAATCCAAGGCACATTAAGCAATCTCAATTGTTTATAACAAGTCATGCTACAACAAACAATACTAAGCATAAAGCCAAAACAATATCAAGCATGGCATGACAAAGCATAGGCCACAGTCAAAAACAAGCTCTTTTTACCACATAAGTATGAACTTTCCTACTCTTTTCCAAACCAAACCAAACTATTTGCAAACCAATGTATGAAAGAGGGGGTCCAAACAATTTATTTAGCAAACTAAGCAAACCAAGCAAACGAAAAACCAAAATGAAAACAAAGAAGAAGACGCTCCAAGAACAACACAACTGTGCATGAAACAATAAAAATGAAGCGTTTGGAAGAAACCTGAGATTTTTATTGATGAAGAAGGGGATGCCTTGGGCATCCCCAAGCTTTGACGCTTGTACCTCTTGGATATTTATTGGGGTGACACGCGTGGCATCCCCATGCTTGAGCTTTAGTCCATCCTTCATCTCATTACTCATTCCTTCCATACACCTGAAATTTTTCCTTCATACAAAAGACTGGGAGCGACAAACTAAGACAGCAATAATGACCATAATCATGCAGAGCGACAAAACATCATTAATCAAAGCATAAAGTGATACTACAAGTTGAAAACTAAAGGATCATAAAGGCTATGGTGACTTGAGATAGTCATAACATGGTGTGAGCATGCGCCAAGTCAACCCAAATAAAGCATCAAAGGAGAATACCACTATACTATGCTTTAATATGCTAAAACAACGCATGATTCATCCAAGGCACATTACGCAATCTAAATTGTTTATAACAAGTCATGCTACAGCAAAGAATACTTAGTATAAATCCAAAACAATATCAAGCATGGAATGACAAAGCATAGGCCACAGTCAAAAACGAGCTCTTTTTACCACATAAGCATGAAGTTTCCTACTCTTTTCCAAACAAAACCAAACTATTTGCAAACCAATGTATGAAAGAGGGGGTCCAACCAGTTTATTAAGAAAACTAAGAAAACCAAAGCAAATGAAAACCAAAACGAAAACGAAAAAGAAGACGCTCCAAGAAAAACACAACTGTGCATGAAACAATAAAAATGAAGCGTTTGGAAGAAACCTGGGATTTTTATTGATGAAGAAGGGGATGCCTTGGGCATCCCCAAGCTTTGACGCTTGTAATTCTTGGATATTTCTTGGGGTGGCACACGTGGCATCCCCAAGCTTGAGCTTTAGTCCATCATTGATCTCATTACTCATTCCTTTCATACACCTGAAATTTTTCCTTCATACAAAACTTCACACAATCTTTATTAGCAACATTAGTGCACTCAAGATAAATAAGTCTTAAGGTACAGTTCTAACACCAAATAAACTTCTATTAGAACACTAGCTACTTAAGCACTTCCCTGAAAAAGCTCAATTCCCCAAAAGAACTCAAAAAGGAACCAACAAGAAGCAAATGCAAAAAATGGCAGAAATCTGTCAAAACAGACCAGCTGGTAAAGACGGATTTTTTCGAAGACCTTCTGTTACTCAAATTAAAAAGTGTTGAACTAACGAAAGTTATATAACAACCTGGGGCAGAATCACAAAAATTCATGCCTTAAAATGACGTTCCAATATTGTACACGAATTTTTACGGTGAAGCACAGAAATCTGTTTCAGGACAGCAACTTTCCCAATCATTACTTCTCTCTCATTAGAGGTTACTCTTGGCACAAAAAGCAAATAAAAAGGATAAGGAGCGGTTTATTAATGAATTAATAACTTCCAAGACTCATCTAAAACTTTTGGGTTATCTCCTAATAAGTACTTTTCTTTAACGCCTTTAAGTTAGGCCTAAGAAGCAAGAAAAAGAATCAAGTGTTCTCAAATGAAGAAGCATTAAGACCAAATTTTGTTTTCATAGGAGAGGAAAAAGAAATCTTCTCTCTCTTATTAGGGAAGTGTTCTATACCTTTCTTGAGTGGGAGTTGATATTTAATTGTGCCTTCTTTCATATCAATAATGGCACCAACAGTTCTAAGAAAAGATCTTCCCAAAGTAATAGGACAAGAAGCATTGCATTCAACATCTAAAACATAGAAATCAACGGGGACATAGGCATTGTTACCATAATAAGAACATCATTAAGACGCCCCATGAGTTTCTTTTTAGCATTATCATCAAGTGGGACATTCAAATAACAATCTTCAAGCGGAGGCAAATCAAGCATATCATAAATCCTTCTAGGCATAATAGAAACACTACTATCAAGATCACATAAAGCTTTGAAATCAAAGTCATTCACTTTCATATTAATGATGGGTTCCCAACCATCTTCTTGTTTTATACACTAGTGGAAAATTGCTTATCAGTGGAGCATATTTTTTGCTATCAGTGGCGCATATGGAATGCGCCACTAGTGTTGTGCCACTGATAATTAGATATCAATGGCGCATATACAATATGCGCCATTGATAATAGGCCCACCAGTGGCGCACCTAAGATATGCGCCATTGATATTGTACCAGTGGCGCATATAGCCAAATGCGCCACTGATACTATATGCGCCACTAGATGAATAAAACAATGCGCCACTGATGTTTCGTACAGGTATACACAATACAGGGCTCTCAGGTATTTATACATGTACATATACAGGTACATATACAGGTATTTATACAGATACACAATAGTGTAAAAACAAAGATAATAATACCACTAGAAATATACATCATCACATCAATTAGAACCCGACAAAGTGACAAGTGCCCGAATATTATACAAGTCTAGAACAAATTGATCTCATCTTCTCATACATTACACATTACAACAAGTTGATCATCATGATCATTAGCCAAGTCCTAAACTACTAAAGGACCGAGTAAAGTACAGCCGCAATGGCGGTGATGAGCAAGACGGGGAGCACGATCATCAAGGTCTTCATCTGGTTCCTGTCTCTCTGCTCTCCAAGGAGGTGGTTCCTCCACCTAGCTTCTGTCTGCTCTCTCGTCGGGTACCCTTTGCATCTATTGCCACTGAACTTGTTCACTTGCTTATGACAATCCTCCCACTCGTCGTAGACTCCTGGGACCCTCCCTCTGAACACCACGTAGCACGGCATCTCTATACACAAGGCATATAAGTACTATATCATGCAACAGAAAGAATTAAAAGGTTCATCACATGCATCTCCACAAAAAACAAGGTTTCGATCTAAGGCAAGCTATTAAGTTTCATACATATGGTAATAAGTAAACAAAGTCCAACAACGACTGTTTCGAGCTAAGGCAAGTTAAAGTTTATGACACACACACACGAGATACACAAACCGGCTAAGCGCTAGCTAGCTAGGAACACTACATCATGAAGACTTTGTTTTACACGGCGCCGGGAACGGTTTGTAGCCGTCTTTCGTTGTCCATGTCCTACGGTCACCCTGTGCCACGAGCCGTGCTTCGATCTCGCGCTTACTGAACGCTCTTTTGCAGGACAAGGCCCCCCACCTTGTGATGACATCTTCTTGCACGATGGTCGCAATCTGAGTCTGGATGCGTAAGAAGTCGTCCTTAAGTTCATCATCGTCCATTCTTGCCTCAGCTTCGGCCCATGCTCGGAGACTAGATGGCAACGTAATGATGTGTGCATCCCGGACGATCACCCGCAGGTGATGGAGGGCGTAGTAGGCCTCCTTGACACTGTTATCCGGTTGCTTGACGCAGGCGAACTTCATTACGTGTTTGAACACGTGTCTGCCATCCCTGAAATTTTCCGCCCCCTTCTTGAATTCGCCTCCATTTTCGGCGTATACCTCGAGAGCATCATCTAGAAGACTCCTTATGTTGGTGTAGTCTTTCTTCTTTTGCTCGCTCCCCGAGTCCAAGTACGTGGCTAGCGAATAACTCGGGTGAATGAGGATCAGTGTGCAGTATTTGTCTCTGCGCAAAACAATTGAAATGAAACAATGTTGGAAAAAGAGAAACCGAAAACTAAGAAAGGACAAGTTACGGCGACGAGCGGGTGTGTGCACTTACTCGGGAAAGAAAGGCAAAATAAGCTCTTTTCCACTCTTGTTGTCCACCATGAAATTTTGGAGGTAGTTCCTTGCGCTGGCCCGGGTCATTGTATTCACCAACTGGATATCACGCATGAAGTAGGGGTCCACTATCGCGACGCCAGGGGTCTTCTCTCTGTTGACCTTCATCGCCCGATGGAGCGCGTATAGGTGGACCAAGTTATAGTTCATCCGCTTGCCATGGAAAAGCTTGAAGATGTCCTCATACGATATGAAGAAGATATCCTCGGGGGCATTATCGACGAAGCCCGTGCCCGTTAGAACATTGACCATGAAAACAGGGTACGATGGATTTGCTTCTTTAAGAAGGCACTCCTCTAGATATAGAATACCATGCTGCAGGTTAGCCATCGCTCCACTTGCATTTTTGATCAGCTCCTCACTCAGAATCGGTTGACCAGCTATGTGAACCCTAGTCAAGGTGCCCTCAGGGGGCTGTGTTAACGGGTCGTCCTGAGCCCGGGGCCTCTTCGGACCCGGCTGGCTCAAAGACTGCTTATTATTCTTCTTGGTTCTCTTGCGATGCTTCTTCATCTCGACATTAGCAGCCATCTGCTCATCCACCGCCTTATGGAGTGTGGTGGGGCTGAAAATGATTCCCTGGGTGCCTTTATAAGGACCAGCGTCACCAGCATCCGAAGGCGTCTCCTCTAGGGTACCATGGAAGTCTAGACGTGTGCATGTTCTGGTACGAGCATTTGGGTCGTCGGAAACGCGGTAGGGCTCGTCCATGTTTGGCATGAACAAAGAGTCCGTGACGCCAGTGTTGATCCAGTCATCTGGGTTGTCATCATCATCGTTAATGTTGTCCCCAGGTGCATCCTTGGGCGATGGCGGTGCAACGGCGGCCTTGCCATGTGGAGGCGGCAGTGCGGCGACAGCCTTGCCATGTGGAGGCAACGGTGCAGCGGCGGCCAACAATTGCTGGTGACGAGAGGTGGTGGCGGTGACTGGTTGTTGTGGCCGCCGCGGCAAGGGCACATTTGGCCGCTGAGTTACTTGTTGTTCCTTCACAAGCCGAATCTGGGTCTTTGGCCATGTCAAGACCCAGCCACATCAATCTTGAAGGTTCTTATGATCATCAGCGCCTCGAGGTTGGCTGGGGGGGTCCATGTATTCGCACCCCGGCAACACCCGAGCCAGCCGGACCTTGAACACATCATCCTCCATCGAATTGTGGTGCATCGTGTGGCTATTTGGTTGAATAATTGAGCCCCTGCCAACATCCTTTAGATCGCCGTCCACGTAATGCAAGAGCGTGCAAGGAGTGTCCTGCGGAAGAACAAGCATCGTGAGATGGCGCTAGCTAGTCATCAAAGGCAAAGGAGATGAAATGTTATCAATGCATGTGTTGGCCGACGTCATTACCTTGGAGATGGCGTTGAGCTCGGCTGATGTCGAGACACCAGTATCATCCTCCCGCTGAGATGCCTTATGAAGCACCGTCGGTTGCGCCTTAGTTTTGGCGGGAGGGGCCATCGGTGTGACCTGCGGCTCTGTGTTGGCGCCGGCGGGAGGTGTCACCAGAGCGACTTCCGGCTGCGCGTTGGTGTTGGCGCTGGTGGGAGGGGGCACCAGAGCGACCAGGTGCATCTCGACGTTGGCGGACTCGGGCGTCACCACGTTCGGCGACACATGCTGGATCGAGTTGCTGCCGGAGAGGCTGGGCACCGAGCGGCCCTCGTCGACCTGCCGCATTCCAAGCAGCGATCCCCTCCCACAGCTCATTGGGAAACATCTCGTGGATATTCTCTTGCACTTCCTCATCGATCAGCCTCGACATCTGTTCCATCTGCTCCCTGAGGACTTCAACCTCACATTTTTCACTTGCCGCCGCCGTGGCCTTCCTCTCTTTCTTCGCCTTTGGGTCCTCTTTCCTAAAGTCGCCAACCTTTTCATACGTACCATAGCCAGACACACGGCCAGAAGTTGGCGGCGCGGACTTGGCCCTCCCCTTGAACACGTTTGTCGCCCTGTTGAAGGGCGTGTCCCACCGCGGGTCTGCTGTCGACCCCTGGGACGAGCTCGCACTTGACGCACAAGACTTTTCTTCGGATCTCTGAAGAGAAGGAAAGTGATCCCATTTAGAAATTCGGCTTCATTACTTAATTAGAAACACAGATGTACTCCGAGATAAATTCCTTACCAGCCTTTTCTGGAACTTCCTCACATCGTCGTCGTCGGTAACGAATTCCTTGAGTTCGGGGTGGAGATAGTAGCGGGTGCGGACAAACCGCATCACCTGCTCGTCCGTGAATTTGTGCCACGGGTTATCTTTCCCTAGACGGGCATACTCGGCGTCCTTCTTTGCCCAAACGGCCTTTTTTCCTAGGTAATCGCCGCTTCCGCAACGTTGGTTACCTATGTTCAGCTCCCGCATACGCCTCCCCACTCGGTCCATTCCTGACCTTCCGGTGAAGTGCAGTTCGCCTTGAACTTGATGAATTCATCTTCGTCAAGCATCGGCTCGACCTTCTTTATCTCCTCCCAACTTTTACCCTCGTTAATCCTCCTCTTCACTCGGCTTTTCCAGCTGCTCAAGGCGGTGCTCATCCTCGTGAGGGCTAACTTGTTTACGTTGTTCCCTATGAGCTTTTGGTTATCGTACTCATCTGGGAACTTGTACCGTTTGTGAAGCTTCCCAATGAGGAGTTCTCGCAACCGTATGTTCTTTCTTATGTCCTTCTGGTTGATGCTCATGCTCTCCGGCACGATGCACCCGAGTTGTAGGCCGTACCCAGCGACAAGATTCGCATTCTCCAAGGATTGGCCACCTGGTTTCACAAGGGTGAACTCTTCGCGGTTGGTGCCGAGTTTCGGCAGCGTCCGCTCCTGCCTTTCCGCCTTATTCTTCTTCTTCCTAGCGGGCGAGGAGACGCCATCGCCGTCCATGCGTTCACCACCATGACTTGCTTCGGCCTCCTTGTCACCATTACTGCTTCCGTCGTCGTCGCCATCTTCGGCCTCCTCCTCATATTTAGACTCCTCGTCATCTTCTAGGTCTGCAGCTTGGGTCTCCTCATCAACTTCATCGTGATTCGTAGCTTCGGCCTCTTCGTCGGACCCGCTTAAGTCATCGCCAAACCGCCAAAACTTGAGGTTGGATCTTCTTGCTCATTCTTCGACGCTCATGGGATGAGAAGGGCTAGCCCCGACGTCTTTGTCTCCGCTCGACATATTTGCTCTTCATAGAAAAAATGCAACAATGTAATTAGTACAAGCTAGAGTCGACCGAAAAATTCGGCATGACCTTTGCTATTTTTTTGACCTAGGAGTGCCCATTTCTCAACCGAAACGGAAGTGAATCAACACTTCGGGAGAAACAGGCAACTCAAATGAATTCCCTGCAATAGTTTTCATACAAAATAATGTGCTCCAGTTTTCAAATTGATGACAGCCATCCAATCACACATATACAAAGAGCAAAAAATAGCTCCAGGTGCAACAAAAAATAGCTCCAGGACAAGCTAAAATAATCAGGTTGTCCTTGTTATAAATATCAGGATGTGCTATCATCCAGTTACTACTCACATCCATGTGCTGCCAATTGTTTCTAAAAACAGATACTAAGCACAGGGAGAAATCTAGCTACACAGAATTACTTAAATAAAGGAACAATATCAAATGCATGTTCTGAATTTTCAATCATTCAAGCAAGCATTTGAGAATTTGAATAGCAGTGTAATATGTTTCCAGTGATCACTGCAAGTACCATTCAGAAGAAGTAACAGGATGGTTTGTGCAAAATTGCGTTTGAGGTACTGAATCATTCTAATTCCACTACCCTTTTTTAGAGCAAAACCAAATATGAATCTTAAGTCTAATATAAAAAACTATATATATTGCTGAATAACTGGAAAGCCCATGGTACAATATGCACGCTTACAACCACACTACTAGGATAACGCTACAACAACCATCTCAGTATTGCTAGAGAGTACGAAATATATCTCATAGTAATACTACAACTATCCTCTGAGGGAACCCCATATTAGATGTCCTAGGTAGGTTCATACAGATGCTACAACAACCATCTCAGTATAGATCTAGGTAGGTTCATACAGATGCTAAAGTGTGCTGGCTGCAACCTAGTATCAGTCACTAGTTGAGCAGTCGCCCCTACACAAAGTGTCACACATGCAAATGCAGATAAGATGGCCAAAGAGGGAAAATTGCAATGTGCAAATGGAGCTTGCTACAAGACATCCAGATGTAGTTCTCTCGAGTGTCAGTGCATATGTGCAAATGGAGCTTGCTACAAGACATGCTAGATGTCTCTGTTCACTCCACTAATTCTCTTCACACAGCTTAGCACTTAACTTATTTGGCAGTGGTAATAATAGCATTATGTACTATATGGAAGTGTCCTGACATCGTAATATGATATGAAACATCCTTGACTGAGTCTGTTTAACTACTCATTTTCTAACCATGCAAGAACATCTTATTTCAGAGGTTGAGAGTGAACTGTACTGATTTGTTTACTTATCGATTTATTCATGCAGTTGTAATAATAATCATATGCTAAACATAGCAAACACTGCAATGTGCCTCAACAATTACCAATATACACATATCAACACAGTTCTAGAACACTCTAATTCACTAACCTTCTAGAACACTCTAGAAACCCTAAAATCAACCTATCTCTGAGAGCAAACCCTAGAACTAACCCTAGAGCAAACCCTAGACCTAATGGATTACCTGAGGTGGGAGAGGGGAGGGAGAGCTCAACCTGATCGGTGGCCGATGACGGAGTAGAGGTGGCCGATGACGGGGGAGGAGGCAGCGCCTGGTGCTCGACGGGGAGGGGAGGCTCCTGGTGCTCGACAGGGAGGGGGCGGCACTCCTCCTCCTAGTGGCGCCATAGGGACGGGGCAGCGCTCCTGGTGCTCCTCCTCCTGCTTGCTCCACGGGAATGGGGCGGCGCTCCTGGTGGCGGAGACACGGGGATCAGTGGAAGGGAGGGGGAGGGGAGGGGAAGGGAGAGGTAGGGGTTGGGGAGGCTCACCAACGGTGGTGGCGGGCGGCGGTGGTGACTCCTCTAGTGTCGGGCGACGGTGGTGACTCCTCCAGTGGCGGGCGGTGGCAGGGGCTCCTCCAGTGGCGGCGGCGGGCGGTGGGGATTCTCTATATGAGAGGGAAGAAAGGGAGAGAGCGACAAGGCCAACAGTTATTTGGCTAAGACCGTGGCGCATATCTATGCGCCATTGGTATTTGGCGCTTAGTCAAAAACCACGAAGCCTTATATGTGTCAACTACACACGCCTATCGCAGTGGTCACCTACACACGCCTGTTGCTGAGAGCTCTCAGGGTCGATTCCCGGGCTCTCTCACAACTTTTTTTTCAATTTTTAATATTTTACTAAATACAAATGGTGCATATCTAGTATATAAATAATATCTAGTATATTTTAATATTTTGTAACAAATAGTAATTAAGTTTAGCATTCACAAATCTATTTAAAACAAAATACCAATGGCGCATATCTAGTATATAAATAATAATATCTAGTATATTTTAATATTTTGTAACAAATAGTAATTAAGTTTGACATTCACAAATCTATTTAAAACAAGGACATCTTATTCAATATCCATACACACCAATATTCTCCATAAAAATGTCATGTCATGTGTGCATGATCTCGATTCTGAGCTAGCTAGAGCTAGCGTCTCTTTGCAATCTTCTTGCCCTTCTTCCTCACGGTTGAATACTTTAGCCCGGAAAGGTTAAGGTTTCTTCTCGTGAATGGACAACCTTTAGTAGGTAGGGCGGTCTTCCTTTTTCCTGCAGCAGTCGGCTTGTCGAATTACTTGTCAAATTCCTCTTCGATCTTTGGATCGCCGTTCTTTTCTAAGTCTTGCTCGTTGGCGGGTCCGTCCATTCCGATGATGCTACTCTTGCCCCTCCTCACGACAACACGGCTTGTCGTTGACGGGTCAGTGATGAAGAAACATTGGTCAACTTGGATCGCGAGTACCCATGGCTCATTTTTTGCGGAGGCGTTCTTCGCGGAGGCATCGGGTATAACCATGGTGGTGAAATACCGACCCTCTTTTTGGACGCTCTTGGCCCATCTGACACGGAATATCGGCACCTTCTCTCCGGCGTAGTCGAGCTCCCAGATCTCCTCGATCCTTCCGAAAAATCGTTCCTTCACGGTGGCTTTATCATCGGCATAGGATAACATCGTTACTCATGTGTTCTGATAGTCGCTGCTCATGTCCCTTTTCTCGGTGTAGAATCTGTACCCATTGATGTCGTATGCCTGATATGTCCTCACGTTGTGCCCGGGGCCATTTGACAAGGCGAAAATTAGTTTTTCATCCTCCGTAGAAGGCATTTGCGGGTCTGCGGGGGGGTTGTCTTGAAGCTTCTTCTTGAACCAAGCCGTGAAGCTAGAGTTGTGCTCTCTTGTTACGTCTCCCTTCTTCCTTGGTCGAACAAGGTCAATGAACTTCTGCTCGATTAAGCTTTTGTGCTCTTCCACCCAAGGATCGACCAATTTGATGTGTTGTAGCACGACTCGGTGTGCCCTGTCAAAGTCGTCATGTCGACCCTTCGCGCCAACATGCATGGTGCGAAAGCCCTCGCGGTGGCCATATCCAACGAGCCTGCCGAGGTGCGTCCTTTTGGGCAGACCAACAGGGTCATCCTCGTCATCCGGGTCGGTGCGTAGATAATTCTGGCAGAAAGAGATGCACTCGTAGGTCAGAAAGCCCTTGGCAATGCTTCCATCTGGACGGGACCTGTTGCGTACGAATCCTTTGATAACACCGTTAAGCCTTTCAAACGACATCATGTTGTGTAGGAATGTCGGCCCGAGATGAATGATGTCATCCACGACATGGACGAGTAGTTGGACCATGATGTCGAAGAATGCGGGCGGGAAGTAAATCTCGAGCTCGCATAGTATCACGACGATCTCATCTTGTAGTGTGTCGAGCTGCTTCAAGCCAATCGACTTCCTCGAGATGACGTCGAAGATGTTGCAGAGGCCAAACAGTGTCTCACGGACGTGCTCGTCCATTATCCCTCGGATCGCAACGGGAAGTATCTGCGTCATCAGCACGTGACAGTCATGAGACTTCATCCTGCTGAACCTCTTCTTCGCTTTGTCCAGATATCTTCCTATGTTCCTCGAGTAACCGTAAGAAACTTTGACTCCTAGGAGGCAGTTGAAAAACTGCTCAAGCTCCTGCTCACTTAGAGTGAAGCAGGTAGCCGGAAACATTGCAATTCCCCTCTTAACCCTTTTGCGGCGACCTTGAGTATCTTCAGGCGCCGTCTCATCATCATCATCATCATCATCGGGCGGTGGCGTCTCATGAATTTCTTCCTTGATGCCAAGTTCCATCAGGTCGTTCCTTGCTTTCGGCCCGTCTTTAGTCCTATCCGACATGTTGATGATAGTGGCAAGCAGACTCTCGCACACGTTCTTCGTGATGTGCATGACATCAAGGCTATGGGGCGTGTGGAGGTATTTCTAGTATGGTAGGTCCCAGAAAACAGGCCTAGCTTTCCACACACACCATGCAGCGGTTTCGTCCTCGGACGCTTCTTTCCCGGCAAAGGGCACTCTTCCTAGTTGTCCAACATATCTTGGATCACTTCTCCGCTCCTCGGACATGGGGCTTTTTCGAGCTCTACTTTGCCATCGAACAGATCTCTACACTTTCTCCATACGTGATCCTTTGGAAGCCACATTCGAGTCCGTTGGAACACGGTCTTCGATGACCCGAGATCCCTTGGTAGCTGGAGATGCGGGGTCTTATCCATGCACTTGACACATGCTTTGTGTCCGTGGTTCACCTGGGCAGACACGTATGTGTAACCTGGATAATCCTGCACCGTCGTGAGAAGCGCGGCTCTCATAGGGAAATAATCTCCTGTGTATGCGTCCCACGTATGGGTTGGCGTCTCTCACAGCATGGCTAACTCTTCTTTTAGCAGCCCGAGATACAGATGCATGTCGATACCTGGTTGTTTAGGCCCCTGAATCAGAATACACATGTGTACGTATCTCTGCTTGGTGCACAGCCAGTGAGGGAGGTTGTACGGCCATACAAACACGGGCCAGGTGCTATGTGTGCTACTCTGGTTGCAAAATGGATTTAGTCCATCGGTGCTCATACCAAGCCTGACGTTCCTTGGATCGCCCCCGAAGTCTGGAAAGTCAATGTCCAGTGCGTTCCACTGGCTAGCGTCCGAAGGGTGTGTGAGGATCTTGCCCTTATGTGGATCATCTTCGGCCGGCTTCTTCCTTTTCGCGTGCCATTGCATGAGCTTTGCTTCCTTAGGGTCCACGAAATACCGCTGCAGACGGGGAGTGATAGGAAAGTACCATACCACTTTCCGAGGAACTTTCTTGTTCCCTCTCTTGTATCGTCCTTGGCCACACATCGGACATGTGGTTCTATCCTTGTACTCATCCCGATAAAGTGCGCAGTCATTAATGCAGGCGTGGTACTTAACATATGGTAGGTCGAGAGGACATACGATTTTCTTGGCCTCCTCGATACTAGTTGGACATGTGTTCCCCTTGGGAAGACGTTCTTGCCAGAATCTCATGTTTTTGTTGAAGCTTACGTCGGTCCATTTGCTTTCTGCCTTCATCTCCAGAGCCTTGAGCGTTATGTTCAAGCAGGTATCCTCGGGCCGGCACCCAGGATACAATGGAGTTTTCCCGTCTATCTCCATCTGTGCTAGCTTGGCTTTCTCCCTGGCAGCAGCTTTGGTGTTCCTCGTCTCCCTGAGAAGCAGTTCCTAAACATGAGGGTCCTGCAAGGCCGAGATTAGCCGCGTCGTTTGTGTGTCTGTGTCTTCTCCACCGACACCTCCTTCGTGATGATCATCATGTCCATCACTGCCATCATCTCCTTTGTGTTGATCATCATGTCCGCCGCTGCCGACATCTCCTTCATGATCATGATCATGTCCGCCGCTGCCGACATCTCCTTCATGATCATGATCATGTCCGCCGCCGGCATCTCCTTCATGATGTCTTCAGGATCGTTGACGTCCTCGTCATCTTCAGAATCATAGCCGCGCATGAGCAAGTGATTCTCTAGGTCTCCGGAATCAGGGTCAACCAAGCTCCCGAGATTGCATGTTTGACACAGACATCTTATGTAGGTCCTCTTGTTCAGAATCATGTCGGCCACCACGCGTTTCTTGTATCTAGCTGCTCGACCTTCGCTCATGTGTCTAACCATGGTTTCCTGCGCGGTATAGAGCAAAAATAGAGAGTATCTTAGAACCACAACACCATCATGCACACACACACATGCATGCATGCATGGCCGCCGGAAAAATTCGGCATGACATCTCCTAAAAATGGGACATATGGATAGTGCAAAAATTTGCCGAAACAGAAATTAATCGACATTTCGGCAAACATCGATGCACCACCAGAGCAAGCAACATGCTTTCTTCTTCGTCACCTGCAAACATTCATGCACCACATCCATGCAAACACACCATCCCTCTCGCAATTAATAAGAAGGCTTCACAAACATAAGCATGCACACACATACACACCGCACCGACGTCCACACTCCACACAAAACATCCACATGCATGTGCTCCAACAACTCACCTAGTAGAATCGTTACCGAGCCAAGTCCATGACGAGATAGTGTGGTTGTTGTTGGAGAACAAGATGGATGTTGGAGGAGGCTTCCCCTCACAAAAATATGAAGCAAGGTAGGTTCAACAACCAAGAATGGAGAAAAGAATGGAGAAATTGAGGTGGTGGTGGGGAGGAGGATGAGCTAGATCTAGTTTGGGGTGGTGGGTGGAGAAGAATGGAATGGTGGTGGTGGGTGGGGGTGGAGGCCAACTTGTAGATCTGGACAAAGTTATTAGTGGCGCATATTGCACTAAATGCTCCACTAATAAGTCTGCCACCTTTTCCAGTGGTGGGCCTAAGAGTATCAGTGGAGCATTTAACACTATATGCGCCATTGGTGTACCAAGTATCAGTGGCGCATATACCAAATGAGCCACTGATATTTCTGCCACCTTTTAGGATGGTGGGGCCCACTTAGTTACCAGTGGCGCATTTACATCTACATGCGCCATTGGTGAGGGGAATATCAATGGCGCATATGGCATATGCGCCACTGATAATACTATATCAATGGCGCATATATCCATATGCGCCATTGATATTTGGTCCACAGGCCTCCAGAGTGCCAGGCCCACATTTCAGAGGTGCATTATTTGTGATATACGCCATTGGTTATAAATAATATCAGTGGAGCACATTTTTAAATGCGCCACTAATAATTATCAGTGGAGCATATTCAAAACAATGCTCCACTGATAATAAATCTATCCATAAGCCTTTCTCTAGTAGTGATAGGAATAGAAGCTTTATGTTTCATCTTTTCTTCTTTAATCTTTATGAGAGCATCAGTAATGTGTTTTGTAAAGGCCATGTTCATAGCACTAGCATTAGGACTTTTAGCAAGATTTTGTAGGAACTTAATAACTTTAGAGATATTGCAACCATCAAGATCAAAATCAAATTTATCATCTAGAGTAGTAGAACTATTACTAGCCTCAACACTAGTGGTGGTGATAGTAGAAACACTAATGTTTCTAGCAATTTCATCTTCTCTTTCCCACTTAGCATGTAATTCAGCTAATAGTCTAACATTTTCATCAATTCTTACTTGTATGGCATTAGTAGCTGCAAAGGGATTATCATTAGTTTTAGGTTTAGCAGCCATTTTATTAATGAATGAAGATTGAGCTTCAGACAGAGATGATATATTTCTTTCAGCATTAGAGAGTTTTTCCCCAATAGTTTTATTGAAAGCAGTTTGCTTACTAATAAAGTCTTTAAGCATAACTTCAAGTTCAGAGGGAGCACTCCTATTATTGTTGTAGGAACTTCCATAAGCATTACCATTGTTAGGAGGATATGGCTTATAATTGTTGTTACCAAAATTATTCCTATAAGCATTATTGCCAAAATTGTTATTTCTTATGAAGTTCACATCAACTTGCTCTTCTTGAGCAACCAAAGAGGCTAAGGGAACATTATTTGGATCAATATGGGCTTTCCCATTCACAAGCATAGACATAATAATATCAATTTTATCACTCAAGGAGGAAGTTTCCTCAAGATAATTTACCTTCCTACCTTGTGGAGCTCTCTCAATATGCCATTCAGAATAATTAACCATCATATTGTCCAGAAGTTTTGTTGCCGCACCCAAAGTGATGGTCATAAAGGTACCTCCAGCAACAGAATCCAATAGGTTTCTTGAAGAATAGTTCAATCCCGCATAAAAAGTTTGGATGATCATCCAAGAAGTCAGTCCATGAGTGGGACAATTCTTTACCAAAGATTTCATTCTTTCCCAAGCTTGAGCAACATGCTCATTATCAGATTGTTTACACTTCATTATTTCACTTCTCATAGATATAATCTTAGCATGAGGATAGTATTTTCCAATGAAAGCATCTTTGCACTTAGTCCAAGAATCATACTATTCCTAGTTAAGGAATTCAACCATTCTTTAGCTTTTCCTCTCAAAGAGAAAGGAAACAATTTAAGCTTAATAATATCACCATCTACATCCCTATGCTTTTGCATCTCACAAAGTTCAACAAAGTTATTTAGATGGGCAGTAGCATCTTCATTACCAATACCAGAAAATTGTTCTCTCATAACAAGATTGAGTAAAGCAGGTTTTATCTCAAAGAAAGTATCTTCAGGCACGGGTGGAGCAATAGGTGTGCTCATAAAATCATTGTTGTTGGTGCTAGTGAAGTCACACAACTTAGTGTTTTCAAGGGTAGTCATTTTGTGTGTTTTCAAATAAGAAAGCAAACTGGTAAAACTATTTTTTGTGTGTTTTTGATAAAAAACAAGCAAACAAAGCAAAAAGAAACAAAGCAAAACAAAAACAACAAAGTAAAGAGATTGGTTATGAGGGACTCCCCTTGTGAAGATGTCCTTGACTCCCCGACAACGGCGCCAGAAAAGTGCTTGATGGCTCGTGTATTAACAAGCTCGTTGGGGAACCCCAAGAGGAAGGTATGATGAGCACAACAGCAAGTTTCCCTCAGTTATGAAACCAAGGTTTAATCGAACCAGTAGGAGCAAGGAAACACCCCAAAGGTGTTGCTAGCTGAGCCTTGGCAGGGCGCACTACCGGTGCTAGTAGCAACATGGAGACCTGCACAACACAACCACAGAACTTTGTCCCCAACTTGCGATGAGGTTGTCAATCTCACCGTGTTTTGCTGAAAACAAAGGATTAAACGTATCGAATGGAAGGAAGTAATAGTTTGCAGAAAGTAAACACAAAGCAGTAAACAGTTTGTAGATTGAATGTAAAAGACAAGGACCGGGATCCATAGTTCACTAGAGGTGGCTCTCCTTAAGATAGATAACATGCTAGGTGAACAAATTACAGCGGGGCAATTGGCAAACATCGAGAAAGCAATACATGCATATACTAATCATCTTGACTCCTTTGAGACTTGATTGGGAATTACAACATTATACATAGACCGCCATCCAACTTCATCTATGACTAATAATCCACCTTCAGGTTATCATCCAAACCCCCTCCAGTATTAAGTTGCAAGCAACAGATTATTGCTTTACAAACTGCGTGTAAAGTAAACAATACGATTGTTCTATGAACAAAGGATTGTTGTTTTCTCCCTAGTAGCAACAGCACATCTAGTACCTTAGAGATTTCTGTCACTTCCCCAGATTACCAGAGGCATGAACCCACTATCGAGCATAAATACTAACTCTTGGAGTTGCTAGCATCTACTTGGCCAAGATAGCTACTAACAACGGAAAGCATGCAAGATCACAAATAACAAAGACATGATAGAATCAATAATCAATCTAAAATAGCATCTCAATATCCATCAGATCCCCGCAAACACAACATGTAGAATTACAAATAGATGATCTTGATCATGAACGGAGCTCACAAGATCTAAACATGAAAGCACAAAGGAGGAGAACCAGCCATCTAGCTACTACATGGATCCGTAGTCCAAGGATGAAGTACTCACGCATCACACCGGAGGCTTGCATGGTGATGAAGAAGGCCTCCAGGGTGAATTCCCCTCTCCGACAGGGTGCCGGGAAGAGCTTCAAATCCCTCCCGATCTAGGGATGGAGATGATGGCGGCTACAAATTCTTTCGTGGATTTTTGATCGGGTACTTAGGGTTTTTGTCTCGAGGGCATCTTATAGGCGGAAGGAGAGGTCGAGAGGGTGCTGGGGTCGGCCAAAGCACCCCCTGGCGCGGGTCAAGCCTGGCCGCGCGGCCAGGTGGTGTGGCCGGCCCCCAGCCCTTCTCCGTCTCGTATTCTGGCATCTGATGACTTCCGGAAAAATAGGCACTTTGGCTTTTGTCCCATCCAATTCCGAGAATATTCATTTTCTGACTTTCCTGGAACCAAAAACAGCAGAAAACAAGTAGCTGGCACTGTGGCTCTTGTTAATAGGTTAGTCCAAGAAATCATATGAAAAGTACTCCAAAGTGTGGACAAAACACAAGAAAGTGGATAAAACCAAGCATGGAACATCAAAAATTATAGATACATTTGCAATGTATCACCGAGCTGAACCCCATTAGGGAGTGCGACCGTGCTGATAGTAGCTACAAAGTAGTACTCTGTGGCCGTGCCACCATCTCCTCCATTCGTACGCCCTCGCGAGGTCCTCGATGGATGAAAATAGGTCCGGCGGTGCACCGGAGACGTGCCAACCGTGCCCTGCTATTCGACGGGCTTCTTCCTTCCTAGGACGCAGTAGGAGCTCATGGGAGCATGGCAGAGGCAGCGCCAAACACAGGCGGCGCACACTTGCGCTCGCCACAGTGAAGCTATCGGGCACTTGGACAAGAGGACCAGCTAGGAAGCCGGTCTCGCACTCCAAACGAGCAACAACAGTGTCCCCTGCAGCTGCCGTACTCATACTTGCCGTGATCACGAAAGCTGTGTTGACGGCGTGGTCCTGCATGATGCTCATCATGCCCGCTGACCTCCGCGATGGCAAGCCATGGGGAGAAGATTGGTCGTGCGACAGTGCAGAGCTACAACTTCGGCAACATGGTGAGCTTTGGCTATACCCATGGCCGAGGACTGAGGAGAGATGTGGTCTTCTTGCATGTAGTGGTGTGCCAGAGGAGGTCAACGGGGAGGTTCACGCCTATAGACAATCCTACAGCTCTACGCCCGGCTCGCGCGCCGTATAGGGCGGAGTAAAGAGAAAAGCTGCTTGTCTCACAAATTCGGACCGGAATTCACAAATTTGGGTGGGGCTATTGTGCACAGATCTTGATGGTTGCATGGAGGGACAAGATAGGTCCCGTACCCACTTGTACAAGCACAAAATCCATTTTATTTTGTTTTAGCATAAATAAAATAGAAGAAGCAAAAAAACCGAATAAGAATCAAGAGAAACAAACAATGAAGAAATAAATTTTTTGTTGGTTTTGTTTTAGCAAAAAGGAAAAACAACAAGTAAAAAGAACCAAGAAATAAAATCTTTTTGTTGTTTTTGTTTGATCAAAAAGAAAAAAAAGAACCAAATAAATAAACATAAAATATTTTTGGTATTTTGGTTTATGAAAAAGAATAAGCAAACAAGAAGAAATCAAGAACCAAATAAAGAAACATAAATATTTTTGGTATTTTGTTTTATCAAAAAGAAGAAGCAAACAAGAATCAAATAAAGAATTAAGAGAAATAAAGAGGAAATAAAATATTTGTGTTGTTTTTCTTTGTTTTATAAAAAAGGAAAAAATAAAAAGAAATTAAGAACCAACAAAGAATCAAGAAAAACAAACAAAGAAGAAAGAAAATCTTTTTATATTTTATTTTTATAAAGAAGATTCAAAAGAAAGACCAAACAAAACTAGAAGCAAATAAAAACATGGTCTCCATACAAAATAAAACATGAAGGTAAAACTAAAACATGAGTTTGCAATGATATTACTTGAGATTTATTGAAAAAATAGGGGTATGCATGGGCATCCCCAAGCTTGTGGTTTTGCTAGTTCTTATCCTCTGCTCTTTTGTCATCATATCATATTTCATCTCCAAAAAATAAATAAAAATTTCATCTCCATGATATTTCAATGCCTACAAAATGGTTAGTTTTCCAAAACAGATGATATAATAGTTTCAACCAAGATGCAAACTTACTTATTAAGAAACCAATTTGTTCAAGAAGCAAATATATACAAGGAAATACTCTTTTTATTTTGTTATGTTATGTGAAAAGTTTTAATGTTCCATTGGCATGAACAACACATGTTCAAGGTCGACCCCTACTTCTCCACTGTTCATCTTTCTAATTTACTTTCCCAAATTTTATTTTTAGTTGAACTCCTAAACTAATAATTATAAAATAGTAGCTAAAGTTATTATACATGTTATAAGGATACAAAGGTGTGCTAAAACTGAATAGTATTGGAAAGCATATGGAGCACACCACAAAACATAAAACCATTAACTTTTAAGTCTAACTTTCTTTCTATGCATTGGCATTTTGTATATTAATAAATTGCAACAACTTTGTGGTAGAAAATTCATATAATGATTAGTATCTTGCATTCTAAGCGAATTGTAAACATAAATAGGGTTACTTCCTCTTTCGTAATATTTACAAGCATCAAAAGTAAACTCAACAACATAGTTTTGAATAGAATTACCACATAAAGACAAGTCATCTAATGATGATAATGGATCATCTAGCTCAACTATATCACTTTCATCTTCCCATATATTAGATACAATTGTTCCACATAGGGGACTATCAGACAACAAAGAATCATCATCATTTGAAATTATGTAAGAAGGGTTGTTCATAGGAATTTGTGTGTTACCATTGTTGGGAGTAGGAGATGGGTAGCTACTCAATTATTTCTCCACTTGTTCTTCCTTATCATCTTGGGGTTGCATGGACATCTTATGCTTTTATCATCCTCTTTCTCCAAAACATCAGTGCTCTCTTGGGAAGTAGTGCCCCTCTTATTAAAGTCAAAAACATAAATATTTTTTATGAAGTTGGTTATGTGATAATAAATGATGATAGTGATCACAAATTTAAATTTACTAGTGTTATTTGCATGTTCATCAATGAAGGTTTCTAATTCATAAGCTCCCATAAAAAGTATCAAATTGCTCTACTTATTCCGCCCCTAAATGAGCATAATCACCTCTATGGTAAGATCCTATAACATATTCTTCATGGAACATACATTGAAATTCAAAGTGTCTACCACATTGTTTAGAGCAACAAGTTTGATCCAAAAATTCAAGCAACTCACTAGCAATAGAATTTAGTTTATTCATGAGACATTCTAGTCTTATCCCCTCTCTTGATTCTCTATGTTTCTTAGCAATTTCAGCAGCATTCAAGTACATAGCTAAAGTGTCATTTATATCCATACTTGGGCTCATAACATGAGTATTTTTGGTATTTTCCATTTTCTAATTTTTTTGAGTTTTAGTTGCTAAAATTTAACTAGCAATGCAAACAAGAATAGAAGCCTATCACAATGCTCCCCGACAATGGTGCTAGAAAAGTACTTGATAATCCCTAAGAGCAGGGAACCAATGTAGTACAATTCGATAGTATTTGAGTGTCGAACCCACGAGGAGTACACTTATTACTCGCCTTGCAACAAAATCATATTGAATAATAAGGTACTTGTAAATTATCATTCGTTAAGGCGTATGGAACATACAACGATGGGAATGGCTTGTATCTCAACTTCGACTTCCCCTTTTCCCTTTCTATTCATGCATCCATTTTATTTTATTTATGCAACAACACTATCGATAGTAGTCTTGGCAACATGAATAAAATATAAACTTAACATAAAAGTAGGACACAGATACTCCAAGTTTATGCGAAAATATTATGTTGCTCAAAAAACAAGGTTTAAAGGTGTGAACCGTGAGTGTAATAGGTCTAGTGGTGTGCCTTAGGCATCCCCAAGATTATGGTTTTCACCGTCCTTCTATAGCTCTTTGTGTGGTGTTCCGTCAATACCTGTGAAAAAATTCAACACAAAACTTTCTTCCCATCTCTTTCTAAGAGGTGACATTAGTGGCACAAAGATATACTACAAGTTACTATAGTATTTCCAAATAAATTTTGGTTTTATATGTCTGGAGAGTTTCTTAAGTATCCAACATTCACAAAAATCCAAAAGACCCAAAAAGAATCAAGTAGAAACTCAAAATAGCCACCCTTGCAACAAAAGGCAGAATCTGAATGGGTAAAACTTGGTATTTTTTTGGGATAATGTAAAATAAAACTAAAGAACTTAGTTTAACAGAAAAGAAGAGTTGAAAATCAAAAAACAAGAAGAATCAAAAAGAGCCAATAAATAATCAAGAAACAAACAAAAAGGAAAAGAAAATATTTTTGTTGTTTTGTTTTGGAAAATACATTTGTGCTTGAACAAGAGGGTACGAGACCTATCCGACCGTTGAGAGAAGGGAGTTTGCTTTGAGATCCATAAAGAGATGCTTTCTAGGGCTGGATTTATCTTTTTTAAGATTTCTAAAAAGTAGAGAGAATCCAAGAAAAGGTTCCCGGGAAAGACGAAAAAGGAGCTGGCGTAGCCTTTTTTCTGACTACCTAGAATCGCATCTCCCTATCCCTCTTCTTCCTTCCTCTCCCATGCTCCTTCCTCCCAGCATATTCCACTTCCCCACCTGTGCTACCGCCTCCTCTAAATATGGGAATGGTTCCATTTTAAATGGGTTTGACCCACAGTTTACACCTGGTGTATTAGATTGGTTCGCTGCTGGCCTGCTGCCGACCCGCCTCGCCGGCCGCAGCTGCCGGCGCTCACAACTCACCGGCCTGGCCTCCACGGTAGTAGTTTCAGGGTACGTGAGTGTCACAGCATCCCCTGACCAAGATGAACCCCATCGGCCATGCTGATAGTAGCTCCTGAGTAGTACTCTGCGGCTATGCCGCCATCTCTTCCATTCGTATGCCCTCACGAGGTCCTCGATGGATGAAAATAGGTCGAGTGGCACGCACCAAGTATTATCGTTTGCCAAGTATCTCACCTCAAGCCTTTATTAATCTCTAGGATCTTGGGTACCTACAAGTCCATAGATCGAGACAAGAGACAAAGGAACAAAGATACAAATCTCTATTCAATCAATACAGAGTACTTCCATGGATTATATGCACATAATTGCTGCGAGGATTCACCCCAACCCACAGCCCGTGAGGACTACTCACTCATAACAATAATATCAAGAATAGAAAACATTTGCAAAATACTTAGATTGAAATCAAATATTCTTACAATGGTCACCAAATCACAAGGATATCTCAAGTACAAGCTGATGGCTATGGATATGGAGAGGATGGAGGGTGGAGAGGATGAACTATGGTGGTGGATCTCCTTTGGTGGTGTTGTGATGCAACCTGAGAATGGCGGCCCTCTGCGCGGCGGTTGGGACCTTGAAATATATAGGTGCCTTCACAAAAGTCGTAGGGTTTGACGAGACAAGCCAACGCCGCATGGTACGGGTGGACCTTGCCCGTAATAGTGGTTGTTAAGACATCTATCTAATGGTTTTTTCTCTAGGATTGCTTGTCCGTGTAGACTTCCTCAAAATCTTCATTAATGGCTCCTGTTTTCGTGTTAAAAACATGATTTCCTTCACAACATAATTCAAAACAATGGATTGCACATCTTTGCAATAATTAGTCATTAGTAGAAAGCCTTGAGATATTCTTGGTCAATTACTTGAAAACGAATTTTAAACGCGGATGGTGTACTCAATGGTGCAACATTGTTGTGTTGTTCAATGCAATCAAGAACTTTGATCTTAGAAATAATGTCGGTACATTTGTTATTAACTCAAATAATTTGAATATTAGAACATTCTCTTGGAGGCTCAGTTTTATATCATTCAGCTAATTAAAGTTAATGCTTGGTGGAAGTATCTAAGATGTACTTGTTGTTTACTACTGACTCACATCCCACTTATACTTATTGAACTATGATTTTTTTCTTGCTACCTTCTCATTCCTAGATAACACCCTTGTGGAGACTAGCTACCTCTCACCTCTCTTGCACTTACACTGTCGAGTCAAGTGAGAAATTTCTTTCTTTTGGGTTCATTTCGCATCAGATGAGAATACTAATTATTGTCACAAATTATCCTTTAAAGGTTCTGGCTGAGATGGAATTTGATTCATATAAATGTAAATTTATGTGATCCATTGGTAGTGTTGGTTAATATAAGTTTGTAATGTAGGTGCCTCTGATTTCTTAAATGATTGCCTGCCAATTTTTTATTCGATGTTAAGGCATTTTTAGAACAAAGGGATTTAAACAAGATGTGTTGTGTTTTGTTATAAAGATAAATGAGAGAGGGGCGAGGATCCCGACATACTGTTAGGTATTTGTTCAAATATTTCCATATCATGTGTTGATACCATTCATCATTCTATTATTGTGCAGGTCATATTTGCATTTGATAGTAGAGAATTGATGATTTACTGACATAATAATATTTGATGATTTCCTATCATTGTTCCATTATCTATAGCTGTCATTTCAAGTTTTGAAATATTTTAGTTGAAGTTTCTATATGATTTTTCATTCATTAAATCACATAGAACATATACACCTACAACATTGATACCGTACCATTTTGGTGCTTTGCCAAAATAGTTAAACCACAATATTGGTTAAGTGTTGCTCGAGGAGATAATTCCAGTGAGTCCATAAGTGCATTCGCCGTGCAAGATTATATCTAATATTAGGGACCTTGTGTATTTTGAATGAATTTATGTAAGTCAATACGTGCATTCGGTGTGTAACATTTCTTTGGTTTATGATTTGGTTATTTAAGTATAGTATCAGTTGTGCTCGAGCTTTTTAAACATTCCTGCTATTTCGTTCAAATTTTAGCCACTACATATTGCTGATCTTTGGTCTATCATTCGAGCAGTGTCATTCTTGGTTTACCATGGCACCCTGTGCCAAAAAATAGTATTTTCACTTGCGATGGAGGAGGAAGATTAGGATTGTACTTTTGTGCATTTTAGACACGTGAAAGTGTTATTATTTAAACATACTAAGCACCCACTAATTGACAATTGAAACCATCATGTAGTTTTCTAGGTTTTATTCATCAGAGGTGGAATGTTTTCCCATTACAGAATGAAATTGTGCGACTTTCAAAATGCAGATTTCAAGTTTCAAAGGACAACAAATGACCTAGTAAGAACCGTTTACTAAATTTTGGGAAAAGTGTATTTACATGGTTTAGGTAGGGTTGTTGGTAGGATTATGTTTATCTTGCAATTGTTATTTTCAAAATATACTTAAGATACATGCCAAACACTCACAAATCGAGATAGAGAGCATATCACCAATTTTCCTTCGTTTTTTTGGATGGATCCAATTTGATCTATTTGTACATGAGACGTGCGTTGCACGTGCAGACTTACTAGTTAAGTGATAACACAGATCAAAGCCTTAAGAAGTGATATTGCTGTTGTTCCCAACTGGATCGCTAAACGAAGACCGTACTCCTCTTTTTGTCACTAGATTTCCTATGAGATTGCCGCTCACCAAGTATCTCACCTCACGTCTTTATCAATCTCTAGGATCTTGGGTACCTATAAGTCCATAGATCGAGACAAGAGAAAAAGAAGATACAAATCTCTATTCAATCAATACATAGTACTCCCATGGATTATATGCACATAATTGTTGCGAGGTTTCACCCCAACCCATAGCCCGTGAGGACTACTCACTCATAACAATAAGATCAAGAATAGAAAACATTTGCAAAATACTTAGATTGAAATCAAATATTCTTACAATGGTCACCGAATCACAAGGATATCTCAAGTACAAGCTGATGGCCATGCTATGGATAGGATGGAGGGTGGAGAGGATGGACTATGGTGGTGGATCTCCTTTGGTGGTGTTGTGATGCAACCTGAGAATGGCGGCCCTCTGCACGGTGGTTGGGACCTTGAAATATATAGGTGCCTTCACAAAAGTCATAGGATTTGAAGAGACGAAGCCAACGCCACATGGTACGGGCGGGCCTTGCCCGTACCAGTGGTTTTTAAGGCCTCTATCGACTGGTTTTTTCTCTAGGATTGCTTGGCCATGTAGACTTCCTCAAACTCTTTATTAATGGCTCCTGATTTCGTCTTAAAAGCATGATTTCCCGCACAACACAATTTAAAACAATAGATTGCACATATTTGCAATAATTAGTCATTAGTAGCAAGGATTGAGAGATTCTTGATCAATTACTTGAAAACGAATTTTAAACGTGGATAAATATGGCTATTTTCATAGCCATCATAGTTTCTTGTAGACTCTCTGTTTCGTGGTTTTCGATATCGGCCTCCATATGTTCTGAGATCACGTCGGTGACCCTTTTTATAGAGGGTTTTAGGTCAATACGAAGAGGATGTCAGTGGCAATGATGATATCTGAGTAACAAGACTTGAACAAGATGTGGTGGCGTGGCTTGGGCCTCTTTCCAAGCCTATTAAGGCCCTGGTGACCTCCTCTGTCCTACTAAATTCTCCTCAAAATTTCTGAAGCGTGCTCTCTAACCTTGCCCTTTTTAGAGTCCCATAGCTCATGTAATGTCAAAATACTAACAAAAGGTGTTTTCTGCCACACAGAGTTTGAACCATAGGAGAGGGAATTATTTAGAAATCCCAAAATCAATGTAAACATGGATATAACATTTTATAAGATGTAAATACATGGGAATGTGTCAATAAACTACAAAGTATATGTATGTATTTTACATGCATCAGTGAGCAATCGTGGCACCATTTTTAAGCGGTGACCACTTATACGCCATTGTAGTCACGGTACTGGTGGATTTTAGTGTTGTGGTAGTGTCCGGGTAGACCAATGAAGGGAATATGCCCGAAAGACAATAATAAACTTTTTCTTATCTTATTTGATGTTTATGATAAAAGATTATTTCTCATGCTACAATTGTATTAATTGGAAACGTTAATACATGTGTGCTTAATAAACAAATAATAGTTCCTAGTTATGCCTCTCATATAAACTAGATCATTGATTAATAAGATGATCAAGGTTTCCTGATCATGGACATTGGATATTGTTAATAACAAGGTCACAACATTGGTGGAATGATGTGATGAACACTCACCCGAAGTATAGTAATACAATCAAAGTAATTATGTTTACGTTACTATAATAAGTCATGTGAAGTAACTTTAGTCCTTAGACCATGAGATGATGTCAATCACTAACACCGGAAGAGTAACTTGATAACATCAAATGTCACACCGTAACAGGGTGACAATAAAGGTGGGTTCAGATACTCTAAAAGTTTTATGTAGAGGCTCATGGATCAAGAGTGGGATTTGTCCATCCCGATGAGGAAGAGATATACTCAGGGCCCTCTCGGTGATATCACATTGACATAGCATGCAAGCAAGTGATAAGATCACTAGAATGTTATATCATGGGAACGAAAAAAGAGTACTTGTCAGTAACGAGATCAAACTAGGTATGGGGATATAGATGATCGAATCTTGGACATGTAATATATCACGAGACAAAGGAATTTAGTTATGACGTCAAAGGTTCTCAAGATCACTAAGTCATTATTGAATGTGTGGGAGTCAGTATGGATCTCTAGGTCCAGCTACTGATTATTGATCAGAGAGGGGTCTCGATCATGTATGCATTATTCGTGAACCATAGGGTGACACACTTAAGGTATACCAACACCAATTGGGTCATATATAATACCAGAGAAAGGATTTGAAAGTGCTAGGATTATTTCTATGGACACCGGAATTGTTTTGGGTGAAATTGCTGAAATTGGTTCTACATGTGATATCGAAATGTTGCAAGGAGTTTTATATGAATGTTTGTTAATTAAAATAATTAACAAAATTCTGAATAAAATAAATAAAAGTGTTTTATTTAAAGATAAAATGCATTTAAATAAGTGGGTATTAAATGCAAAGTGAGTGGAGTTGAAATTGATGTGAGTGGGCTTAGTGGAAGCTCCACCCACATGAATGAGGGAGAGGTTGGGGCACCCATCATGGCCGTCCAGCCATGGCCATGAGGTTGCGACCCATCCCCTATAAAAGGAGCCCCATGGCTCCTCTCCTCTTGCACCACCTCCTCGTGAAGGTTCTCTTCCCCCTCTAGCAAGTCCCCATGGCTTCGATTAGCGAAGTACATGTTCTCGCTGTTTCTCTAGAAATGATCTGCTACTTTTGCTTCTTTGATGGAGCGAGGGATGGAGGTTGTTGGGGTAATATATGTGTGTCGATCAAGGATGCACCGCTACTTTGTGGTGCTGGACTTGCTAGTTGGACCTGCTGGACTTGCTGGACTTCATCACGATCTTGAGATCAGCAATTGAACAACTACATCATCCACGAGTCCAACCTTGTAACGTTTTTTCACTCTTCAAGGGCAAGTTCTCTATGGATGTATATCCACCCGTTTATTGTATCTAGGTAGATAGATCTTGGTGCTTAGTTGTTCACATCGTATGATTTTTTGTTTTCTATGCTGTGGAACCCAATAGTGGTATCAGAGCCTGATCTATGCATAAATGCTTTGTACGGGTAGAACACATAAGAGTATGTGATACCTTTGATCCAGATTATGGATGTAGTATAGCTCTTTTTCCCTAGTAGACCTAGGTTTATCGAATCATTGGGAAGCATAAGCGTACTGAAGTTACTTTAACGGACCTTCGGGAGTTTTAAAATTCCTTTTGTGTTTTTACTGGACCAAGAGTTTGCGTCTTTTTGTTGTTGTCGATGATGGAGAGAGAGGGCCTAGGGTGTTTGGTTTCACGTGTAGTTGTGCAAAACATCTAATGGAAATAAAAGATAGAAATAAAGTATGCATGTAATTGTTAGAGCAAGATAAATTATATGTGGGTAGTGCATCCATAATTTCTATTTCCTCCGCAACCGCTTATAGCAATAACCTACTAGTCTCATCCATAGAATAAAGAGAAATCTAATGATATGCATAGTGATGTCACCATTAATCCCAAGTAAATCCCTCACATACGACCATACTACCCCTTCTGTCATTGGGGTTCCCAACCTGCAGATTAGTCATTACTCATACTCCCTATACCTGGCTCAATCCTCGGGGTCTTGGGTACCTGACAAGTCCTTAGGTTGACGCAAAATAGGATACAATAACCATCATGTCATACAAACTAATACATGATCCCATCTATGATAAATAACATGCACAAACGCTACATGGCTAGGCCGAAGCCCTTAGCCCAAGGAGAATTACTCGCACATAGAGATGAGATCAAAGATCATAAACATTGTAGCAAAAATTATGAGATTGATAGCAAATAGTCTTACAATGTTGCCAATCGAAGAAGAGATCTACTATTACAAGTGGTGGAATATGGCTATGGTGGTGGAGTGATTAGATCTAAGTCTATTCCTCCGGCAGCTCGGTGGTGTTGTGGATGGATATATGGAGGTGGCTGATGGTTTTCTGTGGAGCGCCTATCTCTCGTCACCCGAGGCCTCTTTATATAGGGGGTCCCTTCATGAAAGTTGTTCTGTTTGACCTAGCGGCGTTGATGGCAACTATATGGCTGGAACTATATGGCCAGATTTTTATTCCGGTCGTATAGTTGGTCGTTAAAGCGTCTGCCTCCGACCCACGACTCCTGGTTTCTTCTGGTTGTTGGAAATCTCATATCTTTGACTTTAATGTAGTGATTCCCATCATAAAACGTTATTATCCGTGCAGGAAAAAATAGAAATGATTGCATACCCCTTTGAATATTAGGCATTAGTGGCAGGATTTAGAGAGATATTTCATCAAAAATATGAACAATATCCAGTTTAAATGTGGACGTAGATGGCTATATTTCAGAGCCATTAACCTCCCTAATCTTAAACTTGAACCTCCCCGAGCAAGAAAATCAAAATCAAAAAGGAACACAGCATTTAAACTAAAATAACGAGACGATGATCTTACTCATGATTGGTAGTCTCATATTTGCTCCACTTTATAAATCTGAAAAACTTCAGCATAGATAGAGTAATGGCAAGTATATCATACGGGTTTTATGCATCCTTATAGCGCATCAAAATTATTGTTAACATGGATGATTCAAATGAGTAAACATTATTCCATGTCATGTACTCAACTCATAGGCTTGCCTTTGACCAATAAAGTATAATCATGTAAATTGAGAGTGTGAGAGTTGTCATGCAAAGCATATACACTAGAGTATCTCAATTCTCCCACATCAATAAATCAAGACTTTTCAAGCACTACTTCTCTATTCATTGTCCTTCAAGAATTTCAGTTCTTGAGTAAATGAGAGCATGCCATAAAAAATTAGTTTATCAGGCAGTGATGGACACTCGTGGCATCACTAAGATTTTTGTTCCTTTTGCATAATGATTACTCATAATAGCCAGATGACTGATTCCATCATGAACACAACTACCCAGGAGTGCCAAGAATCTTACCCACTAGCGCATTGTCGCTACATGTTTTTAATCAACTCATAGCCAAAATCTGGGAGTTTCCTCCATGAAGATTGTTCGTAGGCTAGCGGAGTTGTTGGCATCCCATGAAGTTTGACACGCGTAAAGCTATATCATTCTTATGATTAACAAGTCAAACTTTGGCATGCTCACAAAAACCGCTAAACATTAATTCAATCGAACAAATCCTTTTAAAGAGAGCTATCAAGTCAATCAACATTTTCAATGGTGTTGAGTATCTCTAGAAATAGGCCTTCAAGACTAAGCACTACAACAACCGAGCCTTCAATTGTGAGACTTTTTCTTATTACAATTGTTTAGCAAATTTTAGGCAAGACTTGGTTAATTACGAGAGCTGGAACAAAATGCACCCAACTAAATACCCATGCAAACAAAAATATTACTACAATACAAAGACTCACTCCACCAATATAATATCTCAACATTTACTACTAACTAGCATGGGTTTCTCAAACTTCAAAAGTGGGGAGTCATAAGGCATACCTCTCATGTTTGGTTCCACTTCTCTCTTCCTTTTTTATTTGCTTCTTGGAAACTCGATGTCGATCACTCTCCTGCAAATATATGAGAACCTCGAGGCGGAAAGAAAAGAAAGATGGAAAATAAAGAGAAATGGAGAAATCTTTTGGTTGTTTTGAAGAGAGGGCATTTAAAGAATAGAAAATTAGCGGCAAAGCTCAGCTAGATAATCTTGAAAGAAAATAGAAATAAGTAAATATAAAGTGTTGAGGAAACCAACACGAGTGCTTATAAACTCGAATTAAAAACACAACCTCAAAATAAATAAAAGCAAATAAACGCCAAATAAAGATACATGAGGAAACTTCCCCAAGATTAGGCTTTTGCAAGCCCTTCAAATCATTGTGGTGGCGGTAAAAAGTCGTTACTCTAGTTCGCAAATTGAGTTGAGAGGTTACTAGTTGTTCCCCGGAGATCCAAAGAGAGGCTATGCATCCTCTCCACAGTCCCTCGAAGTTCTTGAAAGTCTTGGTATGTAGCGAACCGGGTTGATGGCTACTCCTCTTGATGAGGGACTTCTTGCTCCTCTTCTTGGTCTTCATCCTCATCCGGAATCTCCTCCCCGGGTTGGTGGTGCTCAACCTACAAGTCATATAGCAAATGTCCTTCCTCGATAGAGAAAAGACCATTAGGCATATGAGCGGGGTAGATACGCCTAGCTCCAGCAATATGCAGATAATAAATACCACCTCTCCTAGTGAGCATTCCACATGCCTTTAAAGTAGAGAAACCAACACGTCGCTCACCTAGCACAGGTTGCAACTCACCTACGTCAATGCCTAGGGCAGTGGCAAGCACGATGATGACGCCTCCACCTGTGATCGGTCCTTGGCTTTGGGAAGATTGGTGCTCCAGGTAGCACACAAGGATTGCACCCAAGTTGAGTGACAAGTTGCAGTTGACGTAAGAAGCCTTTGCGAGGACTAAGATGTCCTCCTCATTGAGTCTTGTGAATTTTTTTCTTGCCTGCAAGGTGTTAGCAATAACATAGAACAAATAGCGATTTGCAGGATGTTTAATATTCTTCCCCTTGCTTACTCTAGTAGTGAAACTCATCCCATTAAAATATTGTTTAGGGGAAGGATTTAAGCCAGTAAAGGATGTGCATAAGGCATTAACATCATTGTTTGGGAAATTAAAACATGCGCACCATCCATCTAGTGTTAAAGTGTAGTTGTTGTTCATAAGTCGGAAAAGAAATCGTGTCCTCTCCTTGCCATAGTTTAACAGTGCTTTGCAATGAACTTAGGAACCAATGGTTAACCAGCGATAAGTAGGCACATCATTGTACACAAAGTTTTGCAGGCCAGCTCTATTGCAAAGTAAATTGAAGTCATTAGAAATATCGAGTTGGTTCAATATAATGGGGCAAACCCACTTGGTGGCCTTCACTTCACGGTTCATGATCTTATTGAAGCGATCGTGTTGGAGCTCATCCCGGAACCGTATACCCATGCGTTCTTGAGTGATAGCCCGAGAAGCGCTAGCGGCGACACGAGCACGAGTTTGGCTCCTTGTGTTCATCATCTAAAACAATAAAGGAAGACAAAAATAAAACTTTTTGACCCAACAATAATAAGTATAACATATTCCCCATCATAGCACACTAAAGAATCCTCCCAAAATAATAATCTAGGCAAGAGAATCATGGCAATTAGTTCATAGTAGGTCTCACCCTAGATTGATAATGATAATAGATCAAAGATGAATTTACAAGTAATTGGAGGATCGGAGGAGAAACATACCGCATATCACTTGTGTGCGAGGAAATCGAACGAAATTGAGTAGAGGTGAAGATCTCTTGAGGTTTTGAGAGTCGCGTTGTGGAAGTGTTAGGTTGGCGGATGATGTTGGGCCGAGCCAAAAAAGCGTCGTTGTTGCACTTTCCCTGATAGAGTTATCATTGGCGGCTTTTTTGCCGCGCCAGTGCGAGTGCGGCAATTATGCGTTTGCTTCGGCGTCTATAAGCGCCAGCACCCGACGTCTGCGTTGTAGTGCTTGCCTCATTTAATTTAAAAATTCAAAAAGAATTTATCGGTTCATTTGCAGGAAACCGACCGAAAACCCATACAAATGCACCAATATCATCATGGAACATGACCATATTGGACAACCACCACAACCAACTTTTCTAGCCACATGAAACACAGACACACAAGGAGAGTCGCCTCAAGGTTGCCACAAAGCGTCATCATCATCACTCCTTCGTGAGCCAGCAACTCTGACTTCACTAGCGACTTCCCAAATAGAGCCTCACCGATGGCGCCGAAGCCAATGTTGGCATATGCCATCGATTGGCCACACGCGCCAATGACAGACAGCTCCGACTCAAACAACAAGCTTCAAAAGGGAATTATGATGTTCTTGTGCCGACTGAGTACTTTGCATAGGCCACCAGTTTTCGATCATCATTGCCACCTGGACATGCTCTACCACAGCTCCGACTCCACAACAACACAACGAAGAAGAAGAACCCGTCGAACACACTAGGAAAACTGACTACCAAAGCCCAGCCGCGACCCATCCTCAGCTTGACGCATCATCTTTGTCAAACTACACACTTGGACCTCGCACAGCTGCCCGACAACAATCCCTCTTTACTGAACCCTAGCTAAAGGAGACTCCGATACGATACCCCCAAGAAGGAAAGAGACGCAACAACGCCTCCATCGCCCAATCTCTGGTCTGAGGTTTCCCTCCGGAGCCAAGGTGACAGGAGGAGAGTGAGCCCACCTTGACGATGCTTCCAAGAAAGTTCGCGACACCCGTAGGCACCACCATCGCTAGCTCCAGCCAAAAGTGGAGAAAAGATTTCTCCTGAAAGATCAACAAACCTACAACCTGAATGGCGGCCCACAAGCCACCACCATGCACGCCGAATCCTGCCGACCACCATCCTTGTCGAATCCAGTTCCGCACCTCCAGGCCGAGCATGCTGGTGCAACACAGAGCCACAACAAGAACAAGTCAAGCCACAGATCGAAGCGTAGACACCAAAATCCTCGCTATTGTCCACTTCCCTCACCGCCAACCGAAGGCGACAAGGCAAAGACTGAAGAGGATAGCCTAGGGCCGATGGGTCGCTGCAAAGGTGCCTCAAAAGGCAACGGGTACGCGACCACCGGGGCTAAGGCCACCCTACATGGATTTCGCGGCGCTAGGCGATGCCGTGCGTGAGAGACGAGGGCCCTACCACCGTCATCCACCACACGGGCTTCGCCCGATGGTTTCCTCCGACGGCGGCGGCGGAACAGGAACCGAAGCACGCGTCGGGAGGATGGGGGGCAGCGAGAGCCAAAGCACGCACGAGGGTGGGGAGGGAGGGTGGGGGCAGCGGGAGCCAGAGCGCACACGAGGAGGGAGAGGGGCTAGGGTTCCAGGCGGCGGGAGGTTTTACTATTTTTTTAGACTATTTTCAGTGTCTTCTTGAGGATGTTGAGGCGGTGGCTACGTCCTGAGATTAGAATAAGATCATTCCCGCCCTATCCTTGCTCTGGTGGTGCGTCTAGCATCAGCGGAGGGTGCGTGGAGTCATGTGTCCGACGGATTCCTTGGGATCCAGTCGTTTTTCGTATTTGTTGGTGTGTTTTGAGATCAGTCTCTTCCGATCTACGTTGTTCATCTTCGACGATGGTTGCTGCTCTGGTGCGCTGGTCCTTTGGGGCCTTAGCACGACGACTTCCCGTCCGTTTACTACAACAAGCTCTACTACGACAAGCTTTGCCCGGCTCCGGTGATGGAGAGGCGAGGACGACGGCGTGCCTTTGGCTCGGGCTAGTGTTTGTAGTCGTCGCTAGGTGGTCCAATAACTTATTTGTAATTTTTATTACTTTTAAAACTCTTTGTACTACTGTTGATGATTATTAATAGATGGGTGGAATTTCGTGAAAAAAAAATGGAATTGATGGAGTAAAAAAAGCAGTGCCATTTGCAAATAAAATCAAGAAACGACACGTGAATGAGCAATTGCACTGAGTTTTTTTAACTGAATTGCACTGAGTTTTGTCATGTGGCTTTTGCAGAACTCTTTTTTTTGTCGTGGGCGGTTCTAGTTCTTTCTGGACGTCGGTCGGGCAGTTGGTGCCGTCCCCGTCTGGACATTGGACGTGACAGTCCACGACTCATCCAGCATCGTCTCTGTCGCTGCGATTCCTCCCTGACTTGGCTCCGGTCCTCGCTGCGGAGCCGCCGTGTCCTTGTCCAAATACAACTAGCTAGCGCCGTCTTTATTACACCATAAAAAATGCAGAGAAATCCGTGGACGACACAGCCTAGCCTAGCGTGCTATACCCAAATTTCGACCGATCTCGGCGACGCCCCTAGCTCCTCGATCGAAGCAGTGTCGTAACCTATCTCTTCCTGCAGCCTCCCTCGACCGGCGCCATGGCAAACGGCGATGAGGAGAAGGAAATCGTGGCCGTCGTCGGAGGAGACGAGAACCAGTGGTCCCCGCCCCCGCCGGGGTTCCGGTTCTCGCCGACGGACGACGAGCTGGTCGAGTACTACCTCCTCCCCCGGCTGCAGGGCCGGCCGCACGTGCCCAACGACGCCATCATCGAAGACTACGTGTACAGATGCCACCCAGACGATCTTATTCTCAAAGGTACGTACGTATGTTTCCTCAAACTGCAGGGCATGCATGCAGTATTGCAGTGTCATTGTCCATCCATAGTAAGTGGCTTTTATGATTTATACAAGTGCTTACTTATTGTTGTTGATGGGTGGCAGGGGAGTACAAGGACAGGGGCCAGGACGACGTCTGGTACTTCCTGTCGTCGAGGTCTCGCAAGTACGGGAACGGCGACCGGCCGTCCCGGATGACGGAGGACGGCCGCGGGCGGTGGAAGGCGACCACGGGCAGCAAGTCGGTGGTCACCGCCTGCCAAGGCGTCCAGTACACCCACAGCGGCCTCGGTTACCACGACGGCCCCATCAAGGAGGAGGACAAGGGCAAGTGGCTCATGCACGAGCTCACCGTCCCGGAGTACGAGAACAAGGTCGGCAAGAAGAACGTCGCCGACAGGTCCGGGAGAGACACGGTCAGTTCTTCGGAGACGCTACGTACTTAGTTACCGCATTTTCTACCTACTTGCTGGTCTGACCAAATTTGAACCCGGCCGCATTATTGCATGCTTGCAGCTGGACGAATACGTCATGTGCAAGATTTACATGACGACGAGGGAGACAAAGAAGGAGAAGAAGAAGAAGAAGAAGAAGCGCGACGAGGCGGGTCCCAGCGGCACCGCCTCGCAGCCAGGGCCGGCGGCGGCGGAGTGCAGCCAGGAGACGGCGCCGGAGCCGAACGTTTCGGAGCGGCAGAAGGGCAAGAGGCCCGTCGTCGAGAACACTAAAAAAAGGAGGCGCGTCGAGGCCGCCAGGCCGAAGCAGGAGCCCCCGGCGCCGGATCGATGCCTCGGACGACAACTACAAGGAGGTCCAACCCCGACACAGTTTTACGGCGGCGCCACCCAAATGCGTTTCGGAAATACAGGGTATCACCACCACCACTACGGTGGAACCGGGCGGCCGATGGCGTACAACCCACATACACCAATACCGCCGCCGCCGATGGCATTCAACGGCCAGGTGCCGCCGTACCAGGCCGCACCCTCCCCTGGCGTGTTTGGTCAGGCAATGATGATGCCACATTTGACCCCGCCCGGCCAAGCGTTCAGACCACCGCGGCCGGCGGCTGTCCCGGGCTATCCGGCGATGCAGAGGCCGCCGGAGACGGCAGAGATGCGCGAGAGGCGGGTGTACCAGCAGCATATAAATGCGATGCGTCGCATGATGCAACAGCACCTTGGCAATCCGGCGGCCTACGCGGCGCACCAGCCGCGGCCGACGATGGCGTTCATGCAGCATCAGCAGCAGCAGCAGCAGCAGCAGCAGCCATACTTTGGCGCTGGCTTCAACCATCATCTTGTGAGGCCCATGGCCCCTCAGTTTCTGCCTTGCAACTATCATCAGCCTCTCGAAGAAGTTGGGCAGCAGGTCCAGTGCAGTTACTCTGTCCAGGACTCTGGCGCGGTAGCGGCGACGCCGGCCGAGACGGAGGCAGGGAGTGCTGGAGTCACAGACGAGGTGGCCGACGTCGGAGGAGATTGCAACAACGATGACAAGGGCTCTGTGGAGGTTGTGACGAAGAAGGCGTTGCCGGACGGAGGAACAGCGCCGACTGACGGCGATGACACAGAAGAAGATAGTACGTCGCAGTGATCGTTTCAGCAAAAAAATGGTTTGCGAAGTTTTTTACTTTTTGGACAACGCGACTGGATGACTGATTTGCACTAGCTAGCTTATCCTCCACTAGACCTAGATAGCTTCTCTTTCATGGACTTCTCGTTATGTCGGTTCGAGTCTTATTTTCTATTATATCCTTCTTATTTCTGTGTAATTATAGTGCTAGAACTGGTACTCTGCTGGAAGATTTGAGTCCCCGACGAATAGACACATTTCTCCCCTGCAGTATGGGGGTAGAATGCTCAAGGACTTGATAGTTTAGCTCGTTAAGTGAGCTAGGAAAGCAAATTATTATAAATCTGATACTTGCCCAAAGAGGTCAATTTGATTTCTCTTATATTATAGCAATGATCATGATATAATAACATTAAAAAATGTAAGTTGAGTCTAAGAAAATTTAAAAATAGATCGATAGAGACATATAATAGCAGTACGACTTTTTTTAGATAACATGCTACCGAGAGCCTGTCTTTAAAGAAATAAAGCCCTCAACTCACTAGGATACATTGTTCTGATTACAAAGCTTGAATAAGTTTTCAAAGAAAGAGACGAAAAGCTAGAGGAACTACAATGGCCTAAAGCCGCAAATAAGGTCGAACAACAACTGTAGGTCCATGGGCGATCCCTACGCAACAATGGCAGGTTTGGGAACCTCGTCTCTAAACTGCTCAACTATTGCGGTGCCCACTGTCGGCGCCGCTGACATGCCAGAACTCCACGTCATTGCGCCATCAAGGAATCATATTGGAAAATACACGAAGCACCTACCGCGGACGGAAGGGGACAGGGGCTTCGAAGAGGAAGGAGAGGCAACTTGCGCCAACGTGGTGAAGAGCCGGCTCGAAATCAACCTCGATGTGCTGTTGGTGGAGGAGGGAACCCTTCCCTCGTCACCCAGGCTCGAGGGTGTCGTCGGCGAACACACCATAGAGAGGAAACAAAGCACCTAAAGAAAAACTTAAGCATGCTGGTTGTCCCCTCCAACCTCGCCTTCATCCCGCCTGAACCGCACCATCATCAATGTCAACGCACTGTCGTCCATTCTGTCCCCCTCAACCCAAAGCAGCCCCTCCAAGGAGGAGAACAACGTCGTAGTGCCACCGTCGCCCAACCAAGGACTAGGATTTCTCCTGGTAAAGGAGGGGAAATGTGGGGGGATAATACCTCATCATCCCTTAAAGAAGGAAACCGACGATGAAGGATGTTGTTGCGTACATGGTTGACTCGTAGCCAACCAAGGGTTTTCCCTCGGATCCACCCCAGCCGCCTCGCAAGAACGCAGACCGGGTGGCCCAAGGGCCAATCGAGATTGATCTCATGTAGAGGCCCAGAAGAGGGGACGCCATCAGATCTGACACAGAGAGCTCTGGAGTGCCGTTCTGCTGCCACGATTCTTTCATCGACTCCTCACCACCCACACGTGTAATGCCCTCGAATCGGTCCTATGCAGATTTAAGCGATTCCCGCCAAACCCACATAGAGACGATTCGATTACACCCACCAAGCAATTGCGTGCGGGTGAAAAACAAAATAATACCATTACATAGTAGTTCATGATGGAACCCACAAGAAACAGATATATACATCAATGACTCAATGGGTCAAGAATTTAAATATACATTGCAAATATCCAAATACAACATCCGATTATGGACAAGAATACAAATGGGGTTAAGAGTCCTGAAGAATAACCAATGGCGTCCATAACCCTACTCAGGCCAAGCTGGAAGGATAACCTTGCTAACATCGTCAATATCATACATGTCAAACCAAAGGAGTACCGACAAAGGGCGAAACAAAATGATGGTAAGTACTAAGCCAAGTACTTAGCGGGACTTAGAATTTGGCTGCTCTCGCCAACATGGGTATGGTGGGCTCAAGCGGTGGCAAAGCATGCACTAAAACAACCTATAGAGATATGAAACAGCTTGTCGGCTATTAGAGAGGGATAAGAGGGACCTAATTAAAACCAACCTGATAGTAACTCCAAACATAACTGATGTCTACGCACTTCTATTCTTGTAGACAGTTGTTGGGCCTCCAAGTGCAGAGGTTTGTAGAACAGCAGCAAGTTTTCCCTTAAGTGGATCACCCAAGGTTTATCGAACTTAGGGAGAAAGTGGTCAAAGGTATTCCCTCTCAAGCAACCCTGCAATCAAGATACAAGAAGTCTCTTGTGTCCCCAACACACCCAATACACTTGTCAGGTGTATAGGTGCACTAGTTCGGTGAAGAGATAGTGAAATACAAGTGGTATGAATATAAGACAACGGTGCTAGAAAATAGCTTGATGGCGTGTGGAAAAGACTAAATGCAATCTAAAATAAAGATGGAAACAAGCAAACAAGTAACAGATCTAGTTGCAAACGGTGTTTCAATGCTTAGAAACAAGGCCTAGGGATCATACTTTCACTAGTGAACACTCTTATATAAATATCTTCTCTTTATGATACTACTCTTAACTACTCCCCGGTTGGACACTCTAATCGATGGTAGAGCTATAACAACACACCTCAAAGTTCGCTTTCCGCATCTAGATAACCCCACACTATCACCTTGAGCACTAGATGGTTCCAACAAACACCACAATTTCATAAAGACATCCAACTCCAAATATAACTCATAAAAAGTATTTATAATCTCTAGCCTAAGTGCCACCATGGTATGCACACTGTCACTTTCACACACATGGGGAGAGCAGAGATCTATTAAAGCACTTGAGTAGCAAGGTAGATCTATAGATTACAAGCTCATGATCTCAATAAGATCATGCATAGAGAGAGAGATGAACACATAGCTACCGGTAGAACCCTTAGCCTCGAGAGAGAACTACTCCCTCCTTATCATGGGAATCAGCAACGGTGATGGAGATGGCGGTGGAGATCGATGGAGATGGCTCCGGGGGCACTTCCCCGTCCCGGCAGGGGGCCAGAACAGAGACTTTCTGTCCCCCGAATCTCCCCTTCGGTGGCGGCGGCGCTGTGGAACTTTTCATGGCTGGAGGCTTGACGATCTAGGGTTTATGCATCAGGAGGCTTTTTATAGGCGAAGAGGCAAGGTCGGTGGGAGGCCGAGGGGCCCACACCACCTGGTGGCGCGGCCAAGGGTCACCCGCGCCACCATATGGTGTGGCCAGGCCCTGGGCCTCCTTCGTCTTGTATTCTGGCTCCGTGTCCCCCTCAGTGAAATATTGACTTTGGCTTTTGTCCCGTCCAATTCCGAGAATATTCATTTTCTGACTTTCCTGGAACCAAAAACAGCAGAAAACAGGCAACTGGCACTGTGGCATCTTGTTAATAGGTTAGTCCAAGAAAGTGTATGAAAAGTACTCCAAAGTGTGGACAGAACACAAGAAAGTAGATAAAACCAACATTGGAACATCAAAAATTATAGATACATTTGAAGTGTATCAATAACCCATCCCGAGATTTACCCCTTGAAACCAAATGAGAAAGTCCTTCCTAAGAAACACACACTTGCCAGTTTTATTAATCATTCTATTATAGTTGCAAAACTTAGTAGTCAAGTTAGATCCAAGTCAAATTTACAGTACTACTTTAGTGTGAGTTGTCTATGATCGAGAAACTGAGCCCCTAGTCATACACAATCGCATACATGGCTTTTTAAAAAGATTTAACCAACAAGGGTGCACAAATAGCAACACACGCTCGATCAACCTCAGGGAAAACAAAAGAAAGGGCAACAATGAAAGAGCAATCATATAACCCAAAGGTTGTTTTAGAGGGACACCCCACTAAGTTACCCGCGATGAAGTCGGCCAGGCTCCACACCAGACCTAGAGGTTTGCGTCCATGGCTGAAAAAGACTAGGAACCTGAAATTATAACTGGGCTTGTCCAGACAACTTAAACATTTCACATTCCAAAATATTACAGGTAGTAAACGCTCCTCGAGAGTAGTAAACAAAGTAGTAAAACATTGTATAAGTACATGATAGTAATGAAACCCTAAACTAATTGTGCCCCCCAAAACAAACTTCAAATCAAGATAATGATGAGGGGGGTCCCAAAAAGTCTCCCGCATGTGGATAATGTGATAATCAAAGAACAACAATCAAGTAATTGGGTCCTAGTTAAAAGCAAGTGGGTGAAATAAAATCCAAATCTTACCTATTGACCACCGATGAATATTTATTAATTTTATATATTCCCACCATTTTTACTAACAAGTTGTAAGTAGAACCATGATTATCTCCACCATTAACCATGTGGCAAGTTCACCAACAAATGTGGAACTCGACAACCCGAACCAACACCTGAGCAAGCAACTATGACTCGCAAGGCCAACTATCTACCAAACAATGGGCAGTTAGGAAGTGAACAAGGCAATATATGCTGCAAGGAGTATAAATGGTACATGAACTAAAGGATCGCAACAGAGATAGCAATAGAGGGGAGTAAAGCCATAAAGTGAAAATAGGTAGCATAAGATGAGTGCTCGCCTGGGAAACATCACCGAAGATACATCATTCGAAGAACTTGTCGAAGCTTGCATCAACTCATCGTCATATCTAGGAAGTAGCGAAGCATTGGTAAGAAACACCAGATGCAATATTTAAAACTACGGTAGAAAATCCGGCATGTTTATGTTATGATGCATGTCATGGCAAGATGGGATGTAACTTAGCAATATTAAACGGAATCAGAATCCAAACAATTAATTAGATAGTTAAAGTTGTTTAGGTACCCCACAATTTAAATATTGAATTAACAAGACAAAACATGGCATCGTATCGCCACACAAATTTAAATGGAGTTGGAATAAGACAAGTATATCCCACATATAATCTCCATATTTAATTTAGGTGAAGCGATTATTTAACCTGGAACCACAACATGACATGTATGCAAGCATGAATGATTTTAATTCAATAAGATATATTGCATATTATAAAAATAGGGGTGGTTTAGAATAACACATCTTGGTTTGGAGAACTTGGGTTCGAAGGGATCAGTCTTCAATGAGGAAGGAGAAAGCGCCAGTTCAGTCTTCGTATTCGGGGACTAGGGTCTTCGAGTTCCGTGTAGAAGAACTTGAAAGACCATATCGGGGTACTTGGAACCCTATATAAGGTCTTGTCGATGGTTCATCGAGTGCCATCGGGTTCAGTGTGATCTTTTTCTGATACCGTGTTCATTCTTCCGAGGTACCGGGTCGATGGGAAGATCTTGTCATATCTTGTCACCTCACGAGTACACGACTTCAATTTATATCTTGTTGAGGTTGTTATTTGTGACACCCTCAGGGTTAGGGTTAAAAAAATCACAGACCTTAATCTGACATAAGCCTAACCTAGAGCTCGAGGATATCCAGTGAAGAATCAATAGCATTGCAGTGACCCTACGACACCAAAATTATTACAACAAGATCATAATTGAGCAGAGAACCAAAATATTATAAGAAGAGGTCACTGACCACAAATACCAAGCAATAGAAGGCAAATTATGCTATTAACTATAGCAAACTTAACAAATTTCCTAAGAGGCTTAAAGCATAACGATTACATCCCAACTTGTAGATTCTTGGTTGTCGATCAGGAACCCCAAGCTACTCGTCAGTGTCATAAGAATTCATCTTCAGGGGAACACGTACTCTACTACAAAAGTATCAACATAGCAAGGGTGAGTACATGATGTACTTCGCAAGGCTTATGGCTGGTGGAGCTATTTTGCTTAAATCTATCTTTGTTTATAAAACAAGAGGGAGAAGAAGCTCACCTAGTCAAAACATTTTAAAAGGGGATAAGAGGGTGACATCTCCAACTAAACCAATCATCATCTTTTGATATCCACCAAATTATCGTCATCACCTCTCAACTAGGATCACCCCCTCGTATCCTGAGGAAGCATCCTTAAGAACACATTGATCTTCCAAGTTTTACGATTAGGTTCATGTTCTCTATGATCTTCATGTCTATTCCCATGTTGTTCATAACCACAGACACGACTTTTTGAAAAGAGTATAACCCTACAGGGGTGTACAACTTTACCCACACGTACCAACTTTCTCTTAATGCCACTAGATAATCCCTCTTCCTTGGAAGGCCGACGGAGGGTGGTTGACCACGACCTTTACCTTGTTTTCATCGAGACCATGAGTCATGCCCTAAGGATGGTTCCACCATCACAGGTAAAATCCTAAAGCCGGTCCCTAGAGATGTGAGTCAACATTGGTTTATTAGGGGCTCTATCCACCCCAAGAAACCCTGACCACGATTACCTACATATTATGATGCACCTCCTTCACCAGCTTCGAGAACAACCAAAATGCATATGTCGAATGGAATGCCCAAACTATGTGACACATGGAATCTACTAGGAAAGTTAGTGAGTCGAGGGGTTTTCCAGGCCCAGTGTGGATATACGCTCGTCTTGGTTCAAGAGGCAAGAACTTAGTTCCGAGGGGTGGCGAGCATTGGACTGCAAAATCCACATCCCATTGTGGCCCCCCATACAAACCTTAGCATGTTTAACCTCATATCACCTTCATACCTCATTCTCCTATCATAATAGATTCTTTGCATCCGATATATCATTTGGATGAACCAGCACTAAAAGCTAAGCATAGCTAAGCAGGACACATATATAAGCTTTAGCAGTGCACACAAGCCAAACCTAGTTATTGTAGGAGCAATGGATCAGGTAATATAAGCTTCAAAGGGAGTAATGCAACACATAGGATACTCTATCTATCAATAAAAGACCATAGTAGAATCTTATGCATTATGACAAGAATTGAAATGCTTTAAAAGCATGGGATTGTATAACGGTGGCGCTATGCTTGTATTTGCCCATTGATAACCAATAATAAGATCTTCAGACACCTTTTACTTGACTTGATTACATTTGGTCAAGTATTGATCTCCGATCTTCGATTGTGTTGATCTCTATCTTCAATCTCGAACTAAATCTCGTATTCTACCAGGAAGAACCAAATCACCGGAAAGAAAGGAAACAATCAACACATGGCATCGATGCAATGCTCAAGCAAGAATGGTGATATGACAAGTCAAATATTAGTAAAATGGAACCCTAAATCATGATTGACCATTTTAAACAGGGTCCGAGATGTCTAAATCCTAAAGTAGGGAAACGTCAGAATCACCTACGAGGGTTAATTTTGTTCTTCTTTTAAACTTGTTAGTTGAAGTTGTTGAACAATGCATGATTTCAATGCTAAGATAAGATCTCATTTTTTTTAAACATTTTGATATATTATACATATTTTTTGATAAACAGAGAATATTCTATGACTTATACAAGATTATATCATTTCTGGAATTTTCTAAAAACATGAAACTCAAATATGGCGTCATGCTAACATGGGGACGACATCAGTACAATGTGGAGCATATTGTACCGAGGCTCTCTCAGCCCCACTAGTTGACACGAGGGCCCATGCCGCATCAGTGTGCCACCTCAGCGACGGGGCCCGCATCTAGTTTGACTCGCACTAACCAACGCGGTGGAGGGGATCCGACTCCAACGACCATCTGGTAGCGGCACTACGGTGCACGCGTAGACCCACCCTTGCGCATACTAGAAGCGCGTCTATGCAGGCTACCTAAGTAGGGAGGCACGAGGCCCTATGGTGGTCGGGAACCACGCCGGTGATGACCCACAACGGCGGATGGAGGCAGCACACGACGTGATGGTGCGGTAATGCACAAGGAAGATTTAGGAGAGGTCCAGGAGGACCAGGGTCTTACCCTGAACATGATGGAGTTGACTACGAGGCCGGAGGTGGGAAGAGTCAACGACATGGATGGCGTTGGTGGTTCTCGAACCTGGAGAAGACAAGGACACTAGGCTCGGCTGCGAGCGACCTCAGTCGATTCCTTCGACAGGGAAGGTGCTGGCCACTAGGCGGATGCTATGGAATCTTCGGAAAGCACAAGATACGGAAGAAACAACGGCGCTAGCCGGCATCCATGGCGGTTATGGTTCCGGAAGAGAGGGGATTTCTAGGGAGAGACATCATGAGAGCGAGAGAGAGATATACGAGGGAAGATGGCCACGACTTTGGGCAACCTTATCCTCCTCCCAGGCAGTGGAGGTGAGCGCGAATCGCTGCGTAGGGGAAACGGTAGCGCCAGCGACACGCAGGTGCTTGCCTACCGACGAGGAATATGACAGGAAGAGGGGATCAAAGTTGTATTGGGCATTGGTGCATGTGGGCTGCTGATGGGCTGCAAGTTGCAGCATGCGCGACTGGTAAGGCAGAGAGGGAGCCGGGCTGGGCTAGGACGAGGAAGGAGAGGAAGACCTTATTTTTTCTATAAAAACCTTTTTACTTTTTTTGATTCTATTTCTCTCTTTTGAAAATTCATTTCAAAATTGTTTATGAGTAATTGAAAATACCAGAGAGTTCAAAATAAGTTAAAATACTCAGGGTCCTTGTAATCCATTTGGGTTCCATTGTTTCTGGATTTTAAAAATACAAAACTATTTGAAGGTAACTTAAGAGAGGGTACAAATTAGGGTTTTGCACTTGTTTCTTGTTTGCATTTTTACTTAACAAGATATATGATGATCATGATGCACAAACAAACCCTAATTAGTATTTAACTAAAACCAGTGTGTTACATTCTTGGAAGACGGGGATCAGACAGGGAACACCAAGTGCTTGGATGGATCGTGACAACACAATCATACGGGCATACGCATAAAAGCATGCACAAACAACCAGGATCACTTGCCGCATCACACATTTGGTATGATCACTGGAGTAGTAGCACTACAGGGACATTTTGGGCTATCATTGAAGCAAGTGATGCCGATCGAGGCCAAGCACGCCTCGCTAGGAATAGAAGCATGTTGGATCATCGACGGGAGGAGCAGAACATGGTGGGGTCATCGTGGACTTGTAGCAGGGAACTAGAGATGACGCACACGCCAGGCTCGTCAATAGAGACAACGCTCACACCAGGCTCGGCAACATAATATGCATCTACCAATACATGTTACACATAATATAATTCCAATCTCAAATATCATCTCGTAAAACAAAGATCCACCACATATAAATTACATAGATGACCATAATCATGTTGAGTAGCTCATATGTGAAAGGATCGTATGGGCACCTAGAGGGGGGGGGGGTGAATAGGTGCTACTCCAAATTTTACTCTTTTTCAATTTAGGGTTTGACACAAAAAGGTAAATTCTCTAGATTATGCAACTAAGGTGAATTTACCTATATGTCAACCTAGCACAAGTACTAAGCAAGAACTAGATAAGTAAAGTGCGGTAAAGGATAGAAGTAACCAAAGTGGAGCACTCGGAGACACAAGGATTTGTTTCCCGTAGTTCCTTCCTTTTGAGGGGAAGTACGTCTATGTTTGGAGAGGGGGTGGTTTCAAACCACCAACGCCACGAGAGGCCTCCCTTGTTCTCCGATGAACCTCACCCCAAGGGGTTCGATTCACCTCTTCCACTATACGGCAACCTTCGAGGTGGAAGCCGGCACCTTTACAACGAGTTCAGGGCACACATCTACAACTTAATTGGAGGCTCCCAAATACACGCAAGCTGTCAAAAAATCAAAGACAAGCTTGTAAGAACCAAATCAAAAGCTAGGGTTTCCAAAGAAACACTAGAGCATGGGGGCCCTCAAGTGAATGAGGGGGAAATGAAGATCTCTCTTGGTGAAGTTGTAGATCAAGGCCTCCTCCTTCGATTCTCCAAAGATCAATGACTTTGGATGGTTGGATGAAGAGATCTTGTTGATTTGGTGGCTCAAATGGGCATGGTGTTCTTGAGGTGGACGAGCAGCTAGAGGAAGGAGATAAGGTCCTCTATTTATAGCCCTTCACTCCACTGAACCGTTTTCTGACCGTTGGAGAGAAGTCAGACCGGAGACTCTGGTCTACACCAGAGAATCTGGTCAATCTTCGGACCAGCCTCTGGACCGTCGAACAGAATGACCTAGCCCTTCTGCGAGCCAAGTGGACCGGAGACTCCGGTCCCTCTGCACCGGAGACTCTGGTCTGAGGCAAGGACCGGAGACTCCGGACCTTCCTCCGGACCAAGCTCCAGACCACCTCTCTGGATGACCCAGGTAGGAAACAGGAACCCCCTCTAGAGACTCCTGGGGAAACTCCGGACCACATCGGAGACTCTGGTCTAGGCAGACCGGAGACTCTGGTCTAGAATTTCCAGGAGTCAAGTAAATATGCAGGGAACGTTCCACCGGCCAAGGGTCCTTTTCACTTTGTAATATATCAACCTGTAGACAATAGCATACTATAAAAAAGCTCTATTTGTTGTTAACGAACACCAAAAGTGATTATGACAGTAAATGTCCTTTCAATCTCCCCCTTTTTGCTGTTCGATGATAACAAGTGATTTTGCATGGAAAATAATTTGCAATGACTTATGACAGTGTATGAACATGCTCCCCTGACTATGTGCACAAAGATAAACATGTAAAGCAAGAATGTTAGGTAGTACATGGATAAAACACATAGTTCTCACATGAGTTACAATAATGTAGGAGCACCCACAGAGTCACACACAAATAGCAAATAGTATCTCGCAAGAACATAAGGCAAATAGGTACGAAGGTTGAGATAGCAAATAAGAATCAAATATCCCAAGCCCATGCAAATCCCGATGACAATGTGTTCTCCCCCTTTGGCATCGAAATGCCGAAAAGGGAAAAGACCTAAGATAGCACCCCAACGGATCAGTAGTCCTCGTCATCATCCTCCTCATCCATATCCTGATCCTCATCATCATCATAGTCCTCATCACCATATGGAGCTGCAGATCCTTTGCCATGTGGGCGAGAAGAGGATGTACCTTGGTACCCATTGTTGGCCCAAGATATCTCGAGCTCGTTGGGGAACCCCAAGAGGAAGGTATGATGAGCACATCAGCAAGTTTCCCTCAGTTATGAAACCAAGGTTTAATCGAACCAGTAGGAGCAAGGAAACACCCCAAAGGTGTTGCTAGCTGAACTTTGGCAGGGCGCACTACCGGTGCCAGCAGCAACGTGGAGATCTGCACAACAGTGAGGTTGTCAATCTGACCGGTTTTGCTAAAAACAAAGGATTAAACGTATTGTGTGGAAGAAAGTAATAGTTTGCAGAAATTAAACAGAAAGCAGTAAACAATTGATTGTAGATTGATAGTAAAAGAAAGGACTAGGGTCCATAGTTCACTAGTGGTGGCTCTCCTTAAGATAGATGACATGTTGGGTGAACAAATTACAGCGGGGCATTTGACGAACAACGAGAAAGCAATCATGCATATACTACTCATCTTGACTCCTTTGGGATTTGATTGGGCATTACACCATTATACATAGACCGTAATCCAACTACATCTATGACTAATAATCCACCTTCAGGTTATCATCCGAACCTGCAACCAATAGATAATTGCATTACGCATTGCGTGTAAAGTAAACAATACGATTGTTCTATGTACAAATGATTGTTGTTTTCTCCCTAGTAGCAATAACACATCTAGTACCTTAGAGATTTCTGTCACTTCCCCAGATTACTAGAGGCATGAAACCACTATTGAGCATAAATACTAACTATTGCTAGCATCTACTTGGCCAAGATAGCTACTAACAACGGAAAGCATGCAAGATCACAAATAACAAAGAGATGATAGAATCAATAATGAATCTGAAATAGCATCTCAATATCCATCGGATCCCCACAAACACAACATGTATGAATTACAAATAGATGATCTTGATCATGAACGGAGCTCACAAGATCTAAACATGATAACACAAAGGAGGAGAACCAGCCATCTAGCTACCCCGTAGTCCAAGGATGAACTACTCACGCATCACACCGGAGGCTTGCATGGTGATGAAAAAGGCCTCCAGGGTGAATTCCCCTCTCTGGCAGGGTGCTGGGAAGAGCTTCAGATCCCTCCCGATCTAGGGATGGAGATGACGGCAGCTACAGACTCTTTCGTGGAATTTTGATCGGGTACTTAGGATTTCTGTATTGGAGGCATCTTATAGGCGAAAGGGGAGGCCGAGAGGGTGTTGGAGGCAACCAGACCACCCCCTGGCGTGGGCTAGGATGGGTCGCGTGGCCAGGTGGTGTGGTAACCCCTTGGCCCCTCTCCGTCTCACATTCTGGCTCCGGGTGTCCCTCGGTGAAAAACTGACTTTGGCTTTTGTCCTGTCCAATTCCGAGAATATTCATTTTCTGACTTCCTGGAACCAAAAACAACAGAAAACAGGCAGCTGGCACTGTTGCTCTTGTTAATAGGTTAGTCCAAGAAAGTGTATAGAAAGTACTCCAAAGTTGGAACAAAACATAAGAAAGTAGATAAAACCAAGCATGGAACATAAAAAATTATGGATACATTAGCAACGTATCAACATCCCCAAGCTTAACTCCTGCTCGTCCTCGAGTAGGTAAGTGATAAAAATAAAGAATAATTTATGAGGTGACATGGACCATCATAAACTTGATCAAAGTATTTGTAAACATTGATAGCTAGGATCATAGTACTTCAATCATAGCATGAAAGACAAAGTTCTAACAATAAGACAAAGCAACTATGTTGCAACATGAAAAGGCACAAACAAAAGATTCATGAATAACAATGCTTTGCAAGACGTTTGTTTGTTTCACATAAAGAAAACATAGCATAGTGGCATTCATCTTGTCCCTCATAGAGTAGCAAACATAAATGCATAGGACACCTTCAAAGTTCATAAGAGTGACTAGATACAAATAGTTTAAACAAGCAATATCAAAGCTATGCATCAATCAACAAGTCTTGGCACAATGCACACAGAACTAAGAATGGCCACTATGCTCTCAAAGTAGGTGCATAAAGATAGAAGGTGGAGAATCAACATAAAATTAAAAAAAAGGCTTTCATAGAAGGAAGTAGGGATTCAAGTTTCATAAAGAGCTTCCAAAAATTATGGTACTTATTAGCTTTCAGCTCTCATTGCCCCTATCATAAGCATCTTTAGGTGATTAATGTTAAAGTGACACAACTAAGAGGATATGCTTGACAAGTTATAAGCTGAAATATCATGCCCCTTACTTACGAATACCGTACCTCATGCTACTCAACTTTAGTCACAAGTAAGCTCTTGCCATTGTAAGTACATATGTATCATAGAGAATCGCCGATGGGGTACCCCTTGCACATGATACAGGAGCTATCTCATAATCAAAATGACAAAGCAAGCAGACAATGAGCATCTCAGCAATCTTTTTATTTGCTATTTGCATAGGTTTTTATTGAGGATACTTCATAGAGTTCTCATTATGGTTATGCTGCAAGTTTCCACCATGATTAGGCATGGCTTAGGCTAGCGGCCCAGGCGTTTCTCTAACACAAATACAAACTCCATGATCTTACAAGTTCCCCTTTTATTTCACACCGCCGGGATCCATAAGAAAAAGAACATGATATCAATGGGGTACAAAGTACAAGTGCAATGTTGAAAGCATTCCCCATGATACATGGTTCTGCTAACTTCAACTTATAAAGCGCAAGCATATACGCAACAAAGATGGAAGCAATGGTTCAAGTTTATTAAATGCAAGAAAGTAAAGTGTGCCATCAAGTTTGTGAGAGCTTTAATCACTAGTTTTCTCATAACAAGTTTAATTCGGAAGGTAGATAAAAACATGAATATACTTGGAATAGAAAAATCTAATAGGTAGGTATGGTGGACTCTTTGGAATAACTTGATTTTAGGAGTTGGATGCATGAGTGGAACTCATATTTGGTTATGGAGGCTAGCAAAAGACTGGGAGCGACCAACTAAGAGAGCAATAATGGCCATAATCATGAAGAGTGACAAAACATCATTAATCAAAGCATAAAGTGATACTACAAGTTGAAAACTAAAGGATCATAAAGTCTTATGGTGACTTGGGATAGTCATAACATGGTGTGAGCATGTGCCAAGTCAACCCAAATAAAGCATCAAAGGAGAATACCACAATACTATGCCTTAATATGCTAAAACAACACATGATTCTTCAAAGGCACATTAAGCAATCTCAATTGTTTATAACAAGTAATGCTACATCAAACAATACTAAGCATAAATTCAAAACAATATCAAGCATGGTATGACAAAGCATAGGCCACAGTAAAAAACAAGCTCTCTTACCACTTAAGCATGAACTTTTCCTACTCTTTTCTAATCCAAACCAAACTATTAGAAAACCAATGTATGAAAGAGGGGGTCCAACCAATTTATTCACCAAACTAAAAAAACCAATCAAACAAAAAACCAAAATGAAAACGAAAAAGAAGACGCTCCAAGAACAACACAACTGTGCATGAAACAATAAAAAATGAAATGTTTGGAAGAAACCTGGGATTTTTATTGATGAAGAAGGGGATGCCTTGGGCATCCCCAAGCTTTGACGCTTATACCTCTTGAATATTTCTTGGGGTGACACGAGGTGGCATCCCCAAGCTTGAGCTTTAGTCCATTCTTCATCTCATTACATCATTCCTTCCATACACCTGAAATTTTTCTTCATACGAAACTTCACACAATCTTTATTAGCAACATTAGTGCACTCAAGATAACAAGTCTTTAGGTTCAATTTCAACACAAATAAAACTTCCATTAAAACACAAGATACTGTAGCACTTCCCTCAAAAAGCTCAATTCCCCAAAATAACTCAAAAAGGAACCAACAAGAAGGAAATGCAAATAATGGCAGAAATCTGTCAAAACAGACCAGCAGGTAAAAACTAATTTTTTCGAAGACCTTCTGTTACTCAAATCAAAAAGTGTTGAACTAACGAAACTTAGATAACAACCTGGGGCATAAGAGAAAAAATTCACGCCTCAGAACAACGTACGCAGATTTTACACGAATTTTACGGTGAAGCACAGAAATCTGTTTCGGGACAGCAACTTTTCGAATCATTACTTCTCTCTCATTAGAGGTTACTCTTGGCACAAAAAGCAAATAAAAAGGATAAGGAGCGGTTATTACTGAAGTAATAACTTCCAAGACTCGTCTAAAACTTTTGGATTATCTTCCAATAAGTACTTTTCTTTAACGCCTTTAAGTTAGGCATGATAATTTGAGAAGATGCTCACATAGGAAATATGAATTGAAGAAAAGAGAGCATCAAGGAGAAAATTCAAAACATATTTAAGTCTAACCCACTTCCTATGCATAGGAATCTTGTATGCAAATAAATTCCCAAAGAACAAAGTGACATGCATAGGAAGATAAAACAAAAGTAACTTCAAAACTTTTAGCACATAGAGAGGTGTTTCAGTACCATGAAAACTTCTACAACCATATTTTCCTCTCTCATAATAATTTTCAGTAGCCTCATGAATAAACTCAATAATATAACTATCACATAAAGCATGATTTTCATGATCTACAAGCACTAGAGCTTTATTATAAACATTTTCAAAAGAATCCTCAGGAACATAACATTCATCCTCCTTTAGTAAGCATGGGGGACAATCAAATATTATAAGGGGTAAAGAGATACTCTCATTAGAAGGTAGAAATGGGTAGATCCATTCTTCCTCCTCTTGATCATCACTCTGCTCCTCTTTTTCATCCAATGAGCTTCCAGTTTCAGCAATTTATTCTTCCATAGGCTCAAGCAAGGCATTAGTCTCTTCCGCTGGTGGAGAGCATCTATTAAGATATTCAAGAATATAGCCATTTTATTCCTTGTAATTATCAAAAATGCACCCTTCCAAGCATCATATTTATAAGGTGCATCATCAGTATTTTCAAGCAAACTAGCAAGTTCAAATGCACCCTTCCAAGCAATAAATTCTTCAATTTGTTCCACATCATAAAAGTCATAATTTCCTTTAACATAAGAAGATATGGTAACATTATCATTATACTCACATTGAAAAGGGAGGTGTTTATACCTCCTACAGCAACAAGATTTATCAACGCAATAAGTAACATTATAAGTAGAGCACATGTTTCTAGCAATGGTATTCAATTTATCAATTTGTTCCCATAAGAGTTTCCATTTTTGTGACAAGCGGTGTTCCTTATAATAATATTTTTGTTCTTCCGTGAACCCACCTTGCCAATTAGATTCAGTTTCAAAGAAACCAACCATTGATAGTAAGCATGATAAAGCAAGACAATAACAGACCAACGAAAATACCAACTATAGTAGGAACTATTTTTTTGTGTTTTTGATAAAGAAACAAGCAAACAAAGCAAAAATAAACTAAGCAAAAAAAAATAACAAAGTAAAGAGATTGGTTATGAGGGACTCCCCTTGTGAAGATGTCCTTAACTCCCCGGCAATGGCGCTAGAAAAAGCTTTGTTGGCCCAAGATATCTCGAGCTCGTTGGGGAACCCCAAGAGGAAGGTATGATGAGCACAACAGCAAGTTTCCCTCAGTTATGAAACCAAGGTTTAATCGAACCAGTAGGAGCAAGGAAACACCCCAAAGGTGTTGCTAGCTGAACTTTGGCAGGGCGCACTACCGGTGCCAGAAGTAATGTGGAGACCTGCACAACACAACCACAGAACTCTGCCCCCAACTTACAGTGAGGTTGCCACCGATTTTGCTGAAAACAAAGGATTAAACGTATTGTGTGGAAGAAAGTAATAGTTTGCAGAAAGTAAACAGAATTAGTAAATAGTTGATTGTAGATTGATAGTAAAAGAAAGGGGGGTTCCATAGTTCACTAGTAGTGGCTCTCCTTAAGATAGATGACATGTTGGGTGAACAAATTACAGCGGGACAATTGACAAACAACGAGAAAGCAATCATGCATATACTACTCATCTTGACTCCTTTGGGATTTGATTGGGCATTACAACATTATACATAGACCGTAATCCAACTGCATCTATGACTAATAATCCACCTTCAGGTTATTATCCGAACCCCCTCTAGTATTAAGTTGCAAGCAACAGATAATTGCATTACGCATTGCGTGTAAAGTAAACAATACGATTGTTCTATGAACAAAGGATTGTTGTTTTCTCCCTAGTAGCAACAACACATCTAGTACCTTAGAGATTTCTGTCACTTCCCCAGATTACTAGAGGCATAAACCCACTTCGACAGTGGAGAGAGATATACAATTTTGCTTCTTAGAAGACCAACACACCAAGGAACTCCCAAGGAATTTGCAAGCCCCGGAGGTTGATTTCCTATCATCCTTGTCACCAGTCCAATCGGAATCCATGTATCCACAAAGAGAGAAAGTTGAGCCCCTAGGATACCAAATACCATAGTTTGGGTATGAGCCAAATATCGAAAGATTCTCTTGACCGCCATCAAATGTCTTTCTTTAGGAGCCGCTTGATATCTTGCACACACTCCTACACTCAACACAATATAGGGTCTAGATGCACAAAGCTAAAGCAAAGAGCCAATCATGGACCGTTATACCTTTTGATCCACATATTTACCATTTGGGTTTAGTTCAAGATGAGTCTTTGTTGCCATGGGAGTGGGAGCTCCATTTAGATCTTTCATGTTGAATCTTTTGAGCATATCTTGAGTATACTTGGCTTGGTCGAAGAATGTTCCTCCTCTCACTTGCTTGATCTCAAAACCAAGAAATGCTCTCAATTCTCCCATCATAGACATCCTGAACCTGTCAGTCATTAGCTTTGAGAATTCATCATTAAAGGGTTTGTTAGATGAGCCAAAGATAATATCATCTACATATATTTGGCATACAAAAATTTCCCCATTGACTTCTTAGTAAAAATAGTGGGATCGATTTTCCCAACCTCAAACCCACGATCTAACAACAACTCTCTAAGGTGCTCATACCACGTGCGTGGGGCTTGTTTGAGCCCATAGAGTGCCTTATCAAGTTTGTAAACGTGGTTTGGAAAGTTGGGATCCTCAAACCCTGGGGGTTGCTTCACATATACCAAATCACACAATGGACCATTAAGAAATGCTCTTTCTACATCAATTTGTTGTAATTTAAATTTATGATGTGTCGCATAAGCAAGAAGGATACGGATGGACTCAAGGTGAGCCACGGGTGCATAAGTCTCTCCATAATCAATGCCTTCAATTTGAGAGAACCCTTGTGCAACCAATCTTGGCTTGTTCCTCACCACAATTCCATGTTCATCTTGCTTGTTCTTGAAAATCCACTTGGTGCCTATATCATTGCGGCAATATTTTGGCTTTTCAACTAACTTCCATACTTTGTTTCTCTCAAAGTTGTTGAGCTCTTTGTGCATTGCATCCAACCAATCCAGATCTTCAAGAGCTTCCCAAACTTTCTTTGGTTCCACCATGGAAATGTGTGCTTGGTGCTCACCAAAGTTCTTCAGTTGAGCTCAAGTAGATATCCCTCTTCTTAGATCTCCTACCACATTCTCAAGAGTGTGGTCTCTTAATTCCAATATTCTATCCATTCTAGCTTGGCGACGAGTTTCGATCTCCTTGTTATTTCTTGGGGGGGTCACTTCATCATTTTGGTCCTCGTCTTGACCATTAACTTGACCTTGATCATCATTGGAATTATTCTCTTCAACAAGAGGCAAAGATTGACCTTGGTCTTGATCAAACATACTTCTAGACAGGTATTGAGCTTCCCTTATGGCAGTTTCTATAGATCTCCCTTGTGTAATAGACTTAGCACCACTAGTCATTCTGGCAAATGGAGACTCAAGTAACTCCTGGCTAGAGGTTTCTTCTTGATCACCAGGTTGAGGGTCCACAACTTGTATTTGGCATGGGTCATTGTCCTCCTCGATAGGAGCTTGTTGATGTTGTGAAGATGAGGGCTCCACTTGAGTAGCGCATAGTTCTTCTCGATCCGCCATAAGGGGTTCCTCAACAGGGCATATGAAACCCGCACCCATTCTTCCTATGGCATCCTAAGGCATTTCATCATCTACATCACAGACATCAACACGCCTCGCTTGGGGACCATCATATTCTTCAAAGAGCACACTACGAGGTTCTATGACAATTCCGGAGAGCTTCTCATAGATTCTATAAGTGTGGGATTCGAGACCATAACCAACAAAAATACCCTCTAATGCTTTGGAATCAAACTTGGACAAACGAATACCCTTAATGCGATAGAAACACTTACAACCGAACACACGGAAGTATGAAACGTTGGGCTTGTTACCGGTAAGAATTTCATATGCAGTCTTGATAAATTCTTTGCGGAGGTAGAGACGGTTTGATGCATGGCATGCGGTGGAGATTGTTTCAGCCCAAAAATTGTATGGAGATTTAAACTCCACCAACATGGTCCTTGCCATATCAATAAGAGTCCGGTTCTTCCTCTCACCTACACCATTTTGTTGAGGGGTATATGAAGCGGAATATTGATGTTTTATTCCCTCATCACTAAGAAATCCATTCAGTGTGTAGTTCTTGAACTTGGTACCATTGTCACTTCTTATTGTTAATACCGGGACATTGTATTGGTGTTGAGCCATGTTGATGAAGTCAATGAAGTTATCTTGTGTCTCACTTTTCAGCTTGAAGAAATATACCCAAGTATATCTTGAGTAGTCATCAACAATCACCAAGCAATATTTATTCCCACCAAGGCTTACATGAGATGGAGGACCAAAGAGATCCACATGAAGGAGCTCCAAGATCCTCTTGGACTTAGATGTAGTTCTTTGGCTTGTGGGGAGAATCATGCATCTTTCCTTCAACACATGCCCTGCAAACACGATCTTTGGCAAAGCAAACATTTTCTTTTAGTCCAACAATATGACCATCCTTGTGGAGGCTTTGCAAAGTTCTCATGATGACACGGGCTAGACGGCGATGCCATAGCCAACCCACATCGGCCTTTCCGAATAAGCACATCGGGCTAGTAGTGGTTTTCCCCGAGAAGTGCACCACATACAAGTCATTTTCGACGTACCCAACGAAAGAAACCTTGAGAGACTTGGTCCACAAGAGGATCACAATATCATTATCAATAAAGACGGCAAAACCCATCTTTCCAAGAGCACAGACTGAAAGTAAATTGTAGCCAAGGGTCTCAACAAGCATGACGTCCACGAGAGTGATATCGTGTGCAACCACAACTTTGTCGAAACCCATTACCTTAGACTTTGACTTGTCGGCATATGTCACATATATTTGATCAATATTTGGTCTCAACTCCTTGACACTAGATGCGCTTCTGGTCATATGACTTGTGCATCCACTATCAAGCACCCATTTTGACCCTCTAGAAGCGTAGGTCTACAAAAGATCAAACTAGTTTTTAGGTACCCATTTTCCAATGGGTCCTCTTTTGTTAGCAACAAGGGTCTTGGGAACCCAAATAGACCAAGCAGTATAACCATCATATGGCCCAACATATTGTGCATACACATCACCATAATAATCACGCATTAAAACATAGTGAGGGTTAGCACTTCCCGCAAAATCATCATGAGACATAGTTTTGCCATTCGTGGACTTACTATCCACAATGACCTTGTCCTTTCCTTGTGTGGGCTTGGCCTTCTTCTTCTTGTTGTTTTTCTTCTTCTTGCCATTAGAGACAAAACCAATGACCCCTCTTTCACCACTTGACATTTGCTTACTCAAGAGGTCATCAATTGACTTGTTACCCTTGGGAAAGGTGGCCTTAGCAAGCTCCCCCTTCAACCTAGCATTTTCTTCAAGTATACTAGTACAACAGTACAACTAGAGGGAATGAAAGTACTAGGTGAAGTAATATTAGTCAATTGATTTTGAGGCTTTTCACGAAACTTTGTGAGCAACAAGAGTTCACTCTCCAAGGCCTTGTGAGCCTTGTCAAGTATCCTAAAGTCCTCGACAAGTTTTTCATGAACAACATCAAACTCAATCTTGTCCTTTTTAGCCCTTTTATATTTGGCAATAGCATGGTCACGTTCCTTGATGAGTTTATTAATAATGAGATCATTTGCTTCATCAAGACCTTCAAGTTTAGTCTCAAGAGTTATTCTAGTTTCTTGTTCTTCTTCTAGAGCATTATTCAGAGCTTCTACCTCAATCATGTGCTCTCTTCCTAATTTACATCTCTCATCTAGAAGTTCTTGTGTGTGCAAGTTGATTTAAGAGGTCCACAACATGTTTCTTGTGTTCCCCTTGCAAGTTCTTCATAAACACATCAAAAGCAACTAGTTCCTTTTTGACCTCAAGAGATAACTCATCATCATAATCATCATTGATTAAGGAGGTGGAATGTGATGATGACAATACCTCTGTTCCTCTTGCCATAAGGCAAGTGACGTTCTTGTTGGAGATATTCTCATTAGGAGAGTCGAAGAGTGAGTATGTAGGGGTAGAAGTGGTGGCAAGAGCCGCCACACCACTTGATGTTTCCTCTTCTTCATCTTCATCATCATCATTGGAGGAGAATTCTTCATGAGTGATCAAGACAATTTCACCCGACTTCTTGTTGGTTGCATTCCTTTTGATGAAGGGTTTCTTGTAAGGAGCTTTGGAGGTCTTCTTCAACACAAGTTTACCCCCATGATCTTCTCTTTTCTCATAGGGACAAGCAGCAACAAAGTGATACCGGTCACCACAATTGAAGCAAGTTCTCAGCTTGGACCCATTATCTCTTCTCCCATTCGGGTTGCTTCTTCGTTGCATTTCCATCTTGGCCTTGGCGGGATCTTTCCAAAAGTTTCTTGCATAGAAGCCCATGTATTCACCATGAGCATCCTTGACATATTCGGGGTGGCTCATTGAAAGTCCCTCATCACTTCCTTCATCTTGATCATACTCCACAACCTTGGCCTTCAAGGCAAGACTGACACCACTACTCATTCCAATGGCACGAGCATGGGTGTCTTTGGCATTCTTGGCAGCAACCTTGAAGGCGGCCATATCTTGCATAACTTCATTGGAGGTCATGAGATGGTAGTTGTGTCTTCCTTGGAGACTCTTCAAGTCAGTAGGCTCAAAGGGCACGAGAGCACTCACATACTTCCTCTTGATCCAAGCATCATCAATGTGAGAGGCACCAACATTGCTGAAGGCGGTGGCTGTGGATTTGAGTCTTTGATACATGTCTTCATGATCCTCACCATCCTTCATGAAGAAACGTTCTTCCTCATTTCTTAAGGCATCATATCTATTTCTTATCATACTCTCATTGCCAACAAACAAGTCAATGAGAGCATCCCAAGCTTCCTTGTCGGTATTGTAGTGCTCAATGTGGGGAAAATCCTTTGGCCCACTCCAAGTTGAATCATGTGCAAGGCAGTCGCATTAAGTTGGCTATTTACCACTTCTCTTCTAGTCAAGTTGGTTGGATCATCAATTTCGAGACCTTCTTCAATAATATTCCACAAATCAATGCAAGAGCTGCGAACATGAGATTTCATTAAAACTTTCCATTGAGGAAAAGTATGTGCAGCTAACTGATACGTTGCTAACATATCCATAATTTTTGATGATCCATGCTTGTTTTGTATCTAGTTTCTTGTGTTTTGTTCCAACTTTGGAGTATTTCTATGCACTTTCTTGGACTAACCTGTTAACAAGATGCCACAGTGTCAGTTGCCTGTTTTCTTCTGTTTTTGGTTCCAGAAAAGTCAGAAAATGAATATTCTCGGAATTGGACCAGACAAAAAGCCAAAGTCGCTATTTTATCGGAAGACTCACGGAGCCAGAAGACAAGACGGAGAGGGGCCACAGGGTGGCCACACCATGTAGTGGCGCGGGCTAGCCCTGGTCGTGCCACCAGGTGGTGTGGGCCCCCTGGCCGCCCACTGACCTCGCCCCTTCGCCTATATATTCCTCCCGATACAAAAACCCTAAATCGTCAAGCCTCCAGCCACGAAAAGTTCCACAGCACCATCGCCACCGAAGGGGATATTTGGGGGACAGAAAGTCTCTGTTCTGGCACCCTGCCGGGACGGGGAAGTGCCCCCGGATCCATCTCCATCGATCTCCACCACCATCTCCATCGCTGTTGTTGATTCCCATGATGAGGAGGGAGTAGTTCTTCCTCGAGGCTAAGGGTTCTACTGGTAGCTATGTGTTCATCTCTCTCTCTATGCATGATCATATTGTGATCACGAGCTTTGTAATCAAGTAGATCTACCTTGCTACTCAAGTGCTTTATTATATCTCTGCTCTGCCCATGTGTGTGAAGTTGACAGTGTGCACACCATGGTGGCACTTAGGCTAGATATTTCAAATACTTGTTATGAGTTATATTTGGAGTTGGAAGTCTTTATGAAATTGTGGTGTTTGTTGGAACCATCTAGTGCTCAAGGTGACACTGTGGGGTTATCTAGATGCGGAAAGCAAACTATGAGGAGTGTTGTTATAACCCTACCAATGATTAGAGTGTCCAACCGGAGAGTAGTTCAGAGAAGTATCATGAAGAAGAACATATTTATATGAGAGTGTTCACTACCGAAGGTATGATCCCTAGGCCTTGTTTCTAAGCATTGATACACCGTTTGCAATTAGATCTGTTACATGTTTGCTTGCTTCCATCTTTATTTCAGTTTGCCTTTAGTCTCTTCCCACGTCAACCACACGCCAACAAGCTATTTTCTGGCACCGTTACCACTTATAATTATCCATACCGCTTGTATTTTACTATCTCTTCGCCGAACTAGTGCACCTATACACCTGACAAGTGTATTGGGTGTGTTGGGGACACAAGAGACTTCTTGTATCTTGATTGCAGGATTGCTTGAGAGGGGATACCTTTGACTACTTCCTCCCTGAGTTCGATAAACCTTGGTTGATCCACTTAAGGGAAAACTTGCTACTGTTCTACAAACCTCTACACTTGGAGGCCCAACAAATGTCTACAAGAATAGAAGTGCGTAGACATCAAGCTATTTTCTGGCGCCATTGCCGGGGAGGTAAGGTACTCACATCCTCCGGTGTGAGTGCTCGAAGTTATTTCCTTTAGATTCTGCAATTTTGTCTTTTTGTTTCTTGTTTTCACTAGTTAGGCTTAATGGAAAACAACAACAAAATTAGAGAGCTTTATAGTATTTATCTTGAGTTAGGACATAAAGTGTTTGAAGAGAAAATTAAAAAACCTATGGAACTTTATTTGCATGCTAATAGCAATGTTGTTAGTATGAATTCTTTGGACACCATTATTGCTAATGCTATGGAAAAGTCTAAGCTTGGGGATGCTAGTTTTTATGAAAATGATCTTTTTAGTCCCCCAAGCATGGAGGAGAAAATTTACTTTGATGATACTATGCCTCCAATATACGATGATTACAATGATGAATATGATATTTTCAGTCCACCTACTATTGAGGAGAAAATTAATTATGATTACAATATGCCTCCTATATTTGATTATTATGGTGATGAGAATAATAATGATAGCTCTTTTGTTGAATTTGCTCACACTACAATTAATAAGAATGATTATGTTTATATGGAGAGTATTAATTCTTTTATACATGTGGCTCATGATAAGAATGTTTTATGTGATATTTATATTGTTAATTTAATTCATGATGCTACTGAAAGTTATTATGAGAGAGGGAAACATGGTTTTATGCATCTCAATAATATTAAGTTTCCCCTCTTTATGTTGAAAGTCTTGAAGCTGCACTTGTTTTGCTTTATTATGCTTGTTGCTTTGTGCTTTCATGACTTGTTTATTTAAAAGATTCACTTAAATGTGTTTTGAATTTTCTTCTTGATGCTCTCTTTTACTTCAATTCATATTTCTTATGTGAGCATCTTCTCAAACTATCATGCCTAACTTAAAGGCGTTAAAGAAAAGTACTTATTGGGAGATAACCGAAAAGTTTTAGATGAGTCTTGGAAGTTATTACCTCTGTAATAACCGCTCCTTATCCTTTTTATTTGATATTTGTGCCAAGAGTAACCTCTAATGAGAGAGAAGTAATGTTTGGGAAAGTTGTTGTCCTGAAACAGATTTTTGTGCTTCTCTGTAAAATTTCGTGTAAAATCTCTGTATGTCGGTATGAGCTGTAATTTTTTGTACTTCTGCCCAGGTTGTTATCTAACTATCGTTTGTTCAACACTTTTTGATTTGAAAAACAGAAGGTCTTCGAAAAAATTGGTTTCTACCTGCTGGTCTGTTTTGACAGATTTCTGCCATTATTTGCATTTGCTTCTTGTTGGTTCCTTTTTTGAGTTCTTTTGGGGAATTGAGCTGTTTGAGGGAAGTGCTACAGTAGCTTGTGTTTTAATGGAAGTTTTATTGGTGTTGAAACTGAACCCAAAGACTTATTATCTTGAGTGCACTAATGTTGCTAATAAAGATTGTGTGAATTTTTGTATGAAGGAAAAATTTCAGGTGTATGGAGAGAATGATGTAATGAGATGAAGAATGGACTAAAGCTCAAGCTTGGGGATACCACGTGTGTCACCCCAAGAAATATCCAAGAAGTACAAGCGTCAAAGCTAGGGGATGCCCAAGGCATCCCCTTCTTCATCAATAAAAATTTCAGGTTCCTTCCAAACACTTCATTTTTATTATTTCATGCACAGTTGTGTTGTTCTTGGAGCGTCTTCTTTTTCGTTTTCATTTTGGTTTTTAGTTTGGTTGGTTTTCTTAGTTTGCTTGAATAAATTGGTTGGACCCCCTCTTTCATACATTGGTTTTCAAATAGTTTGGTTTGGATTGGAAAAGAGTAGGAAAAAGTTCATGCTTAAGTGGTAAAGAGAGACCTTGTTTTTGAATGTGGCCTATGCTTTGTCATGCCATGCTTGATATTGTTTTGGCTTTATGCTTAGTATTCTTTGCTATAGCATGACATGTTTAAACAATTGATATTGTTTAATGTGCCTTGGAAGAATCATGCGTTGTTTTAGCATATTAAAGCATAGTATTGTGGTATTCTCCTTTGATGCTTTATTTGAGTTGACTTGGCACATGCTCACACCATGTTATGACTATCCCAAGTCACCATAGCCTTTATGATCCTTTATTTTTGAACTTGTAGTATCACTTTATGCTTTGATCAATGATGTTTTGTCGCTCTGCATGATTATGTCCATTATTGCTCTCTTAGTTTGTCGCTCCCAGTCTTTTGCTAGCCTCCACAACCAAGTATGAGTTCCACTCATGCATCCAACTCCTTAAACCAAGTTATTCCAAAGAGTACACCATACCTACCTACTAGCATATGCTATTCCAAGTATATTCATGTTTTTATCTACCTTCCAAATTGAACTTGTTATGAGAAAGCTAGGGATTAAAGCTCTCACGAACTTGATGGCACACTTTACTTTTCTTGCCCTTAATAAACTTGAACCATTGTATCGTCTATGTTGTATATGCTTGCACTTATATGTTGGGGATTAGCAGAACCATGCTGTCATGGGGAACGCTTTCAACATTGCACTTGTACTTTGTACCTAGTTGATATCATGCCCTTTTGTCTATGGATGTCGTCTGTGTGAAATGAAAGGGGAGATTGTAAGTCCATGGAGTTATGTATGTGTGTTAGAGAAACGCCTGGGCCACTAGTCTAATCCATGCTGTCATGGTGGAAACCTGCACCGTAACCATAATGAGCTGTCTATGAAGCATTCTTCTTATAAAAAAAGAGATACAGATTGAGAAAAAGAGAAAAAGAAAAAAAAAGATATGAGAAAAGAGGAAAGATAGAAAAAAGCACCATTTTCCCATGGTAAATAAGAAGATTGCTGAGATGCTCGTTGTCTGCTTGCCTTGTCATTTTGATATGGGGATTCTTCCGTATCATCGGGCAAGGGGTACCCCGTTGGCGGTTTTATATGATACACATGTACTTACTATGACAAGAACTTACCGGTAACTAAACTTGAGTAGCATGAGGAGCGGCCCTCGTATTCAAGGGACATGAGATTTCCAACTTATAATTTGTCAAGCATATACTCCATAGTTTGTTCACTTTAACCTTAATCACCTAAAGATGGTTATGATAGGGGCAATGAGAGCTGAAAGCTAACAAGTACCATAATTTTTGGAAGCTCTTTATGAGACTTGAATCTCTACTTCCTTCTATGAAGGCCTTTCTTTTACTTTTTTGTTGAGTCTCACCTTCTATCTTTATGCACCTACTTTGAGAGCATAGTGGCCATTCTTAGTTCTATGTGCATTGTCCCAAGACTTGTTGATTGATGCCAGGCTTTGATATTGCTTGTTTTAAACTATTTGTATCTAGTCACTCTTATGAACTTTGAAGGTGTCCTATGCATTTATGTTTGCTACTCTATGAGGGACAAGCTGAGTGCCACTATGCTATGTTTTCTTTATGTGAAACAAACAAACGTCTTGCAAAGCATTTTTATTCATGAATCTTTTGTTTGTGCCTTTTTATGTTGCAACTTAGTTGCTTTGTCTTATTACTAGAACTTTTTCTTTCATGTTATGATTGAAGACTATGATCCCAGCTATCAATGTTTACAAATACTTCGATCAAGTTTATGATGGTGCATGTCACCTCAAAAATTATTCTTTCTTTTTATCACTTACCTACTCGAGGACGAGTAGGAGTTAAGCTTGGGGATGTTGATATGTTGCTAACGTATCCATAATTTTTGATGTTCCATGCTTGTTTTGTATCTACTTTCTTGTGTTTTATTCCAACTCTGGAGTATTTCTATGCACTTTATTGGACTAGCCTATTAACAAGATGCCACAGTGCCAGTTGCCTGTTTTTTTTCTATTTTTGGTTCCAGAAATGTCAAAAAATGAATATTCTCGTAATTGGACTGGACAAAAACCAAAATCGATATTTACCAGAAGACTCACGGAGCCAGAAGACGAGACGGAGAGGGGCCACAGGGTGGCCACACCATGTGGTGGTGCGGGCTAGCCCTGGCCACGCCACCAGGTGGTGTGGGCCCCTTGGCCGCCCACTGACCTCGCCCCTTCACCTATATATTCCTCCCGATACAGAAACCCTAAATCGTCCAACCTCCAGCCACGAAAAGTTCCGTAGCACCATCGCCACCGAAGGGGAGATTCGGGGGACAGAAAGTCTTTATGAAATTGTGGTGTATGTACACACCATGGTGGCACTTAGGCTAGAGATTACAAATACTTGTTATGAGTTATATTTGGAGTTGGAAGTCTGTATGAAATTGTGGTGTTTGTTGGAACCATCTAGTGCTCAAGGTGATAGTGTGGGGTTATCTAGATGCGGAAAGCGAACTTTGAGGAGTGCCGTTATAGCCCTACTAATGATTAGAGTGTACAACCGGAGAGTAGTTCAGAGTAGTATCATGAAGAAGAAGATATTTATATGAGAGTGTTCACTAGCGAAAGTATGATCCCTATGCCTTGTTTCTAAGCATTGATATACCGTTTGCAATTAGATATATTACATGTTTGCTTGCTTCCATCTTTATTTCAGTTTGCCTTTAGTCTTTTCCCATGTCAACCACACGCCAACATGCTATTTTCTGGCACCGTTACCACTTATAATTATCCATATCGCTTGTATTTTACTATCTCTTCGCCGAACTAGTGCACCTATACACCTGACAAGTGTATTGGGTGTGTTGGGGACACAAGAGACTTCTTGTATCTTGATTGCAGGATTGCTTGAGAGGGGATACCTTCGACCACTTCCTCCCTGAGTTCGATAAACCTTGGGTGATCCACTTAAGGGAAAACTTGCTTCTATTCTACAAACCTCTGCACTTGGAGGCCCAACAACTGTCTACAAGAATAGAAGTGCGTAGACTTCACTAACTTAGGTGGGTCACCTCTATTATTTATATGTGGGTGAGGGATAGGGGGTCGGGAGAGTACCATCCAGGGACCGCATGGTGCTCTTCCTTCCCATCATCCTTTTTGGTGGTGGAGTCAGTGGAATTATGTTCATCCCCCGCCACTTCCTCCAAAGGCTTAGCCGGAGCATTTGCCTTTGGGTTAGGTGGTGTTTCCACATGAGAGGAAGGAGGTGAGGTTTGCTTATACCTAACAAGTTGCTCAACGAGTTGGTGCAACTGTTGGATTTCATTGCCCAAGGTAGAGCTCAAGCTTGTTTCCAAGTTCTTGAGATCTACCATGGTCACCGAATGGCTAGCCTCACTTTCTCCCTCATCTAGGTTACCCATAATCTCTTAGGTGGTTAAGCCCGAATAAAGAGCCGAGGCTCTGATACCAATTGAAAGGATCGTATGGGCACCTAGAGGGGGGGGGTGAATAGGTGCTACTCCAAATTTTACTCTTTTTCAATTTAGGGTTTGACACAAAAAGGTAAATTCTCTAGATTATGCAACTAAGGTGAATTTACCTATATGTCAACCTAGCACAAGTACTAAGCAAGAACTAGATAAGTAAAGTGCGGTAAAGGATAGAAGTAACCAAAGTGGAGCACTCGGAGACACAATGATTTGTTTCCCGTAGTTCCTTCCTTTTGAGGGGAAGTACGTCTACGTTTGGAGAGGGGATGGTTTCAAACCACCAACGCCACGAGAGGCCTCCCTTGTTCTCCGATGAACCTCACCCCAAGGGGTTCGATTCACCTCTTCCACTATACGTCAACCTTCGAGGTGGAAGCCGGCACCTTTACAACGAGTTCGGGGCACACATCCACAACTTAATTGGAGGCTCCCAAATACAAGAAAGCTATCAAACAATCAAACACAAGATTGTAAGAACCAAATCAAAAGCTAGGGTTTCCAAAGAAACACTAGAGCATGGGGGCCCTCAAGTGAATGAGGGGGAAACAAAGACCTCTCTTGGTGAAGCTGTAGATCAATGCCTCCTCCTTCGATTCTCCAAAGATCAATGACTTTGGATGGTTGGATGAAGAGATCTTGTTGATTTGGTGGCTCAAATGGGCATGGTGTTCATGAGGTGGACGAGCAGCTGGAGGAAGGGGATAAGGTCCTCTATTTATAGCCCTTCACTCCACTGAACCGTTTTCTGACCATTGGAGAAAAGTCAGATCGGAGACTCCGATCTGCACACCAGAGACTCCGGTCGGAGAATCCGGTCAATCTCCGGACCAGCCTCCGGACCATCGAACAGAATGACCCAGCCCTTCTGCGAGCCAAGTGGACCGGAGACTCCGGTCCCTGCACCGGAGAATCCGGTCTCAGGCAAGGACCGGAGACTCCGGACCTTCCTCCGGACCAAGCTCCGGACCACCTCTCTGGCTGACCCAGGCAGGAAACAGGAACCCCCTCTAGAGACTCCTGGGGAAACTCCAGACCACACTGGAGACTCCGGTCTAGGCAGACCGGAGACTCTGGTCTAGAATTTCCAGGAGTCAAGTAAATATACAGGGAACGTTCCGCAGGCCAAGGGTCCTTTTCACTTTGTAATATATCAACCTGTAGACAATAGCATACTGTAAAAAAGCTCTACTTGTTGTTAACGAACACCAAAAGTGATTATGACAGTAAATGTCCTTTCAATATGGTTCTAAACAACAATAGAATGAGAGAGAGAGATCAAGCTACTACAAAAAAAATCCATAGTATAGAGGTGGACTACTCCCTCTTCATCATGGAGACGGTGTTCATGATGTTGGTGAGGGTGGAGATCCAACCGGAGATGGTTTTAGCAGCATTTCCACCTCCAACATTTGTTGGTTCTGTCTCTATTTTTTGGTTTCTATGTTTTCTTCACCTCTTTTTCGATATCGCGATTGGGGACATTTTTATAGGAGTTTTTAGGTCAGGACTTCAACATAGGGTACAAGATGGATAGCTGGCGATGCTCTAGGAGGGAAAGAGAGGGGTGGAACAGTTCCCTCTCTAGGCCGTGCCACCTAGGATATTTAGGGGCTTGAGCCTCCTCTCTTGAAGTACTAGTGCTCTAGGAGGTTTTCGTGATGAAAAAAATGATCCTAGAAAAATCCTAGGTCGGTTTTACTATATTTGGGTCCCTAAAAGTTAAAAAAAATACTTCCTCTGTTTCACTTTAGTTTGCGCATAACGTTCTAACCCGCATACCAAGGAGAGCTGGCCCGGGGGTGTTTTCTTTTTCTCCTGACCGTTTTGCCCATGCTTGTGTTGGATGATGAGCTCCGTACTTGTAGCAGCAGAGGTGTGGTTGGCTCTAGTCGCTGGCCGTTTAGTTTTCCATGGTCCTAGGATGGCCACGTCTCACTGCATGCTGGTTGTACGAGCAGGAGTGTAGGGGTACTTTTGATAACCAGCACAATTAAACGCCAAGGCGCAGAGCTTTGTGGAAAAATTGGAAAAATGTTATGCGCGGACTATACTGAAACAGAGGGAGTACGCAAAATAGAGTTTTCCTGCATGCAGAGTTATAAACGAAATGAAGAGAATCATTGCTATATCCCTATAAATCAATGTAAAATATGTATATAACATTGTATATGATGCAAATATGTTGGAATATATGACAATAAACTACAAAGTTCATGTATGCATTTTACATACATCACTAGTGTGGCCAATAAAATCAATGATGATGTTGGGAAATACTTCCACACAATGAAATGACTAAGACAAGGTAACTCATTATCGTCCATGCTACTTAATATAGTGGATAATATGTTAGCCATTATGATTGAGCACACAAAGTCTGATGGTAGAATTTAAGGTGTGATTCCTCATCTTGTTGATGGAAGATTACCTACACTATGATGTTGGTACAACCCTTCTTATGGAATATTACATCGAAAACGCGATAAAACTGAAGTTAATTTTGTTAGCTTTCGACCAACTTTCGAGTCTGAAAATTAAGTTCAATAGGAGTGACTTGGTTTGCTTTGGTGAGGCCCAATATGAGATCAATATGAATGCTGAGTTATTTGAATGTGGACAAGACTAGTTTCCAATTAGGTACCTGAGTATTTCGATTCATTACTGTAGATTTACAAATGTCGAATGGAAAATTGTTAAGGAAAGACTACAAGTAAGGTTAAGTAATTGGAAAGGTAAACTGTTAAACTTCTGAGGGGGTACTGGTTCTCATTAATTCAGTACTAAGTAACATGGTATTGTATATAATTTCGTTCTTCCAACTACCAAAATGAGTCTCGAAATGATTGGATTACTTCTGATCAACATTCTTTTGGCAAAGAGATAGTAAGAAAAAACTATTGACTGGCTAAGTGGAGCATGGTTTTGCCAACCCCAAAGACCAGGGAGGGTTAGGTATTCATGATCTTGTGGTAAAAAATACGGCCCTTCTTGGCAAATGTCTCTTAAAGTTGCTTACTAAAGAAGGGGTTTGGCAGATTCTCTTTAAAAGAAAATATGTTAAAATCGAAAGCGTTGCCCCAAGTATATTGGAAACTTAGGGACTCGCATCCTTCAGTTGGTCTAATGGCTACGAAAAAACAATTCTTCCACTTTGGATCTTTTTAATTAAGAATGTATCAGTATTACATTTCTGGGAGGACAAGTGGTTAGGAAATGCTACACTCCGGAAATAGTATCTTGCTTTGTATGATATTGTTTGTTATAATGGTGATACAATCGCCATTGTTATGAAGTCTTCTCTTTCAAATATGACGTTCAAAAGAGATTTAATTGGGTCCAGACTTGTATCTTGGAATGCCTTGCTTCACGTGCTTGGATCTTATCCATTAATTGCCTGAGACTGATGAATTTCATTGGGATCTACATGACTAGTAAATTCTTGGTTGATTTTATATAAAATGCACTAGTTCAACAAGACATACTAGTGGATACTAATAAAATTCTTTTTTTGCGAGAAATACTAATAATCTAAAATATGAAGATACCATTAAAGACTAAAATATTTGTGTGGTATCTTTGGCGTGGGGTGATCCTTAGGGCATCTCCACGCGGGGCCCTAAAGTCCCCCCTAAAGGGCTATCAGGGGCGCCGACGGCCAAATTCATGCCCAGTCAACCTCCCCAAATTTGTTTTAGCGCCGGCGTGGGCTGTTTTGTTATCCGGCGCCCCAGGGTCGAACCCAACCTACCGGGGGGCTAGCGGGGGCGTCGAATGTCGTGTTTCTAGTGGTAAGGCACATATAAGTTGGCACGCGAAACGGCTGGTCGTCGCGGGACACCCCTATCAGCGGCCGACGCGTTTGGTCTGTCTTCCTCCTCGCTTGCCGCCCCTAGTAATAGCGTTGCTGCCCGCCGATCAGCCTTTTGCAAGCGAGCAGCCGATGCGTCCCGTCCGCCATGTCTGTCGCGCCACCGCCCGCGCATTAAATTCCCCTCCTTCCCCATGGCTCCTTCTACCCATTCCATCCTCTCCCTTCTTTTCCCAACCACCCAACCAACATCCATGGAGAGATACCCCGGAGATGGTGTCGCCACGAACAGGTTCTGGCGGCGCTCTCTGCGCGTCCACCACGAGACACGGGCACCGTGGGAGGCGGGGTACCTAGCACCGTCGGACATGCGGTGCCCGCACAACTAGTTCCTTAGCACCAGTGGCCGGCTTGTCCCGCCGGTTCCCCGTGGGCAGGCGTGGCAGGCGAAGGTCTACCACCATTACTGGGAAGTCCTCTCGCTAGAGGAGCAAAACGACCCCCTCTAGGATCCTGACAACGCGCCGATGTGGGACGCGTTCTTCGAGGACCAGTACCAGGCCCGCCTCGAAGCCTACGACGGCAACGGCCCCCCACCGGAGGACAACAACCTCGAAGGGCGGGTCTAGTGGTGGAGCACTCTCTTGGGTCCTCTCCTACATCGCCGCCGGCAACAACCGCCGCTGACGATGCCTCCGCACAGACCGTGCTACCCGGACCTGCGGTGGGCACCGCGCCACGCCGCCTGGTCTTCCTCGACGTCTTCCTCGTCAAGGTCTTTGTTGCCTTCAGCCTGCTGCTCCCTGTACTCCACGCCATCGCCACGCTTCTCTGCTATCCTTACTCCGGTGAAGGACGAGCACGAGGAGGCCCCTCTGTCACAGCGGTCGTGCAGGCGCCCCGACGACATCGTAATTAGGGGCTGACGCGAGCCATCACCTCCTCGTGGCCTCCTGCGCCTCGCCAGGCCCCAGCGCCAGGTGAAGGAGTGGATGCCGCCGCCGGAGTACAAGGATGCCGCCCTCCAGCTAAAGATCGACGAGGACCCGGAGGAGTTCCAGGGCCAGCACATCGCCGAGCGCGCCTCCTTCGAGGTCGTGACGCCAGCGCCGGACGCTTTCGTTGAAGCTTGGTCCGCGAAGGAGTACCGGCGCGAGCAGGCCGAACGAGCACGCTGCCTCGGCTTGTTCATCGATCTCGAGGGCAATGATGACGGACCTGGCTGCTCGAGCTGGGGCGGTGATCCGAGTTAGGGCTGTAGTACCATACAGCCGCGGCCGAAGCAGGAGCCCAACGACAACGACTATGACTACGCGGCGGCGATGTACCGTCACCTTGGACTGGGTGGCCATGATCGGGGCTGCCACTAGATTTTAGGGTTATTTTTTTCAATTTTTGTACAAACATGTTTGAACTGTTGTGATATCGATGTATTTTCTTATTTTCAAGAATTTTTAAATGTTTGAATTTTTTGTATGGGGCTGAGAGCCGGCGCCCCTATATCGTGAACGAATCTGGTGCCCCCATACGGCCCAAAATCAGGCCGCGCCGACGCCGTATGGGGGACGAGTGGAGATGCTCTTACCAAAGACAATATCACTAGACGAAATTGGCATGAGAGTATAAAATATGTTTTTTTATCGTAATGTTGAGACGATTAAAAGTTTATTCTTGCAATGCAAGTTTGTCCGTTCTATATGTTCAGTCATTTAAGTAGTTTCAAATTTGTATCCACCTTGTATGTTGCTAATATATTTTAGAATGTGCTAGGTGGTACAGATTACAAGTTCGAAATTTTTCTTAGGACGTGAGCGTTTGTCATTATTGGTCGCTTTGACTATGCGATAATATGTTTAATAATAAATTTCTACTATTTTGCAAGTTATCTACCTATGCGATCCATCCATGGTCATCTTTACGGAGAATCATGACCTTCTTAAGGAGGTGTCTACACGATAGAGTGTTTTTTTTTAGATGATAGCGTAATCTTGAGATTGATCGTCCTCCACCATAAGCGTTTCACAATTTCGTATTATTGATATGCATTTTCCCTATTTTTAGTTCATTATTTTAAGACGTGTGTCGAATGGGTGAATCCTAGTTATTTAAAGTGCTTAAACTTATTTATTAAGCAATAAAACACCCTGTAGCGAAGTAGAAAATGTAACAAACAAGGGCCGGTTTTCCTTGCCGAGACAAGCACAAAAGGTACAAAATGGAAGTATTAATTAACTGTGGATGCAATAATACAAAGATATGTAAGTACACTGTAATAGTGCAACCTGCCAGGAACATTTTTCAAAAAAACAAAAAATTAAATAAGGGCCCAACCGGGTTCGAACCGGTGACCTATTGATCTGCAGTCAATTGCTCTACCACTGAGCTATGGACCCTTTGGTGACTAAAACTAACAGGTACATTAATTGTCCTAAATTCGTTACTGCCAAGCACCGGCTTCTAACCACGGAAGCCGCCTACTATAGGAAAACAGAGCACTTGCTCAATGACCGTCGCGAAGGCCTTCAAGCCGCTGTCCGGAGATGGAGATCGAACAACCGTTGCAGGCACGCTGCGTCGAGTCGAGTGTCCTCAAACGGCCCACGCACTAGTGTGAAGGGTGATGGCCATACTCCGGCATGCCGACGGTTGCTGGCGCGGAAGGTACCGCGTCCGCGTGCCGAACATTTCATTTGCCGGAGCTTTGGCAGGCATTGCCGGCACGACACACGTGCCATGTTGAACCTACCGTCGACGATAGCCGCCTCTCTCCATCCTGGTTCTCGAGCGTTGTTGATTCGCTCGCATGTCCAACACGTAAACGACACGTTATTATTATGAAGAGACGATCTCGCCATGTCCATGTGTATCGTTCGATAGCGAGGCGGAGAATGCGGCTGGGCAGAAGACGGTAAACGTTGGCATGTCTGCTTGGTTGCGATGGAAGAACTCACACACGCATATTCGGTTGCTGCTGCTGCTGGGGCAGAAAGCCAGAAACAGAGCACGGTGAGAGGTCAGTTTTTTGTACTCTTACGAAGCCGGCGGTGGAGTTTTCCCTGCTTGCCGTCGCAAAGCCGGCCGCTGGACCAAGTGTCACGCACGCTCGTCTGGCAGAAGCAGAAGTTCCCGATGGAACATCACGAGACCGGGTACACATTTACGATGCGCGCATGCTCCAAGTGATTGACTACTTCAACGACTACTCGATCGAGTACGTACTGGAACAACGACGTGTCTAGAGATCATTGTACTTATACTGCAATAGCAGATGAAGTTTTCTACTAGAGAAGCAACGGTACTGCTGGAAGCTGGACAATGCACCAACTTGGTATACGTCACTGTTCACAACACGTCCACTCGTTGGTCCGTTCCCGGGCACTACAATGAAACACATCATTTAGCGCCGTATGGACGAAGCTTTCAACCCGAGGACGACCGAATTCCCGCTCACGTTTCTGGGCATGCGATTTTCCGGCAAACATGGTGATATTTTTACCACAGTTCGGCTCAAACTCGCACAAACATAATTTAGACCGCATAGTTCGCATAAAAATAAATAAAATCATTGTTTAGCATAATTCTGCATAAAATAAAACACATCATAGTTCATCATAGCTAGGCATAGAGTGAAACACAAATTAACAAACTACATGTCTCAGATGCCGGCACCTGGTGATCAGGCTCTGCAAAAGGCCTTTGTCTGTAGTACGGTTGTGCCTGCTCCACCGCATCCACCGAATGCTTCGGCTCGTCCTCAATGATTATGTCGTGCAAGGTCACACAACAGTTCATCACTTTTCATATCTGATTTTTCGACCAGGTCATAGCAGGGAACCGGACAACTACAAATCTTTGTTGGAGCACACCAAATGTCCACTCCACGTACTTCCTGTAAGTTTCTTATTACTTGGCAAACTCTGAATGTTTGGGGAGCATGGGGTTTGAGATAGCCTTCACAAATGTTGAGCATCTTGCATAGATGCCATACGCAAGATAGTATCTCTTGTTGTAGTGGTGCCCATTGATTTCAAAGTCCACCGGGGGAGCATGACCCTCAACAAGTTTGACGAAGACAGTAGAGGACTAGAGGGCATTTGATGTCGTTGTTCGATCATGCCATGCCAAAGAAGGAGTGTCAAATCCAGAGATCATGTGTAGCAACTGCCTTGAGTACCACACTACAACCTCCTTTGTGGCCTTTGTACATTCCCTATCAAGCAAATTGACAGTTCTTCCATTGCCAATGGATGCCAGGAAATCCTCTTCGTTCATTGACTGCCAGGATCTGAGCAGTGTCTTCATCATTGGGTGATCTCAAGTCTAGTGGCCCAAACACTGCAACCGCTGCTCCATAGAATCTGTAGAAGCAATCAAGGGCCATGGACTCGGCCATCCATAGATAGTCATCGACTGTGTCACTCGGAGCTCCGTATGAGAGCAACCTCATCGCCACCGTGAACTTCTGCAGTAAGAAAAACCCTACCATTGCTAGTGTAATCCTTCTTGCTTATGAAGTAGGGTTCGAACTCCCGGATGGCATACACGATCTCGATGAAGAGTTTCCGGCTCATCCTAAAACATCGACGAAACAAGGCATCTTCATGCAACGGGTTGTTGGCGAAGTAGTCGTGTACAACATCCAGTAGCCCTCCATCCACTGTCTTGCCTTGCACTTCAGGTGTCCCTTCGCCGAGCCTCCACGCTTCTGCGCTGTATTTTGCGTGTACGGTCTGGCTAGGCAGCCGAGGATCTGCATATGCTCTTCATATTTGGCAGTTGTAGCATTTTCTTCCTCCAACAGCACGGCGAACATCTCCTCTTCGTCGGAGTCCATGTACGACTAGGAAAAACATCGAACACTTCCCGGGCGCGGTGGACATGAGCTTGGAACGGAGCTGCCGGCGACGCCGAGAGAAGATGAAACAAGGCCAACAACAAGGGGACGGGATGCTACGGTGGCGGTGGGCCTTTGTATCGGCGTGGGGTTGGCAGGGTATCGCGGGAAAGCGCTGACGGCGACATGGCGGTGAGGGTGTGTGGAGAGGGATATGTGTCACGGGAGGGCCAAATCTCGGTGGGGAAGTGGGATGTCTCGCTGACAAGGCTGGTCCGTCCTTTTTTTCTTCCATCCGTTTTTTTCTATTTCTTTTTCTATTTTGAAATATGGTTTCATACAATGGGTTTATTTGCACACACGGAACCCGAATTAGATTTTCGCATATGCATAACTAGGAAACGTGCCCGTGCGTTGCACCGGAAGATAATGGTGTGGTATTGAAGCACAAACCCTATGCATTGTATGTTAAATCTTAAACTTACAAATAATTCAAAGACACGATATGTTTATTCAAAACGAAAAATTCAGATAATTAGCAATTACCATGTAGGACTATTTTCGTCAATGGACGATCAGCTGACTATATTGAGATAAAAAAATAAATAAATGTACATTTTGAATACTGAAAAAAGATATAGAGAAACAATACATATAAATACCGGCAAGATCTGTTACTTCTCGTGGTTGATGTTGAATCAGGGGACTCTATGGGCAACGAACGATTCCATGGAATATAGCATGCAAGGTGACCTGGCCCTCTTGGTAGTTTGCTTGCTTCTGCTAACGGCTGCTTCTCCCCGCCACGACCATACCTCTCGAGCCACAATGCCTCCATCGCATGGCAACTCTGAATTTTATCTGCTGGTTTTTGCTATTTTCTGCAAGGTCAATAAGACGGCCGGGTTTCGCCGAGCTCATGATGGGCATTTGGCATCCGATCACATTAGGAACAGAAACAGTCTACGATAATGAAACGTTCTTTACCACTTAGGGGTGGCACGTAGGCTGTTATTTTTTAGCATTGATATCATCTGTCACTGTACATCCTTAGCCAGACCTCAGTCAAGAAAGGCCACAAAACCAGGAGACGATAGATCGATTCATTATCTTGAATGCAAAGAGGACACCTATGAAAAATGTGTATATATGCAGCAAACGATGATGGGCAAAGAGGTCTGCAGTCCAGAACTAATTGGCCGATGGTACCCAAGATAATTTTTTATCTTCAACCGTGCCCAGCAGTCCCAAATTTGAGAGTGCTCCACCTGACTGATGAGGAAGGTGACATGAATATTGCTCGATCACGTCCATCACCAGAGACGCTGATATAGATCATCACTAAGTTGCACTTGATCAATAACCTGAGCCAAACAGCTAGGCAGTGTGCGATCGAGCGGTGGCGGATAGGCCAACTCCCGTCCAACGCTTGGGTCGACAGCGGATAGGAGGGAGTATGCGAGCGGCGGTGAACAGGCCGGCGACCATCCCACGCACGGGCAGGTGGCGGCGGACAGGTTGGAACCGCGAGCGGCGGCGGCAGACCGGTCGAGTTGGTCGATGTGTATACCTCGATCGGGTAGTGTATATAGAGGAGTTCACGTAGAGAAGTACGTGCATATCGACCTGGATTTTACAGACTCTTTTTCGTAGCGAGGTCGGTAAGCAAACCCTTTTTCTGAACCGGCCCCGTAAGCAGACATGATACGTACCGGGTACATGTTCTCGACTCAGGTACGTGCGACTTACTTTTTTTTTACCTTTGGCATAGTTACCTGTGACTTAAGTGTGGCATAGTGGATAATTGTTTGCAATTTTAAGGGGCAAAACCGTCTAAAAGAAGTGAAACCCGTAAGAAACACTTCGTACTTTATTATTATTATTATTAGGTATAGATCCTACCATATGATACTGTACGTTGTGACAATGTGACGGGTCCTAGATGTTACCAACGTTGGCAATTGGCATGTTTCCGCATTGGGCCTTCCTACATTCGATCGGTCAGTCGTCACCGATGACGAAGGCGGCGCGCCCCTTCCGCAGCGGCAGAGTTGTCCCGATGCCAGCGTCGTTGCCAAGGTGCGTTCTTGGAAAAATACAAGTCGGGGGCTCCGGCGCCCGGCGGGCGGTATGTAGCATGCGCAGCTCCACTCCTCTACGGCGCTAACTTGCTTGCTTGTTGACGTCACTGCGTTCGTGCTGCTACGTCCAATGATCGGGCTGTTTCTTGTAGAGGAGCTGGGACATTTTCTATCATATCCAGGATCCTGGTATTGCGACGCCACCAATGTAAAATTGGTTCTAATGCATGTCGCCTTGATTAATTCGACAAAGCTCACTAATCCTACTACTACTCATCTGTTGGCGGGGAGATCCCCTCGACGATTATATATAGCGCCACTGCCAATCTACGCTAACAGTAGTACACTCACTGTTCGAACCCATCAGATCAATGGCGGTAGACTCGTTCGAATCGGTGGCCTTCGTCGCGGTGCCCTTCCCGGCGCAGGGCCACCTGAACCAGCTGATGCACCTGTCCCTGCTAGTCGCCTCGCGGGGGCTCTCGGTGCACTACGCGGCGCCCGCGGCGCACGTCCGGCAGGCGCGGTCGCGCGTGCACGGCTGGGACCCCAAGGCGCTCGCCTCCATCAACTTCCACGACCTCGACGTCTCCACCTACGAGTCCCCAGCCCCCGACCCGACCGCCCCGTCCCCCTTCCCGAACCACCTCATGCCGATGTTCGAGACCTTCACCGCCGCGGCTCGCGCCCCTCTCGGGACACTCCTCGAGACGCTCGCCGCCACGCACCGCCGGGTGGTCGTCGTGTACGACAAGCTGAACTCCTTCGCCGCGGTGGAGGCGGCGAGGGTCAGCAACGGCGAGGCGTTCGGGCTGCAGTGCGTCGCCATCTCGTACAACATCGGGTGGCTGGACCGCGAGCACAAGCTCCTCACCGACCACGGCCTCCAGTTCCTCCCCATCACCGAGTGCATGTCCAAGGAGTTCGTGGAGTACGTCTTCAGGACGGAGAAGGAGCTGCAGGAAGGGGGCGGCGTCGCCTCCGCCGGCCTCGTCATGAACACCTGCCGCGCGCTCGAGGGCGAGTTCATCGACGCGCTCGCCCAGCACCCGGAGTTCAAGGACCAGAAGCTCTTCGCGGTCGGCCCGCTCAACCCGCTGCTCGACGTGAGCGCCCGGACGCCGGGGAAGACGCGGCACGAGTGCATGGACTGGCTCGACGAGCAGCCGCCGGCGTCGGTGCTCTACGTGTCCTTCGGAACCACGTCGTCTTTCCGGGGAGAGCAAATCGCGGAGATGGCCGCGGCGCTGAAGGGCAGCAAGCAGAGGTTCATATGGGTACTGCGTGATGCCGACCGCGCTGACATATTCGCGGAGTCCGGCGAGGGCCGCCACGGCGAGCTTCTGTCCCAGTTCACTACTGCAACTGAGGGGACGGGGCTGGTCATCACCGGGTGGGCGCCCCAGCTGGAGATCCTGGCGCACGGTGCCACGGCGGCGTTCATGAGCCACTGCGGCTGGAACTCCACCATGGAGAGCCTGAGCCATGGCAAGCCGATCCTCGCTTGGCCAATGCACTCTGACCAGCCGTGGGATGCGGAGTTTCTGTGCAAGTACCTCAAGGTCGGCCTCCTCGTGAGGCCATGGGAGAAGCACGGTGAGGTGGTACCGGCGGCGGCCATCCAGGAGGTGATCGAGGAGGCGATGATCTCGGAAAATGGGATAGCATTGCGGAATCGGGCGAAGCTACTCGGTAAGGCTGTTCGTGCGTCCGTAGCAGACGGCGGCTCCTCGAGCAAAGGCCTTGATGACTTTGTTACTTACATCACAAGGTGATCAGCGTATCAGCCTATGCCTGTACGTGCAACACCTACACGACTACACCTGTACGTGCAAAAAAAATCCGATGATCAGAGATAAGAAGAGTTCGAAATTTTTTTCTTGAAAATTTTCATTTCATTTCAAACAGAAACCACGACTACACCTGTACGTGCAACACCTTATGAACATTGTACCTTCTAAGTGATAGCCGTTGTTGAGGGATCGGTTACGTGTCCCCATCGATGGAACGTAGGTTCCAACCATGGCCTACTACACCATACGGTCAGGACCAAAGAAACCCAACCGGGCGATTTACAATTTATTGTCTAACACCCCCTTTGATCTAAGCCTTCGAAGATATAGAAAGATTGAGATTACGGTTGAACTCATCTAGATTCTTCACTGGTAGTGGCTTGGTAAAACCATCTGCAATTTGATTTTTGGTGGAGATAAACCGAATGTCTAGCAACTTGCTTACAACTCTCTCCCTCTCTAAAACAAAGTAAAAGTCAATTTCGATGTGTGTTGTATGGGCATGAAAAACCGGATTTGCTGATAAGTAATTGGCATCAAGATTGTCATACCACAAGCATGGACGCCAAGTTCTTTGAAGAGTGACTCGACCCAAATTAATTTGGCAGTTGCATGTGCATCGGTATAGAGTGGGATATGGTAGCCTATTTTCTAGCACTCCATGAAATAAGGTTTGTGCCAAAAAGATTGCAAATCCTCAAGTTGAACGCATGTCATCAAGACATCATGCCTAGTCCGCATCTGAAAAATCACTAAGAGTGAAGGAGGACCCTTGAAAATTGACAATGTTAATCGAGAAAGAGATATCAGGACATATCTGAGGATCCTTTTTGTCATTGTCCAATGGGTTGTGGTGGGTGCATGAAGAAATTGACAAATCTTATTAACCGAGAAAGAGATATCAGGACATGTTAACATCAGATACTATCAGGTGCCATCAATACTCCTGCAGTGAGTGCTATATTTGGTATCAAGAGTAGTGCCATCGGTTAAGGATAATCGTTTTGTGCTAAAAAGTGGTGTAGGAGATTGTACACTTGAGCATACCAACACGAGTGAGAAATTCTTTGGCATATTTTTCTTGAGTCAACAATAATCCAATTTATATCCCCAATAAGAAATACAAGTCACCAAGATCCTTAAGTGCAAAATTTTCTCTTAAATCATGCAGAAGAGATGAAATAGCCTTATCTGAAGAACTAGTCACAGTTATATCATCAACATAGATCAAGACAAACATGATGATACCTAACTTTTAATAGATAAAGAGAGATGTATCCGTCTTGAAAGGAATAAAACCAAGAGTAATAAGCTTGGAGCTAATTTTGGAACACCAGGCGCGAGGAGCTTGCTTGATACCATAGAGTGCTTCATGAAGTCTACATATGTGATGTGGAGCATGAGGATCTTTGAACCTAGGTGATTATTTCATGTAACCGGATGAGGGGCGACCTCGGCAATGCCCATTGTTATGAACTTGTGTTTCAGGAAAAGAGGAGCGTTGGTGATTTCGTCGGCTTATCAGACAAACAAGGGAGTCGATGAAAGTCTGATTATTGTCGAAGACGATCAATCTAACCTACAACGGGTTATGGTTTGCTCAAAGCTATGGTACCCTTTCCCTCGGCTCCTCCCAACCTTTATATGAGTGGCTAGGTCTCGGAGCCAAGTTCGAGTCGGTTACAAGTTAGAATCATGACCCAACAACTATGTCGGTTTGTACGTATAGCTTGATCTCCACGTCTAATTCCTAGGCTTCGGATGCTTCCGGGACTCGTATCTTCTTGTGGGCTTCATGGGCTAACTTAGGTAATTACCAGGTATACGAATCATCAGAACCTGACCAGTCATACCTGTGTCATAACATTCCACCTCTAAAACACCATGTAAGAACGTGTTCTTGACATCTACCTGAGGGAGACTCCACCCTTTGAGACTGAAAGTGTCAACACAAGTCTAGTGGCTGCTTTAACCACGGGACTAAATGTGTCCTCATAGTCCATACCATACCGCTGTTTGAAGACTTTTGCAATCAACCTAGATTTATGCTTTTCAATAGTGCCATTTGCATTCTTTCTGACATGATAAACCCACTTGCAATCAATAAATTGTTTTTGGAACTAGGAGGAACAAGGTGCCATGTTTTCTTTTGAAGCAATGCATCAAATTCTTTTGCATAGCACGACACCATTTGTCATCACTTAATGCTTAAGAGATATTTCATGGTTCTCCTATGGACATTAGTAGGCCGTAGTGAATTGTACCATCGGTATAAATTTTCGGATGTGGATACCTTTTTGAAGTCCTTTATGAGGTTCTGCTATAGAGAGTTGTGCCTAATCAATTTCTGTAGAGCATCCTAAAACAACAGACCTACTAAAAGCATATCCTAGTGATGCAGGCAGAGCTGGCACAAAATATCCACAAGAAGTGCATGTGTTTTGCTGATGAAGAGGCACATGATGTAGAAGATCCCGAAGAGTTGGCCCCACGTCTGTCGTGGGACTGAGGGTGGTATCTTCTAGGCCACACAGTGGCGGTTGGTGAGGCACAAACGACATGGGCACGAGGCGTGAGGGAGACAAGGACGCGGTCCCAAAAGTGTCGATGCCTGCCAAATCTGCTAGCCCCATAGGGAACATCAGAGTGGAATTTGAGGAAACACGGTCTGAGGTTGATTGCATAGGAGACTATGTTGGGGATTTGCTCTAGGATTAGCGTGGACAGTGTCGTTTTCTTCAGAACCTGAATTTGCTTCATTTTGACTCAATTCAACCCCGTTTTCTTTTGTTTCTTCACTGTTATTTGTAGAATGATTAGTTCTGTCTTCTCAACTATTATCAAGTACTTGCATGTGGTCAGTAACCAGTACACCAAACATATGATGATGATTATGCATGCCCTCAGGAGTAGATGTGGTAGGTGATAGATCCTTAGGAAGAAGTTGCAGTTCTTTGCGAAGATGAGAACTGACGTTGGGATGAAATGGGGCAAATGGAAAGGCATTTTCATCAAATGCCACATCATGGGAGATGTAGACGCTCCCGGTGGACACATCGAGACATTTAACACCTTTGTGGAGGGGACTATATCCTAAAAAGACTCATCATTTTGATCGAAAGGAGAGTTTGCGTTTGTTGAAATGGCAAAGATTGGGCCAACAAGCACAACCAGAAATACGAAGAGAGTTGATGACTTGGTTTGAAATCGAGAAGTTTTTCGGTCGGTGTTGCAAATTGAAGGACTTTGCTTGGGAGTAAATTAATAAGAGATGTCGTTATTAAGAAGGCTTCATCCCAAAATTTTAGAGGCATTAGCTAGCAATGAAATACTGACTTCAATGGATATGATAATGTATTTGTTCTGTGGAACCATTTTCTTGGTGTGCATGAGGCCATGGGACATGATGTGTGATACGGTTTTTTTAAAGAATGAAAGAGTTTTTTATATCCACCACCCCCAATCAGTTTGCATAGTGATAATTCTACAACCAAATTTGCGCTCGAAAAATTGTTTGAAATTAACAAAAACATGATAAACATATGAACTATGTTTTGAGAAAATAGAACCATACAAATTTTCTAAAATCATCAACAAATCTTATATAATATGAGTGTTTACTAATAGAAGGAGGAGTAGGACCCCATACATTGGAGAACACTTGTTTCTAAGAAAAGTGGAAACACTAGCAGAAATAGGATAAGGCAATTTTCCAATGATGCCATTTAGAAGAGGGATTGAGTGTGATGAAAGCATGCTTGGGATACACTATGAATGTAGGAACGAGACGCACCACCATGGCATGGAACTCTAAACATGATTTTCTTCATTGCCCGATCCTTAATCAAATTAAGAATATGTGAATATCAACAAATCAGTGATTATCAAGGGAAATTTTATGAGATTTTTGGAAGCACCTAGAAAATGTAATATTTTTTGAGTTACACTATAGGGGAGCCCCCTTAGTAATTTTATTTATTCACCAACGAGAATAAAAATATTTACAAAGTAATTACAAATTCCAAAAAAAAAGTTGGAAAGAAAAGAGACCCTATGGCAAGTTATCTAGCCATGATTGAATGGAACAAACCACCGATGCCTTCACCATGTACTTATGAAGGGTGACATCGAGCACTAGCCTTGCTTTCCAACCTCCGAGAGTAGGTCTAATAGTTTTTAAAATCCAATTGTTTATTTGCTTCCAAATGTTCTAGCAGGCCAATATAACCACTTCTATAAAACAAGGTCCTGTAAAAGATCTTTTGGCCCTAACTAGATTTTCATGAACTGATATATCCCTCCACTGAATTTGCAAATAATTCCAAACTCTATTACTGAAATTACAGGTGAAAAATAAATGTCTCCTGTCCTCCAGCACATGCAAGTGGCATAGGACACACTCATTATTATCAGTAACCTTCCAATTTAGCCTCAACACCATATCCTTTGTGTTTAACCGGTCATGCAACAAAAGCCAGGCAAAGATTTTGACATACACTTACTTGCGCAGATCTAGGATGAATGTGTGTGAGATGAGCAAAGTGATGCATGTAGGTCACCTTCGGGACATAAACTCCCTTATTGAATTTTCATACCCAAGAATAAGCCTCATTTGAGAGAGAAATATTACCCACCAATCTATGCATTTGGCTGTTGATGACCCACAAGTATATGGGGTGTATCGTAGTATTTTCGAGAGAAGTGAAACCCAATTTATTGATTCGACACAAGGGCAGCCAAAGAATATTTATAAGCCTTAACAACTGAGTTGTCAAGTCAGCTGCACCTGGAAACAATCTTGCTCACAGTAGTTTATCAGTAGCAACAATTTTATAGTAGCAATAGTAAGGTAATAGCAGTAGTAAAGTAAAGACAGTAGTAAGAATTGCAGTAAACAATAGGATTAAAGCACGGTAGACATAGGGATGGATGGACGAGCGTTGCATGGACAAGAAAATTCATATAGCAATCAGAACATAGGGCATTTGTAGATAAATAAGATAAAGCATCCAAGTACTAGATAATCATAGGCATGTTTTCCATATATAGTCATATGTGCTCGCGATGAGAACTTGCACAACATCTTTTGTCCTGCCAGCCTGTTTGCAGCGGGGTCTCAAGGGAACTACTGGCAATTAAGGTGCTCCTTTTAATAGAGCACCGAAGCAAAGCATTAACACTCCGTGAACACATGTGATCCTCACATTAAAGCCATTCCCTCCGGTTATCCCAATTTCGGTCACTTCAGAGCCTTTGGTTCCGGACAACAACGTATGTATACAACTTGCAGGTAAGACCATAAACAATACTATCATAATGAATCAATAACATGTTCGGATCTGAAATCATGGCACTCGGGCCCTAGTGACAAGCATTAAGCATAACAAGTCGCAACAAAGTCAAAAAGCACTAATAGAAGATACTAGGCACCATGCCCTAACAATCTGATGCCATTACATGAACGATCTCATCCAATCTCTACCATCCCCATAGCCTACAGTGGGGGATTACTCACTCATAGATGGGAGAAACATGGATGGTCGATGGAGAAGCGATGGTGATGATCTCCTCCAATTTCCCGTCCTAGCAGGGTGCCAGAACGGAGTTTCTAGTTCCGAATCGCGGAATCTGGTGGTGGCGGTGGAGCGGAACTCTTTCTGAAAAAACATCGAACCCATTGGGTTTTTAGGTCAGGAGCCAACTTGTAGGCGAAGAGGAAGGCCGAGGGGGCATCCGAGGTGGCCACACCACCCCCAGGCACGGCCTGGCCTGGCCCGCGTGGCCAGGTGGTGTGGGCCCCTCGTGGCCCTACTCCGTCTCGTCTTCTGGCTCCTTGAATCTTCTGGTGAAATAGGATTTTTGGCATATTTTCCGGGATTTTTCCTGATAGTTGATTTTCTGCACAAAAACTAGACACCAAGGTTATTCTGCTGAAAACAGTGTCAGTCCATGTTAGTTGTATCCAAATCACACAAGTTTAGAGGAAAAACAATAGCAAAAGTGTTCGGGAAAGTAGATACGTTTTGGAGGTATCAACTCCCCCAAGCTTAGCTTATTGCTTGTCCTCAAGCAATTCAGTTGAAAACTGAGTGCGATAAAAGAAACTTTCACGAACACATTTGCTATCATAAGATGTATATATTCTCAGCATATGATCGACTACTCAGACAATTCATAATAAAGAGTATGCAACTAAGTTCACTTAGTAGTCAATGCAAGCTATGAAGAGATCCCAACTCAAAAATAATAAGTAGCATGAAACAAATACATAAGCAACATTCTACTGCTCATAAAACGGTATGATAGAGTGGTATCTCGCTTGCCTTTAATTGTAGAGAAAACATAAATTCCAAGGCACCTCTGAAGTTCAAGTGAAGACTAGAAGTAAAGATATCAAAGATACAAGCATCAAAGTCATAACACAAATAATCAAGTTTTGAGACAAGCATATTACACTAAGAATGACAACTATGCTCTCAAGCAAGTGCTCATAGAATATGTGGAGACTCAACAAAGAAATGAAAAGGTTTTGAATAGTTTGAAAGGCTTCCAAATGTTAAATGTATGGTACTCATTAGCTTTAAGATCTCATTGCCCCTATCGTAAGCATCTTTAAATGGTTAAGGTTAAAGTGACACAACTAAGAGGATATGCTTGACAAGTTATAAGTTAAAATCTCATGCCCCTTACTTACGAGTACCGGACCTCATGCTACTCAACTTCAGTCACAAGTAAGCTCTTGTCATTGTAAGTACATATGTATCATAGAGAACCGCCAACAGGGGTACCCCTTGCACATGATACAGGAGCTATCCCATACTCAAAATGACAAGGCAAGCAGACAATGAGCATCTCAGCGATCTTTTTATTTGCTATTTGCATAGGTTTTTATTGAGGATGCTTCATAGAGTGCTCATTATAGTTATGCTGCAAGTTTCCACCATGATTAGGCATGGCTTAGGCTAGCGGCCCAGGCGTTTCTCTAACACATATACAAACTCCATGATCTTACAAGTTCCCCTTTTATTTCACACCGCTGGGATCCATAAGCAAAAGAATCATGATATCAACGGGGTACAAAGTACCCGTGCAATGTTGAAAGTGTTCCCCATGATACATGGTTCTACTAACTTCAACTTATAAAGCGCAAGCATATACACAACAAATATGGACGCAATGGTTCAAGATTATTAAGTGCAAGAAAGTAAAGTGTGCCATCAAGTTCGTGAGAGATTTACTAACTAACTTTCTCATAACAAGCAAACATTTTATCCGGAAGAAAACAAGGCATACTAAGTATGCACGGAACAACAAATAATGCTAATAAGTAGGTATGGTGGACACTTTTGGCAATATTGGTTTTAGCGAGTTGGAAACATGAGTAAAGCATACTCAGTGCAGGTGAAGGCTAGCAATAGTAAGGGAGCGACAAACGAGAGAGCAGTAATTGTCATAATCATGCTTGCAACAAAGCATGACTAATCATGGCATGAAAGTGATTCAAGACCCCTGAGGCAAAATAGTTCATCGAGGCTTAACTGATTATTGATTCATTCATATGCATGCATGAGCATGTGCCAAGTCAATTCAAGTGAAACACTCAGAGGAGGATACCACAGTATCATACCAAGTCATGAATAGAGCAATGCAAGCGAACATTCATATGACATGCTACAAATTATTAGCGAGATGGATCTAATCATAAGAAAGCAAGAACTACTAAGCATCCATAAATAACATACACCCTACATGAACAGACTAAGCATGCCCACAATGATGAGTATACGTACAAAAATGAAAACAAATAGAGTTCGTTACTAGCCTCTTACCACACCTCAAGTTGTCATTAATCCTCATTATTACCCTTCACTTGTGTGGCTTGAATAATAACATGAAACCAAATTCCACTGAGGACTACTGAACCCTACAACAAACTCACAAAACCAAAGAAGAACAACAAATATTTTTGATGTTTTCGATTTTTAAAATCAAGAACCAAAAAAGGAAGAACAAGCAAAGCAAAATCTTTTTGGGTTTTTCGGATAGTTCAAACAAAGCAAAAATGGAAAAGCAAACCAAGGCAAAAAGAAGAATAAGCAAACAAATAGAAACAACATAAATATTTTTGGTCTTTTTGTGTTTTAGAAAGCAAAAACAAAGAGAGAACGAAAACTAAAAAAAGGGACGAAACATGAATATACAAAGTACCGACGAAACATGATATTGAGATGAGTGTGATGTCGGTGTACCTCCCCCCAAGCTTAGGCTTTTGGCCTAAGTGGGTATCAATCCCAAGCTAGCCAAGATGGAGCGCCTCCATAGTACGGTGAGGAGGTACCCTCGTCCTCGTACGAGCTCGAGGACACCCCACCGTAGTGCGCACAGTAATCGTAGGAGGGCACATCCTCCTGGTGCTGCCTGTGGAAACCAAGCAAGCGGAGCTGCTCGTCCACCTCCTCCTAGGAGCGCGACCATGGCCTCTTGTGAACACTGAACAAAGTAGATTGCGGCAAAGGAATCTCCCGTTCATCCCCATCAGTAAACAACATCATGTATACTAAACTGTCCATATCAGAGTCAGCAGTGACGAAATTATGTGTTTCCATGGCAGCAAGGTCAAGCCTTTGTGGTGCCAATATAGTATCATTTGGATCCATAGAAATCTCTAATGCATTGACCATACGTGAAGCGATGATGCCCCATAAATAGGTACCCTAGCAGCTAGGCGACGAGCAATGAGAGAGCCAAGATTGTACCGAGTATCATTATTAAGCGCAGCAGCTAAGAATGCTAAATGATAATTGGAGACATTACTCGTATTCTCCCTACCAAGAATGCTAGTAGCAAGATAGTAGGCAAAGTATCTAAGAGTTGGGAGTTGGATGTTTCTTATCTTCCCGCGCTGAGCTACGCGGTCATCGTCATTGGTTACACCTCGATAGAGCTCTAGCAAATCAGCGGGACGCCCTTGAATCTTCTTCACGGTCCCTGTCATGCCTATACCTATAATGCTGCAAAATCTTTCCAATGGCATGGTAAAACAGAAGATTATAAATTCTGAAAGAAATAGTTGACTGATAGGGGGTGTTAGTGAAAACGAAACTCTCAACGAAAGTTTTGGTGAGCATGGCATATTGCTCACTCTCATCTTCCATGTATGAGGTCAAACCAACCCTCTGAATCAATAGCAAGAAATCATCGAGAATCCCTGCAGCTTGCAAGAAGGTATAACAAGGAAAAGTAGATGGGTGAGCATCCCCCTCATCTCCTTTGTTGCCAAATCTGAAGGGAATATGCACGAGAGGCAATAATAAAGTGGTTATTATCTTATTGCATGTTTATGATAAATGTTTATTTTGCATGCTATAATTGTATTGATCGGAAACGTCAATGCATGTGTGTTCAATAAACAAAAAGGGTTCCTAGTTATGCCTCTCTTATAGACTAGCTCGTTGATTAACAAGATGATGAAGGTTTCCTGATCATAGCCATTGGATGTTGTTAATAACGAGGTCACAACATTGGTGGAATGATGTGATGAAAATTCATCCGAAGTATAGCATTACGATCAAAGTCATTATGTTTATATTGCTATAACATCATACGAAGTAATCTTTATCCTTAGACCATGAGATCATGTTAATTGCTAACACCGGAAGAGTATCTTGATAACATAAAAAGTCACACCGTAACAGGGTGACTATATAGATGGGTTCAGTTCTACGAAGGTGTTATGTTGAGACTCATGGATCAAGAGTGGAATTTGTCAATCCCGATGATGGATAGATATACTCTGTGCCCTCTCGGTGATATCACATTAAGATAGCTTGCAAGCAAGTGATGTGATCACTAGAATGTTATATCACAGGAACGAGAAAAGAGTGCATGTCGGTAACGAGATCAAACTAGGTATTTGGATACCGATGATCGAATCTCGGACATGTATTATATCAAGAGACAAAGGGATTAAATTACAAGCATTAAAGGTTCTCACGATCACAGAAGTCATCATTGAATATGTAGGAGTCATTATGGATCTCCAGGTCCCGCTTCTGATTATTGATCTGAGAGGAGTCTCAATCATGTCTGCATTATTTGTGAACCATAGGGTGACACACTTAAGAGTTACCGGACACCATTTTGGAGCACATATGTTTCAGACGAAAGAATTGCAAAGCGCGGGAATTGTTTCGATAGCAATAGGAAATTGTTTCGGGTGAAATTGTAGAAAGTGGTTCTGCATGTGATATTGAAATATTGCAAGGGGTTATATGTGAATGTTTGTTAATTAAAGTAATTAACAAAATTCTGAATAAATTTAATAAAAGAGTTTTATTAAATGAGAGAGCATTAAACTTGGAGAATGTTAATGCATTTAAAGTAGGGACTTTAAAGGGGAATGTGAAGAGGCATTTTAATGTGGAGGGGTTACCACCACATGAATGGGGGAGGTGAGGAGTCACCCTCCATGCGCCGGCCATGAAGGAGGGGCACCCCCCTCCTCCTATAAAAGTCCACCCTCTTCCTCCTTCCTCACAACTCCTTGTGAAGGATCTCTCTCCCCCTCTAGAATTATTCCCCCATGGTCTCGGATTAGCGAGATACATGTTCCCGGTGGCATTTCGTCTGAAAGGAGTTGCTGATTCCGCTGGATCGCTGGAGCGAGGAGGTGGAGGTTGTCCGGTGGCTTGAACGTGTGTGCGAGTCTGAGTTGCGACGCTCGGACTTCCACTCGATCTTGATATCGGCAAGTGTACGACGACATCAACCACGAGTTCCTACTCGTTAACAAAACTTGTTGTCTTCGAGGGTAAGTTCTCGTTGGATGTATGTCCACCCGTTACTCTGTACCTAGTAGATAGATCTCGGCGTATAGTTCTCATCGTAGGAAATTTTTTGTTTTCTATGCTGCGGACCTAACAGTGGTATCAGATCCTGATCTATGCGTAGGTGCTTTGCGCGGGTAGTACACATATGTTTATATGTGGGTGATGATGATCATGTTATTGCATCTTCTATGTATTTTGGATATTGGTGGCATAGTGGGATGAAGCGGCTCGAACCAACCTTACATGTCATCGTACATGAGACCGGTTCCACGACTGACATGCAACTTGTTTTGCATAAGTGGCTGGCGGGTGTATGTCTCTCCTATTATAGTCAATATATGGTTTACAACGAGTTGCTAATAACTTGGTTATCCTCGTTGTGGTTCATGTTCGTAGGTGAGAACGGTTCTATCTCCGAAAGCCCTAAGCCACGTAAAACTTGCAACTGATAAATTAGAGGCGTCTAGTTTAGATCGTTGATGGGCTAGTGTATTGATATGGTATTGTTGTAAGTATATGTATGATAGATACTCTTACAACACATTCAACGTGTAAGTTCCATAGACCTTGGCCTTACACACAAAGGAATGATAGAGATCATACCACGATGCAAATGATAGAGATCAAATGCATGGACCATATCATCTCACATTACACATTAGATGTTAGAATCTTATACTGCTAGTTTGGCGCTTTTGGTAGCATTGTACGATGATCCCTCATTTAGATATCAAGATAAAATGTGTTCTTCCTTGAGTATGCACCGTTCTATGGATCGTGTTTCGAGACATCATGTGATGATCGGGTGTACTCGACTCTACGCTTTCATACAACGGGTGTAAGACAGTTTTACACACGCAAGTACTAAGGTTCTTACTTGGCGAGCCTAGCATGTATAGACATGGCCTCAGAACACGGACCGAAAGGTTAAGCATGAGTCATATAGTTGATATGATGCCCATATAGATGCTCGTATTTGAAGCTACACCGACTCACGTGATGATCAGACTTGGTATAGTGGATTTGGTTCATGTAATCACCAAAAAGGCACAAGGGATGTCGTTTTTGAGTGGGAGTTTATTTCTAATTTGGATTAGTCGAACTCAATTTGTCATAAACTAAATCAAAGTGAATTTGCATAATTTGTTGTAGTCATTGGCGTCTGTTCACTACCTTATGCTTAGTTTTAATTGAGATAATAGAACTATATAATTCTGGATATTTAGTTTACGCACTGGTATCGTATTGTTTTGAATGTCAATTTAAAGTTTATAAGTCCTATTGCAAACTTTCAGCAAACTCTATTTACTCCATGAAGTTTAATAAGTAGTATTAAATCAAGAGTAAGAATTCCAATGTTAGTATCTAAAGTATCATGTTTGCTTCCATGATTATTGATATTCAAAAGCTGTTTTAATATCAAGATTATATTGGAGCTGAAAATTGTTTCAGAAACCATCATGTGTGAAAGATATTGTGATATCTGAAACAATGTTTTTGGTTGCATTATGATAGAGTATAATTTAGCAAAATACATGTTCTCATATTGTATGAGAATTTGTGAAGGTTGGATATGCTAGGCGTCCTAATCTACCAAAAAGGTTTTGGGAACTGATATTATACTCGCGATTCTTACTTATAGGCTATAGTAGCTTGATCATGAAAGTTGTCATGATAAGTATGAATAGAAGATGTAAGTAAAATGTTTACTACACTAAAACATTACTAAAGAATGGATTTTTAAAAGAACACCAAACATTTGATGATGGTGATTCACTTCAAAGTGCAAGTCCAAAGGTATTAGTATTTGACTATATACGCTTTGTACTATGTGTCATGTGAATGACACCACAATTGATGTTGATAGATTCTTTTAAAAGAAAAGGAATTGCTGAAAGAGAATCTATAAAATATTTGGCAGAAAAGAAAAGGTTGGAGATGTCCAACTTGGGTATATAGAATATATACATGTTATGGTTGTATTCCTTGCTTCTTAAACAATGTGGTCCTTAGGTATTGGATACCGGTATAGGATACCGAATTGGTTGGTATGAAGTGTCATACAGGACAACGCAATTTATGAACTGCAATGGCCTAAGTAACTAGCAAGAGAATAAGTGATGATGTTCATCAAAAACAAATAAAGTGTTATTGTGTTTTTCGTTGTCGTCAAACCTAGCCTTCAAGATTTTTTTTAATAATTGTTATTTTGTTCCGGTATTACGAGAACAATGGTTGTTCAAATAAATTATCGTATTCCATAAAGGATGGATGAACTTTTACAAGTCTAGTGGGAGAAATCACATCCATAAACACTATTGCTAAAATGTCGCAAGACAAATGATTAAAATATCACTTATGAAGTGACATCGCTATTTTAAATTATATTGGAAAGAAAACATGTAGAAACTCCATGTTAATGGAATTTTTGGAGTCTTTGATTTTGATCAATTGACGCTTGTGAAACTTTCCTAGAGATAATTGAAACTCCGTCCATAGGCTAGAGAGGAACGGATGACTAGCTTATTGGAAATTGTGCATGCTGATGTGCATAGTCCATTATGTGTAGACATATGTGATGGATCTTTTTTGCTTCATATGCTTTCTCCGAAAATTTGAGTGAATATATCTGTATGTTTACTTAATAAGGAAGAAGTATGAAACATTTGAAAATTGTTCAAAGATTTTCAAGATGAAGTGGAAAATCATTGTAACAAGAAAATAAAGAGTTTATGATTTGATCATAAAGGAATATATTTGGGTTATAGGTTTAGCAAAACACTTAAGATTTGAGGAATTGTTCCATGGTTTGTGTTTCCCGATAAACCATAGGAGTATGGCATATTCGAGAGATGAAATCAAACCATGTTTGACATGGTCAAAGGTGTCATTTATAAAACTGCCATTATGTTTTAAGGATTGAAGCTTTAGAGACTACCGCTTTTACACTGAAAAGAGCACCATCGTGATCCGTTGAAATGACACCATATAAGTTATGGTTTGGGATACAACCCGAATTTTCTTTTCTTAAATTTTGGTATGCTATGAATAAGTAAAATGTTTACAACCAAAGTCGGATAAGCACGTCTTTGTAGGTTATCCCAAAGAATTTGTTGGGAATTTCTCCATAACACCGAGGACAAAAGAGTTTGTTACTTGGAACGTCAATTTCTTGAGAAGGAATTTTTCGTGAAAAGTTAAGTGGGAGGACAATAGAACTTTGATAAGGTTGTTGAACCTTAGCTATATGTGCAAAGTAGGGCAGCGCCGGAAAGTGTCCCGGTGGCGGCCACGATGCTCATGGCTCTAGTGATTACAAAGGGTGTGATCTCGGAGATTAGAGTTCCTATTGAACCGTGTGGGTCGGTAAGAATCAAATAGTGTGATTTGATAAGCAAGTCATTCTTGTTTTGACAATGATGAACCGACTACATGCCAAGAAGCGATGATGGGCCCTGGCTCCATAAAATGACTAGAAGTCATAGAATCCATGATAGTATGCATACACGAGAAATCAAGTTTCTGAACTTGGAAGACCCTCCGGAAAGGCGTGAAGTCTATCAGTCGTGTTTGGATCTATAAAGAAATAGACATGGGTGTTTAACATCTATGAAATAGTCGACATGTCGGAAAGAAGTTTACGACAATGTTCAAGGAGTTGACTATGACAAGATTTGATCTTTCATAGCGATATTTATTCTTGATGGATTAATGTAGCAACCACTACATATAATTTGATGTATGGTAGTTGAACAAACAAAACAATGTTCTTCTAATAGAATGGTTACCTAGGACGTGTACATGACACGGTCCGAAGGGTTTTGTTAATTCAAAGGGTGCTAAAAAGGCATGCAAACTTCAATAGTTGAAGTAAGCATAGTGGAGTTGGAATCTTCACCATGATGAAACTGTTAAAAGAGTTTAAATTCATCGGACATGATGAAGATGCTTGCATTTGCAAGAAATTAAGTGGGAGCGCTGAGACATATTTCTAATACATTATGTAGAGGACATATTGTTGATTGGAAATGATGTATCTTGTATTGACACAAGTTAAGAATTTCATTAAAATAAGATTTCGATGAAAGACTTGGGCAGAGCCGGAATATTAGGCATCAATATCTATATGGATAGATTGAAGCGCTAATATGGTTGTGCCAGACATACATATATGAGATCTTGAAAGGGTTCAATATGGAAACAACAAGAAAGGTTCTTGCTGCATGGAAAGAATTATATCAAGATTCAAGTGTTTCAACACTTGGTGAGTAAAATCACATGAAGATTTTGATCGATTATACCATGATATGTATATATCCAAAATTTCCTATGCTCTAAATGTTATGAGCACATACCAGAATGATTCATAAGATGATCATTCGATGATAGTAAATATATTCTTATGAGCTTTGGAAGAACTAAGAATATATCATGTATAAGTGACAAATATTTAAAGGTAGTTCATTGTAAAGTGTTACATTGATACTATTTTTGTCACAAGATACAAATTAAATTTATCTCAATTTGGACTACGGGTGGCACAATGTAATGGAAAGGATGTTCCATGATGGATTTGGATGAGTTCCAAAGTTGAGACATTGTGACGGATACTACAACAAAAGGCTAAGTATATAACTGCTATAGTAGCAGCAAAGGAGGGCATTTGTGTTAAGTAGTTTGTTATCAAACTAGGTGTGGTTCAAAGTGGGCTAATACTATGAAGATATATTGTGTGACAATAATATCAACATATTTTAACCCGAACGAACTAAAGGTCTCACCAGAGGACCAAATTTATACAATGCCATCTCATTTGAGAATGAGTGATGCGTAGAGACGCAAAGACATGCAAATACACACGGACCTGAAACTGTCAGACCCGGAGATTATGTTAACCACTAGCAATCGCGTATATGCAACACCAGAAAGCCATAGGTGTTCAATACGCAAAGTTTTTCAAACTAGATTATTGACTCAAGTGCAAGTGGGAGACTGAAGGGAATATGCCCGAGAGGCAATAATAAAGTGGTTATTATCTTATTCCATGTTTATGATAAATGTTTATTTTGTATGCTATAATTGTATTGATCGAAAACGTCAATACATGTGTGTTTAATAAACAAAAAGGTTTCCTAGTTATGCCTCTCTTATAGACTAGCTCGTTGATTAACAAGATGATCAAGGTTTCCTGATCATAGAATTTTGGATGTTGTTAATAACGAGGTCACAACATTGGTGGAATGTTTGATGAACATTCATCCAAAGTATATCATTATGATCAAAGTCATTATGTTTATATTGCTATAACATCATACGAAGTAATCTTTATCCTTAGACCATGAGATCATGTTAATTGCTAACACCGGAAGAGTATCTTGATAACATCAAACGTCACACCGTAATAGGGTGACTATAAAGATGGGTTCAGTGCTACAAAGGTGTTATGTTGAGGCTCCTGGATCAAGAGTGGAATTTGTAAATCCCGATGACGGATAGATATACTCTGGGCCCTCTCGATGATATCACATTAAGATAGCTTGCAAGCAAGTGATGTGATCACTAGAATGTTATATCACGGGAACGAGAAAGGAGTGAATGTCGGTAACGAGATCAAACTAGGTATTTGGATACCGATGATCGAATCTCGGACATGTATTATATCAAGAGACAAAGGGATTAACTTACAAGCGTTAAAGGTTCTCACGATCACAGAAGTCATCGTTGAATATGCAGGAGTCAGTATGGATCTCCAGGTCCCGCTTTTGATTATTGATCTGAGAGGAGTCTCAATCATGTCTGCATTATTCGCGAACCGTAGGGTGACACACTTAAGAGTTACCGGACACCATTTTGGAGCACATATGTTTCAGACGAAAGAATTGCAAAGCACAGGAATTGTTTCGATAGAAACCGGAAATTGTTTCGGGTGAAATTGCAGAAAGTGGTTCTGCATGTGATATTGAAATATTGCAAGTGGTTATATGTGAATGTTTTTTAATTAAAGTAATTAACAAAATTCTGAATAAATTTAATAAAAGAGTTTTATTAAATGAGAGAGCATTAAACTTGGAGAATTTTAATGCATTTAAAGTAGGGACTTTAAAGGGGAATGTGAAGAGGCATTTTAATGTGGAGGGGTTACCACCACATGAATGGGGGAGGTGAGGAGTCACCCCCCATGCGCCGGCGATGAAGGAGGGGCACCCCCTCCTCCTATATAAGGCCACCCTCTTCCTCCTTCCTCACACCTCCTTGTGAAGGATCTCTCCCCCTCTAGAATTATTCCCCCATGGTCTCGGATTAGCGAGATACATTTTACCGGTGGCATTTCATCTGTAAGGAGTTGCTGCTTCTGCTGGATCGCTGGAGCGAGGAGGTGGAGGTTGTTCGGTGGCTTGAACGTGTGTGCGAGTACGGATGCACTGCTGAGTTGCGACGCTCGGACTTCCACTCGATCTTGAGATCGGCAAGTGTACGACTACATCAACCACGAGTTCCTACTCGTTAACAAAACTTGTTGTCTTCGAGGATAAGTTCTCGTTGGATGTATGTCCACCCGTTACTCTATACCTAGTAGATAGATCTTGGCGTATAGTTCTCATCGTAGGAAATTTTTTGTTTTCTATGCTGCGGACCTAGAAAAATCGTGGTGCAATGAGATCTTCATTGTATGAAGGCCTAAACTGAGAGGCTGATCTTGAGGGCCTTGACCTCCTAGGTGTGTCCCTCTCAAATATTTCTCCAAAGGTGTGGTTGTTCATCTTTGATATTATGAAATTTAAACATCCATTAAACAACTGATTGCAAATTGAATATATAACGAAGGGCACTACTCATAGGGATTTGTAAGAGGCCGAAACATGCATCCAAACAATATCTCTAAGCATTGAACAAGCTTACAAGCTCTCATAACATGTCACCTACAGTAGCAAAATAGTCAAGATATAAACCACTAAACACAAATCTACTTGGACAGGTGGAGGATTCACATACCGGAGAACAAATGCTCCAAATTTCAGCAGCAAAGGTGGGCTGAGCAAGGAGATCGAAAAATCAAGGGCAAGAACAGCAAGAACCCGATTTCAAGCAATGAACTGGTGTTTTCTCGGGAGAGAGAGAGCAGGGGAAAGTGGGAGAGTGAGTGGAGGGCCAGGGGTGGCCCACACCATGACCAGGTGCGCCCCTGGGCTGGCCGAGCCACCAGGTGGTGTGCCTGCCTGGTGGGCCCCCCTGGTACCTTCCAGACACTTCTTTGTCCGTTTTTTCACGTAAAAATTTAATGTGAATTTTCTGGAATTTTTGGGACACTTTATTTTTGAGCAATTTTCAGGTATAAATGAATGATTTTCTAACAGAAAAAGGTTCTAGAATGATGCAATGACAAAACAAAGCTAAAACTTCAGAAGTTCTAAGACACTCTAACATGCAAGCAACTAACAACAAAAAAGTAAACTAAGCGAAAGCAAAAACTAAAATGGATAAAATAAAAATTAAACGGGGATAATCAAGGTGAAAACATTGTTTTGTTCATTAAAATCCCTTTGTTAACAAGGTTGATCAGGTCTTGTTACCAAAACAATTTTATATGAAACCAAACTTTGTATTCCACTAATGATTATGTTATCTCAACCTTGATAGCAATGGTCCCAATCATAATAGTTTCAAAATTTTCTCTTGGTATGGGACAGTATATTTCTCCAACTTGAATGCCCTCAACATGTTCAATTGAATTTAAGCCATAAGTCCTATCAATCTTCTTGGGGAAATAGACAATATGCTCTTTGTCATTAACATTAAAGGTCACCTTTCCTTGATTATAATTAACAACAGCTCCTACAATGTTAAGAAAAGGTCTCCCAAGAATAATATACATATTATCATCTTCAGGCATTTCAAGCACAACAAAATCAGTTAATATCAAGCAATTATGAGCCACTTGAACAGGTACATCCTCACATATACCAACAGGAATAGTAGTAGATTTATCAGCCATTTGCAAAGATATATCAGTTGGTATTGGTTTTTCCAGTTGAAGTCTCTTGTAAAGAGAAAAAGGCATAACACTAACTCCTGCTCCCAAATCACACAAAGCAGTTCTAACATAACTATTTTTAATAGAGCAAGGAATGGTTGGAATCCCTAGGTCTCCAAGTTTCTTTAGAACCTTACCATTAAAGGAATAATTAGCAAGCAAAGTAGAAATTTCTTCATTAGGGATCTTCCTTTTATTCGAGACAATATTCTTCATATACTTTGAATAGGGAGGCAATTTAATAGCATCAGTCAAAGGAATTTGCAAGAATAAAGGTTTCATCCACTCACAAAACTTATTATAGTGTTCATCTTCCTTTGACTTGTGTTTCTTATCAGGGAAAGGCATAGGTTTTTGGACCCAAGGCTCTCTTTCACTACCATGTTTCTTAGCAACAAAATCTTCTTTAGTGTGTTTAGTATTCTTAGTGTGCCTTTCAGGTTCTTCTTCAACTTTTTCTTTATCGGGAACATCATTTTCTTCATTACCACTTTAAGTTTTAGCATCAGAGACAGATATACTATTAGGATCTTTAGCAGGTTTAGAGGGTTCTACAATTTTTTTATGTTTCTTTTTTCTTTTCTTATGAGTAGTACCACTATTTTCAGCTTGTTGAGAATCCTGCTCAATTGTTTTGGGATGCCCCTCAGGATATAGAGGATCCTGGGTAGCAGCACCACTTCTAGTTCTAATTTCATAAGCATGTTTTTCTTTGGCAGCATTAACTACCAAGTCTTTTTGCACTTTAATAAAGTTGATCTATTTGAGTTTGAACCATTTGAAAATGTTTAACAAGCATTTTAACATCATTAGAGGTTCTTTCCACAATATCTTTTAACTCAAATATAGCTCTAGAGTTTTCCATTAGATTATTTTGCACCCTTTTATTAAAATTATCTTGCTTAACAATAAAGATATCGAATTCTTCTAAGCATTGATCAGGAGGTTTAGAGTAAGGGATATCACCTTCATCAAAATGTTGGAGAGAGTGTACCTCAATAGTGGATGAGTGGGGAATTGACTTACATAATTCTTCTATAGGAGGTAAATTCTTGACATTTGTAGCTTTAATTCCCTTCTCCTTAAGACATTTCTTAGCTTCCTTCATCACTTCATCATTTAGTTCAATAACTCCCCTCTTCTTTGATGTTGGTATAGACGCGGGTATGGCTGGTTCAGGTATAATTGTTTCAGGTATAGCTGGTTCAGGAGGAGTCTAGTCTTCATAATTCTTGCTTATTTTAGCAATTAATTCCTCAGCTTCCTTGGGAGTCCTATTCCTGAAAACACAATCAACACAACTATCCAGGTATGTCCTAGATTCTTCAGTTAGTCCATTATAAAATATCTCAAGAAGCTCATTCTTAGGTAATGGACAGCCAGCCTGTGCATTAATCAAAGCACAAAACCTTGTCCATGATTCAGGCAATATCTCTTTTTCTCCCTGTTTAAAATCAAAAAGTTCCTGCAAAATAGCATGTCTAGCACGCGGAGGAAAATATTTCTGCAGGAAAGTACTAATCAAGCAATCATGGTTATCAATAGATCCATGAGGTAAATTATTAAAGCAAGTTTTAGCTTCTCCTTTCAGTGAAAAGGGGAAAATTTTAGCAACAAAGTAGGAGTGCATCTTAATATCATCAGAAAACAAGCCACTCATGGTAGAAAGCTCAGTCATATGTGCTACCACACTTTCATTCTTAGTCCCAAAAAAGGTTCTTTCTCAACAATAGCTATGTAATATATATCAAGAGAGAAATCATAATCCTTATCTTTAATATTTATGGGAGATGCAGCAAACTTAGCATTAGGAGACAATTTGGGTTTAATAGTACGCCTCTCAAGGAGACTCTTAGCAGCACTCCTATCATGGGTGTTTTGACATTTTTTTATAAATTCATCGGTCATCTCAATATAACCGTCTTCAATATCATAGCTCTCCTCTACTCACGTGAACTAACAAGTGTAGTAGTGTCTTCATTAGGAGTTTCAGTATTTCCAGCTATAGTTCTAGCAATCGTAGCATCTAGGAAAGGACCTAATTAACCACTCTTATCAAGCACAGTAGAAGCAGCATCATAAGTATCAGAAGTTTCAGATTCAGCAGTAGTAGTAGTGGTGTGTGTAGCATGTGTATGTGGTGGTGTAAGGAACTTACTCATAACAGATGGTGAATCAAGAGCAACATAGATGTTCAAAACCGTACCTCTTCTTGTAGTGGATGGTAAAATAGGAACCTTGCCATCACGAGAGTTACCCATGATGGATGGATGGCAGCGATCAATAATGATTCCAAGTGGACTTGATAAATAAAGCTATGCTCCCCGACAATGGCACTAGAAAATATTCTTGATGACCCACAAGTATAGGGCGTGTATCGTTGTATTTTCAACGGAAGTGAAACCCAATTTATTGATTCGACACAAGGGGAGCCAAAAAATATTTATAAGCCTTAACAATTGAGTTGTTAACTCAGCTGCACCTGGAAACAATCTTGCTCACAATAGTTTATCAGTAGCAACAGTTTTGTAGTAGCAATAGTAAGGTAATAGCAGTAGTAAAGTAAAGACAGTAGTAAGAATTGCAGTAAACATTAGGATTAAAGCACAGTAGGCATAGGGATGGATGGACGGGAATTGCATGGACAAGACAACTCATATAGCAATCAGAACATAGGGCATTTGCAGATAAATAAGATAAAGCATCCAAGTACTAGATAATCATAGGCATGTGTTCCATATATAGTCATACATGCTCGCAATGAGAACTTGCACAACATCTTTTGTCCTGCTAGCCCGTTTGCAGCGGGGCCTCAAGGGAACTACTGGCAAATAAGGTGCTCCTTTTAATAGAGCACCGAAGCAAAGCATTAACACTCCATGAACAGATGTGATCCTCACATCAAAGCCATTCCCTCTGGTTATCCTGATTTCTATCACTTCGGGGCCTTTGGTTCCGGACAACAACGTGTGTATACAACTTGCAGGTAAGACCATAAACAATGCTATCATAATGAATCAATAACATGTTCAGATCTGAAATCATGGCACTCGGGCCCTACTGACAAGCATTAAGCATAACAAGTCACAACAAAGTCAAAAAGCACTAATAGAAGATACTAGGCACCATGCCCTAACAATCCGATGCCATTACATGAACGATCTCATCCAATCCCTACCATCCCCATAGCCTACAGCGGGGGATTACTCACTCATAGATGGGGGAAACATGGATGGTCGATGGAAAAGCGATGGTGATGATGATGGCAATGATCTCCTCCAATTCCCCATCCTGGCAGGGTGCCAGAACATAGTTTCTGGTTCCGAATCATGGAATCTGATGGTGGCGGTGGAGCGGAACTCTTTCTGGAAAAACGTCAGACCCCCCTATGATTTTAGGTCAGGAGGCAACTTATAGGCGAAGAGGGAGGCCGAGGGGGCAGCCGAGGTGGCCACACCACCCCCACGGGCGGCCTAGCCTGGCTCGCACGTCCAGGTCGTGTGGGCCCCTCATGGCCCTACTCCGTCTCGTCTTTTGGCTCTGTGAATCTTCTGGTGAAATAGGATTTTTGGCATATTTTCCAGGATTTTTCCTGATAGTTGATTTTCTGCACAAAAACTAGACACCAAGGTAATTCTGCTAAAAACAGCGCCAGTCCGTGTTAGTTGTATCCAAATCACACAAGTTTAGAGGAAAAACAATAGCAAAAGTGTTCGGGAAAGTAGATACGTTTTGGACGTATCAACTGTACTCTGAAAAGGCTTGAGAAGTGAGAGGTACTTAAAACCCTATGTAGGTCCCTCATAAGAAAAGAAATCCTTAACTGATGCAAACTTGTCTCTTGTGAAAGAGAAAAGCCTTAGGAATTTAGTAGACAACTGTTTCATCTTGCCACAAGTCATCCCAAAAAAGAACTGAAGTGCCACTGCTAACCTAGTATGTAGTTAATTTTCTCCAGTCTTTAGATATACTGAGAACATTCTTCCACCAAAATGAATCACATTATGAGGGACTCATTGAAAATAATGCGAATCTCTCGCCAACTTAACCCATGGCTGGTCAGAGTTATTGTAAAATTTATCTACATGCTTTAACATGAGGGCCTTATTCTGCACATGTAAATTAAGGATCCCCAAACCACCTTTATCCTTTGGTCTACATGCACATGTAAAACATTATGAAGATCAAGGAAACTATGAGGGGTATGCAAAAAAGGAATGCCGACAACATGTTTGATTGCCATACCTTGATCACTAGCATTGTTGACCTGATCATGCCCCTTGTAATGTTCCCAAGTAGACAACTTGTTCAGCTCGCTTGTGATATGATTCATTGCCCCATTGTCCATGTATTGATTTGTGTCAACACCATAATATGCAACATGAGCACCATTCTCATGTGTAAGAGAATCATCATCATTGTCGAAGTGGCACCACCAACACTCACTAGTAGGATGCTCATACGTATTGCAAATCTGGCATCTTACATCTTGATATGGAGATGGTGTGCAACCACGTAAACGACTGAGGCCACCTTGGGCAGCGGACAATGGCCTTAATCTTGCCAACAAGGACATCGACATTGATCTGGACTATCATGGCGACAATGAGAAAGATCACTCTTTTGGTAATTTCCACCCCATGTGGATAGAATAGTAGCCTAAGGAAGGGCTACGGGAGGCAACATTAACTAATGGAGAAAATATACTAGAGAACATCCCTGATTCACACAACATTTTGTTCCTATAGTCGTAGGCGATCAGCTGGTTGCACACATCTGCGAACGTGGTGGTAGGGATGGCATTCACATAGGCAACAAGGGATTTGTAATCTCCAGCAAGGCATGCACGCATGTAGTCCTTGAGTTCTTTTTTTAGTAATGACTTGACTCGTAGCAGCAAAATGTTCTATAGTGAGGTTAAGCTTGTTGGTGTTGGTGAGGCCAACGTAGAGCATGCCGATACATTGCAAATGTATCTATAATTTTTGATGTTCCATGCTTGGTTTTATCTACTTTCTTATGTTTTGTTCCAACTTTGGAGTACTTTTCATAGACTTTCTTGGACTAACCTATTAACAAGATGCCACAGTGCTAGTTGCCTGTTTTCTGCTATTTTTGGTTCCAGGAAAGTCAGAAAATCAATATTCTCGGAATTGGACTGGAGAAAAGCCAAAGTCGATATTTTACCGGAAGACTCACGGAGCCAGAAGACGAGACGAAGAGGGGCCAGGGGCTGGCCACACAACCTGGTGGCGCAGGCCAGGCTTGGCCGCGCCAGGGGGTGGTGTCCGCCACTCCGGCACCCCCTCGGTCTCCCCTCTCGCCTATAGGAGCCTCCCGAGGCATAAATCCTAAATCGTCCAGTCTCCAGCCACGAAAAGTTCCGCGGCACCGCCGCCATCGAAGGGGAGATTCAGGGGACAGAAAGTCTCTGTTCCGGCACCCTGCCGGGATGGGGAAGTGCCCTCGGAGCCATATCCATCGATCTCCACCACCATCTCCATCACCATTGCTGATTCCCATGATGAGGAGGGAGTAGTTCTTCCTCAAGGCTAAGGGTTCTACCGGTAGCTATGTGTTCATCTCTCTCTCTATGATCTTGTTGTGGTCATGAGCTTTGTAATCTATAGATCTATTCTGCTACTCAAGTGCTTCAATGAATCTCTGCTCTCCCCATGTGTGTGAAAGTGATAGCGTGCTCACCATGGTGGCACTTAGGCTAGAGAATACAAATACTTGTTATGACTTATATTTGGAGTTGGATGTCTCTATGAAATTGTGGTGTTTGTTGGAACCATCTAGAGACCAAGGTGACAGTGTGGGGTTATCTAGATGGGAAAGGCCTACTTTGAGGTGTGCTGTTATAGCTCTACCATGGATTAGAGTATCCAACCGGAGAGTAGTTCAGCGTAGTATCATAAAGAAGAATATATTTATATGAGAGTGTTCACTAGTGAAAGTATGATCCCTAGGCCTTGTTTCTTAGCATTGATACACCGTTTGCTACTAGATCGGTTACATGTTTGCTTGCTTCCATCTTTATTTCAGTTTGCCTTTAGTATTTTCCACGCCATCAAGCTATTTTCTAGCACCGTTACCACTTATAATTATCCATACCACTTGTATTTTACTATCTCTTCGCCGAACTAGTGCACCCATACACCTGACAAGTGTATTGGGTGTGTTGGGGACACAAGAGACTTCTTGTATCTTGATTGCAGGGTTGCTTGAGAGGGAATACCTTTGATAACTTCCTCCCTTAGTTCGACAAACCTTGGGTGATCCACTTAAGGGAAAACTTGCTGCTGTTCTACAAAACTCTACACTTGGAGGCCCAACAACTGTCTACAAAAATAGAAGTGCATAGACATCAAGCATTTTTCTGGCGCCATTGTCGGGGAGGTAAGGTAAAAGGTATTCACACCGGAGGATTAAAGAAGAAGAACCTCCCACGGCAAACGCCTATTTTCTGGCGCCGTTGCCGGGGAGGTAAGGTAAAAGGTACTCACATCCTTCGGTGTGAGTGCTTGAAGTTATTTCCTTTAGATTCTGCAATTTTGTCTTTTTGTTTCTTGTTTTCACTAGTTAGGCTTAATGGAAAACAACAACAAAAATTAGAGAGGTTTATAGTATTTATCTTGAGTTAAGACATGAAGTGTTTGAAGAGAAAATTAAAAAACCTATGGAACTTTATTTGTATACTAATAGCAATGTTGTTAGTATGAATTGGACACCATTATTGCTAATGCTGTGGAAAAGTCTAAGCTTGGGAAAGCTAGTTTTTATGAAAATGATCTTTTTAGTTCCCCAGCTTTGGAAGATAGCTATTCTATTGCTTATGATGATACCAAACCTCCGATATATGATGATTACAATGATGAATATGATATTTTCTGTCCACCTAATATTGAGGAGAAAATTAATTATGATTACAATATGCCTCCTATATTTGATGATTATGGTGATGAGAATAATAATGATAGCTATTTTGTTGAATTTGCTCCCACTATAATTAATAAGAATGACTATGCTTATGTGGAGAGCAATAGTGATTATATGCATGTGGCTCATGATAAGAATGTTTTATGTGATAGTTATATTGTTAATTTTATTCATGATTCTACTGAAAGTTATTATGAGAGAGGTAAACATGGTTTTATGCATCTCAACAATATTAAGTTTCCCCTCTTTGTGTTGAAAATCTTCAAGTTGCACTTGTTTTGCTTTACTATGATTATTGCTTTGTGCTTTCATGACTTGTTTCTTTACAAGATTCTTATGCATAGGAAGTGGGTTAGACTTAAATGTGCTTTGAATTTGCTTCTTGATGCTCTCTTTTACTTCAATTCATATTTCTTATGTGAGCATCTTCTCGAACTATCATGCCTAACTTAAAGGCGTTAAAGAAAAGTAATTATTGGGAGATAACTCAAAAGTTTTAGATGAGTCTTGGAAGTTTCCGCTCCTTATCCTTTTTATTTGCTTTTTGTGCCAAGAGTAACCTATAATGAGAGAGAAGTAATGATTGAGAAAGTTGTTGTTCCGAAACAGATTTATGTGCTTCACCGTAAAAATTCGTGTAAAATCTCTGTATGTCCTTTTGAGGCGTGAATTTTTTTACTTCTACCCCAGGTTGTTATCTAACTTTCGTTAGTTCAACACTTTTCTATTTGAGCAACAGAAGGTCTTCGAAAAAATCCGTCTTTACCTACTGGTCTGTTTCGACAAATTTCTGCCATTTTCTGCATTTGCTTCTTGTTTGTTCCTTTTTGAGTTCTTTTGGGGAATTGAGCTTTTTGAGGGAAGTGCTACAGTAGCTAGTGTTTTAATGCAAGTTTTATTGGTGTTAGAACTGAACCTTAAGACTTATTATCTTGAGTGCACTAATGTTGCTAATAAAGTTTGTGTGAAGTTTTGTATGAAGGAAAATTTTCAGGTGTATGGAAGGAACGAGTAATGAGATGAAGGATGGACTAAAGCTCAAGGTTGGGGATGCCACGCGTGTCACCCCAAGAAATATCCAAGAAGTACAAGCGTCAAATCTTGGGGATGCCCAAGGCATCCCCCTCTTCATCAATAAAAATCCCAGGTTTCTTCCAAACACTTCATTTTTATTGTTTCATGCACAGTTGTGTTGTTTTTGGAGCGTCTTATTTTTCGTTTTCATTTTGGTTTTTCGTTTGCTTGGTTTTCTTAGTTTTCTGAATAAATTGGTTGGACCCCCTCTTTCATACAATGGTTTGCAAATATTTTGGTTTGGTTTGGAAAAGAGTAGGAAAGTTCATGCTTATGTGGTAAAAAGAGCTCCTTTTTTTACTGTGGCCTATGCTTTGTCATGCCATGCTTGATATTGTTTTGGCTTTATGCTTAGTATTCTTTTCTGTAGCATGACTTATTATAAACAATTGAGATTGCTTAATGTGTAGGGTTTCCGCGCATAAAAACAATAAATTTTACTCTACGCCCCTGAACCCCTGAAGCTGCCAGGACCTATCTATTAGTAATACAGTAACGGGAGGGGCTTTTCGTGAACTTACCCTTGAAGACCGAAAAGTGCTGGCAACGCTTAGGAGAGCGTGGTTGATGTAGACGAGCCGAAGCCGACCTCAAGGTCGTGATGAAGTCCTTGCGCTCCTTCTGGCTCCAACGACTTGAGTGCCTCAAGTGCGACACCTCGCGGGGAGTTACACACCTCCGGTGCCTGACGATGACTCCCGCTTCCCCGATCCAGCAGCAGTTGTGGAAGTAGAGCTCCTGGATCCGAATCCAGTAATCCACGAAGTGAACCAATCTCGTGTATGTATCAAGCATGCGCTCCAAGTGACTCTTCAGACATGTATGCTCCTCCATCTGTATGGAAAGGAACTCTCCAAGCAACTCGTGCTTCCACATGCGCACATGGCCTATGAACTCTTCTCTCAGCTGGTCCACCACCGAATATGGGTCAAGATCACCCATGAGCGGATGTAGTTCATCCACCATCCCGTAACGCATTATTATCTGAATGTAGGTGGACATCTCTTGGCGATAGTAGCGGTCTGCCAGTTCTTGTGGGGTCTCATAGGAGTCTGGCTCAGTCAAATCCATCGTGTGGCGTATGTAGTCTACCACATGATTCCTAGTAAGGAGATCATCTAGGCGCACTAGCCAACTAGGGAAGTTGGATTCATCAAGTCTAAGTTTTTCACCCTTTACCCAATCCTCAATCTCAAAGTAAGCTTCAGGTGAGCCATCTACATTTATAATTGCAAAAGGAATTTAGACTAAGTTTAATGAGTTAATAATAACTCCACTCAGAAACACCTATCCCCATTGAGGGTTCCTAGTGATAACACGACCCCTATCAGCCACATCTCCCCCGATCGTCACGGCCCTCAATGTGGGTTAAAGGGTGGACGCTAAACGTCGGTCACATCATTCATGCGACTCGTGCTTGATCTTTCGACCATCTGCGTTCCGAGGCCACGCTTCTCTAGCGTGCTAGGCTCACCAACTCAACCTTAGTGTATTCGCTGTGCAACATGTCTTACACCCACTGTATGTGAACGTAGATATGTATGACACCCAGGCCTGTCACCCTGGATCGCCTCATACCGAAGAACTTCCTTGGTGGTGCACACTAAGGGGGAACACAATCGTTGGTAATTTTAACAGGGATCATCTTATTAGGCTACCGTCGAGTATCTAATACTAGCACACAATAAGACATACAAACAATAACATTGAATGTAAATGCTATGTGATATGGTCCTTCACGTCGTGATCTCCATCCGCCATCACCGGGTTCCGGCGCCAGGGTTCTGGCGCCGTAGACACTAGGGTACCAATGTCATTCCGGCGTGGTAGTTCGTCATTACCGTCACTATCTACTACTATGTAACAAAAGGTAATTACTTTACATTTGCCACAACCATATCACAAAGCAACACCCCCCCTGCAAAACAAAGTTAGACGCCTCTACTTTATCTTTGCATGTTTTACATGGCTGAATGGGGTTTCGTACAGGAACCGTTCTTACCTACGAACTTTTAGCACAACGCTGGTCAAGTAGTTGTCTATACTACACCCCTTTCAGGGCCCTCCGTTGCAAATGGCATACCAACTAATGCGAGAGAGACAGACGCCCCCCTAAGCCACTTTATACGGTACAAGCCGTATGTCAAGTGTGGACCAGTCTCGCGAATGAACGCGTAAAGTCGGTTGGGGGCCACTTCATCAAGCATTACTGCGGTATACACAAGTACACGTGGGAGGGTAACAACTAAAAGATCAACGCCCACAAGCTACATCTTGTGTGTTCTACCCGTACTAGCATTACTACGCATAGATCTAGCTCTGATACCACTATAGGGGTTCCGCGCATAAAAACAATAAATTTTACTCTACGCCCCTGAACCCCTGAAGCTGCCAGTACCTATCTATTAGTAATACAGTAACGGGAGGGGATTTTCGCGAACTTACCCTTGAAGACCGAAAAGCGTTGGCAACGCTTAGGAGAGCGTGGTTGATGTAGACGAGCCGAAACCGACCTCAAGGTCGTGATGAAGTCCTTGCGCTCCTTCTGGCTCCAACGACTTGAGTGCCTCAAATGCGACACCTCGCGGGGAGTTACACACGTCCGGTGGCTAACGATGACTCCCGCTTCCCTGATCCAGCAGTAGTTGCGGAAGTAGAGCTCCTGGATCCGAATCCCGCGGCGCGACGGCGCTCCGCGGTGAAGATGTCTCTCGCTCGCGCAGTCCATACTTGGGACCACGGTCACGAGAGAGAGAGAGGGGGAGAGAGAAAATATCAATTAGAGGTCCTCCCAAAAGTGGGGAGACCTTTATTGATTATTGAGTGTATTTTCTAGGCCAAATACCCCACTTTATATAGGGGGAGGGGAGGTATTACGTCCCCTCAAGTCCTGGGGTGGGACTAAAGGAGAGGAGGGGGAGGGGAGGCGCCGCCAGCCACCCCCTCATGGGCCCCACATGGGGGGCTGGCCCAATAGGGCCGCCGGCCACCCCTTGGCCCTTCTCCCCTCTTGCCTTTCCCTAATGGGCCTTCTCCCTCTGGAAATTGGCCCATTAAGCCTTTTGACCTTTTAATTGATTTTCTCTTTATTAAATAATTATGAATAAATGATTAAATCAATATTTAACATTCATTCACATGTCATTTAATCTCCGTGGCTATGGAACACCTTCCACCTCCACTCCGGACATCCTCCGGACTTACTGAAACCCTTCCGGTTTTCTCCCTTCTTTTCTTCGGTGATTCTACCGATCCTATAAATGCTCTCTAAGCCAGCCCTTAAGCGTGATACCCCACGGTTCGGGAACACTCCAGACATGGTCGGGACACTCCCGCACCAATGATCAACAGAGGGACCTGGATGGCCATGTGACCCCTGTGCGTTCCACGAAGATCTTTCGTCGTTTGAACCGAGACAGTCGTGCCTTATTCCCTTTGTATCTCGATACTTGCATTGCCCGATATCTGATCAATGACATCACCATGTCGTGTTCAATCTCGTTACTAAACAATGCTATTTGAATCGTTCCGACAAGTGATATCCCCGTGATCTAATCACATGCTGCGCAGCTATTGGATATAACTTCTCCAAGTGGGCCCTTGAGTATCTTTCCGTCACATGGACGGACAAATCCCGCTCTTGACATATATTGCCTCTACGGTTTCCTCCGAATACCTGAACACACCTTTATAACCACCGTTTTACCAGATGGCGTTTGATGCTATCTAAGCACTCTCGGGAGACAGTGATTGATATAGCCTCACGGTCTAATGAATAGTCTATGAGGATCCGTTTCTAATCATCGTAACTTGAACTTCATGACATGATCGAATCAGGATGTTTAGGTTGGGTATTGGTTCATCATCTCATTCACAGAATGAGATGACCTCATTTCCAACTGGCATAAATGCCACATGATCAGGAAACATGATCATTTGTTGACCAATGAACCAGTGACTAGAGTTTCACTGGGAACCCCTGGTTTGTTTGTATATCACACGTGTATTGATGTTTCCACTCAACACAGTTATAGCATGATATAAAACTTAATCATAAACTATATGAAATATGATAATAGTCCTTACTACTATTTGTCTCTAGGGCATATTTCCAACATAGTGTGCCTTGGATGAATCATGCGTTGTTTTAGCATATTAAAGCATAGTATAGTGGTATTCTCCTTTGATTCTTTATTTGGGTTGACTTGGCGCATGCTCACACCATGTTATGACTATCTCACGTCACCATAGCCTTTATGATCCTTTAGTTTTAAACTTGTAGTATCACTTTATGCTTTGATCAATGATATTTTGTCGCTCTGCATGATTATGGCCATTATTGATGTCTTAGTTTGTCGCTCTGAGTCTTTTGCAAGCCTCCATAACCAAGTATGAGTTCCACTCATGCATCCAACTCCTTAAACCAAGTTATTCCAAAAATTCCACCATACCTACCTACTAGCTTATGCTATTCCAAGTATATTCATGCTTTTGTTTACCTTCCAAATTAATCTTGTTATGAGAAAACTAGTGATTAAAGCTCTCACGAACTTGATGGCACACTTTACTTTTCTTGCCTGTAATAAACTTGAACGATTGTGTCGTCTATGTTGTATATGCTTGCACTTATTTGTTGGGAATTAGCAGAACCATGCTGTCATGGGGAACGCTTTCAACATTGCACTTGGTACTTGTACCTAGGTTATATCATGCTCTTTTGTATATGGATGTCGTCGGTGTGAAATGAAAGGGGAGCTTGTAAGTCCATGGAGTTATGTATATGTGTTAGAGAAACGCCTGGGCCGCTAGTCTAATCCATGATGACATGGTGGAAACCTGCAGCGTAACCATAATGAGCTGTCTATGAAGCATTCTTCTTATAAAAAAAGAGTCCTATATTGAGAAAAAAGAGAAAAAGAAAAAAAGAGATATTATGAAAAGAGGAAAGAGAGAAAAAAGCACCATATTCCCATGGTAAATAAGTAGATTGCTGAGATGCTCGTTGTCTGCTTGCCTTGTCATTTGATATGGGGATTCTTCTGTATCATCAGGCAAGGGGTAGCCCGTTGGCGGTTCTCTATGATACACATGTACTTATGATGACAAGAACTTACCGGTGACTAAACTTGAGTAGCATGAGGAGCAGCCCTCGTATACAAGGGACATGAGATTTCTAACTTATACTTCGTCAATCATGTACACCATAGTTTGTTCACTTTAACCTTGATCACTTCAAGATGCTTATGATAGGGGCAATGAGAGCTGAAAGCTATAAGTACCATAATTTTTGGAAGCTCTTTATGAGACTTGAATCCCTACTTCCTTCTATGAAGGCCTTTCTTCCACTTATATATTGAGTCTCCACCTTCTACCTTTATGCACCTACTTTGAGAGCATAGTGGCCATTCTTAGTACTATGTGCATTGTCCCATGACTAGTTGATTGATGCATAACTTGATATTGCTTGTTTGAAACTATTTGTATCTAGTCACTCTTATGAACTTTGAAGGTGTCCTATGCATTTATATTTGCTACTCTATGAGGGACAAGCTGAATGCCACTATGCTATGTTTTCTGTATGTGAAACAAACAAACGTCTTGCAAAGCATTGTTATTCATGAATCTTTTGTTTGTACCTTTTTCATGTTGCAACATAGTTTCTTTGTCTTATTGCTAGAACTTTATCTTTCATGTTATGATTGAAGTACTATGATCCCGGCTTTGAATGTTTTACAGATACTTTGATCAAGTTTATAATGGTGCATGTCACCTCAAAAATTATTCTTTATTTTTATCACTTACCTACTCAAGGGCGAGCAGGAGTTAAGCTTGGGGATATTGATACATTGCAAATGTATCTATAATTTTTGATGTTCCATGCTTAGTTTTATATACTTTCTTATGTTTTGTTCCAACTTTGGAGTACTTTTCATAGACTTTCTTGGACTAACCTATTCACAAGATGCCACAGTGCCAGTTGCCTGTTTTCTGTTGTTTTTGGTTCCAGGAAAGTCAGAAAATCAATATTCTCGGAATTGGACCGAACAAAAGCCAAAGTCGATATTTTACCGCAAGACTCATGGAGCCAGAAGACGAGACAGAGAGGGGCCAGGGGCTGGCCACACCACCTGGTGGCGTGGGCCAGGCCAGGCCGCGCCAAGGGGTGGTGTGGGCCCCTCCGGCACCCCCTCGGTCTCCTCTCTCGCCTATAAGAGCCTCCCGAGGCATAAACCCTAAATCGTCCAGTCTCCAGCCACGAAAAGTTCTGCAGCACCGCCGCCACCGAAGGGGAGATTCGGGGGACAGAAAGTCTCTGTTCCGGCACCCTGCTAGGACGGGGAAGTGCCCCCGGAGCCATATCCATCGATCTCCACCACCATCTCCATCACCATAGCTGATTACCATGATGAGGAGGGAGTAGTTCTTCCTCAAGGCTAAGGGTTCTACCGGTAGCTATGTGTTCTTCTCTCTCTCTCTATGCATGATCTTGTTGTGGTCATGAGCTTTGTAATCTATAGATCTATTCTGCTACTCAAGTGCTTTAATGAATCTATGCTCTCCCCATGTGTCTGAAAGTGACAGCGTGCTCACCATGGTGGCACTTAGGCTAGAGATTACAAATACTTGTTATGACTTATATTTGGAGTTGGATGTCTCTATGAAATTGTGGTGTTTGTTGGAACCATCTAGAGCTCAAGGTGACAGTGTGGGGTTATCTAGATGGGAAAGGCTTACTTTGAGGTGTGCTGTTATAGCCCTACCATGGATTAGAGTATCCAACCAGAGAGTAGTTCAGCGTAGTATCATAAAGAAGAATATATTTTTATGAGAGTGTTCACTAGTGAAAGTATGATCCATAGGCCTTGTTTCTTAGCATTGATACACCGTTTGCTACTAGATCGGTTACATGTTTGAGTGCTTCCATCTTTATTTCAGTTTGCCTTTAGTCTTTTCCACGCCATCAAGCTATTTTCTAGCACCGTTACCACTTATAATTATCCATACCACTTGTATTTTACTATCTCTTCGCCGAACTAGTGCACCTATACACCTGGCAAGTGTATTGGGTGTGTTGGGGACACAAGAGACTTCTTGTATCTTGATTGCAGGGTTGCTTGAGAGGGAATACCTTTGACCACTTCCTCCCTGAGTTCGATAAACCTTGGGTGATCCACTTAAGGGAAAACTTGCTACGGTTCTACAAACCTCTGCACTTGGAGGCCCAACAACTCTCTACAAGAATAGAAGTGCGTAGACATCACATGCCGATCTTGGCCTTGGATTACACGGAGAAGAGGGCCTTGATGATATCCTAGACCTCTGTGGAATCCTCGAGCCCATGAACTTGTCCAATTACATATGGTGTCATATCTTTGAGTTGGGACTCACGACTTATTATTCCCTTGCAATCCAGATCCGGTAGGCAGGATTGGGGACTAGGGTTTTCTTCTTTTCTACATCTTCGACCTGCATTGCTTTTGCTAGTGTGGGATTAAATCCATTGGGTAGCACCATGACCTGCGCACCTTGCAGGGCTGGGAGCACCTGCGCCTTCCAAATGAGATGATTCTCGCATGAAAGCTTTTCTGGTGGGGGTGCACCTAGGGCTGACGCCACAGACGTCGATGTTGTTGCGTAGGAGGAAACCATGGGAGGGAGGGATGTATAAATTGTTTTCTATTGCTAGTGTGTTTTAGACGTCGTGGAAGAGATGGTCTAATACTATATTAGAAGAAATGATAACACCTGTTGAGGGGATCAATTAAGTGGTACAATGTGATTGAAAAGCCCCATAAGTGGCACATACATGGAAGGTTCCAACCATGGTGTACTTCACCAAATGTTCAAGACCAAAGAAGGAAACCCAAATAGATGAATTACAATTTATGTCTAACACCTTCGTCCAAAAATATAACATTTTTTGGTAGGTTGTTTTAGCCTATAAAATCACCATACACATTAGAAGAAAGGTAGTACCATGCACTTGCTTCTCCCATATACCTCCATGCATCACTCTTGGAGCTAAATTTCCTAACATGGTGGTGCATGTGTGGGCTAGATTTGATAAGGATCACAATTTCGTCTATGGGTATGGGTACCAGTGATACCTTGCAAACGTATCTATAATTTTTGATGTTCCATACTTGTTTTATATCTACTTTCTTATGTTTTTCCACACTTTGGAGTATTTTTACACATTTTCTAGAACTAACCTATTAACAAGATGCCAAAGTGCCAGTTGCCTGTTTTCTGCTATTTTTGGTTTCAGAAAAGCTAGTAAGGAAATATTCTCGGAATTGGACCGAACAAAAGCCAAAGTCAATATTTTACCCGAAGCAACACGGAGTCCGAAGGGGAGACGAAGCAGGGGACCAGGGCGGCCACACCCTAGGGTGGCGCGGCCAATCCTAGCCGTGCCACCACCAGGTGTGGGCCCCCTGGTGCTCCACCGACCTAGCCCTTCCGCCTATAAAGACCTGATACATTGCAAATGTATCTATAATTTTTGATGTTCCATGCTTGGTTTTATCTACTTTCTTATGTTTTGTCCACACTTTGGAGTACTTTTCATATGATTTCTTGGACTAACCTATTAACAAGATGCCACAATGCCAGTTGCCTTTTTTCTGCTGTTTTTGGTTCCAAAAAGTTAGAAAATGAATATTCTCGGGATTGGACGGGACAAAAGCCTAAGTCAATATTTCACCGAGGGGAACATGGAGCCAGAAGACGAGACGGAGAGGGGCCAGGGGCTAGCCACACCATAGGGTGGCGCGGGTCCCCCTTGGCTGCGCCACCAGGTGGTGTGGGCCCCTCCAGCCTCCACTGACCTTGCCCTTTCACCTATATATTCCTCCCAATGCGAAAACCCTAAATCGTCAAGCCTCCAACCACGAAAAGTTCCGCAGCACCGCCGCCACCGAAGGGGAGATTCGGGGGACAGAAAGTCTCTGTTCTGGCACCCTGCCGGGACGGGGAAGTGCCCCCGGAGCCATCTCCATCGATCTCCACCACCATCTCCATCACCATTGCTGATTCCCATGATGAGAGGGAGTAGTTCTCTCTCGAGGCTAAGGGTTCTACCGGTAGCTATGTGTTCATCTCTCTCTCTATGCATGATCTTATTAAGATCATGAGCTTGTAATCTATAGATCTACCTTGCTACTCAAGTGCTTTATTAGATCTCTGCTCTCCCCATGTGTGTGAAAGTGATAGCGTGCTCACCATGGTGGCACTTAGGCTAGAGATTAAATATACTTGTTATGAGTTATATTTGGAGTTGGATGTCTTTATGAAATTGTGGTGTTTGTTGGAACCATCTAGTGCTCAAGGTGGCAGTGTGGGGTTTTCTAGATGGGAAAGACTTACTTTGAGGTGTGCTGTTATAGCCCTACCATCGATTAGAGTGTCCAACTAGAGAGTAGTTAAGAGTAGTATCATAAAGAGAAGATATTTATATGAGAGTGTTCACTAGTGAAAGTATGATCCCTAGGCCTTGTTTCTAAGCATTGAAACACCATTTGCAATTAGATATGTTACATGTTTGCCTTCTTTCATCTTTATTTCAGTTTGTCTTTAGTCTTTTCCCACGTCAACCACACGCCAGCAAGCTATTTCCTACCACCATTGTATTTTATCCATACCACTTGTATTTCACTATCTCTTCGCCAAACTAGTGCACCTATACACCTGACAAGTGTATTGGGTGTGTTGGGGACACAAGAGACTTCTTGAATCTTGATTGCAGGGTTGCTTGAGAGGGGATACCTTTGACCACTTCCTCCCTGAGTTCGATAAACCTTGGGTGATCCACTTAAGGGAAAACTTGCTGCTGTTCTACAAACCTCTGCACTTGGAGGCCCAACAACTGTCTACAAGAATAGAAGTGTGTAGACATCAAGACCCCTCGGGACGAAAACCCTAAGGACCCGATCAAAATTCCAGGAAAGAGTTTGTAGCCGCCGTCATCTCCATCCCTAGAGGGATCTGAAGCTCTTCCCGGCACCCTGCCGAAGAGGAGAGTTCACCCTGGAGGCCTTCTTCATCACCATGCCTGCCTCTGGTGTGATGCGTGAGTAGTTCATCTTTGGACTACGGGTCCATGTAGTAGGTAGATGGTTGGTTCTCCTCCTTTGTGATATCATGTTTAGATCTTGTGAGCTCCGTTCATGATCAAGATCATCTATTTGTAATCCTACATGTTGTGTTTGCGGGGATCCGATGGATATTGAGATGCTATTTCAGATTGATTATTGATTCTATCATGTCTTTCTTATTTGTGATCTTGCATGTTTTCCGTTGTTAGTAGCTATCTTGGCCAAGTAGATGCTAGCAACTCCAAGAGGGAGTATTTATGCTCATTAGTGGGTTCATGCCTCTAGGAATCTGGGGAAGTGACAGAAATCTCTAAGATACTAGATGTGTTGTTGGTACTAGGGGAGGAAAACAGCAATCCTTTGTTGATAGAACAATCGTATTGTTTACTTTACACACTTTTCTTAATACAATTATCTGTTGCTCGCAACTTAATACTGGAGGGGGTTCAGATGATAACCTGAAGGTGGATTATTAGTCATAGATGCAGTTGGATTACGGTATATGTATAATGTTGTAATGCCCAATCAAATCTCATAGGAGTCAAGATGATTAGTATATGCATGTATGCTTTCTCGATGTTTGTCAATTGCCCCGCTGTAATTTGTTCACCCAACATGTCATCTATCTTAAGGATAATCACCACTAGTGAACTATGGACCCTGGTCCATTCTTTTACCATCAATCTACAATCTGCTATTTGATGTCTACACACTTCTATTCTTATAGACAGTTGTTGGGCCTCCAAGTGCAGAGGTTTGTAGAACAGCAGCAAGTTTTCCCTTAAGTGGATCACCCAAGGTTTATCGAACTCAGGGAGGAAGTGGTCAAAGGTATCCCCTCTCAAGCAATCCTGCAATCAAGATAGAAGAAGTCTCTTGTGTCCCCAACACACCCAATACACTTGTCAGGTGTACAGGTGCACTAGTTCGGTGAAGAGATAGTGAAATACAAGTGGTATAGATAATTATAAGTGGTAACGGTGATAGAAAATAGCTTGATGGCGTGGAAAAGACTAAAGGTAAACTGAAATAAATATGGAAGCAAGCAAACATGTAACATATCTAGTAGCAAACGAAGTTTCAATGCTTAGAAACAAGGCCTAGGGATCATACTTTCACTAGTGAACACTCTCATATAAATATCTTCTCTTTATGATACTACTCTTAACTACTCTCCGGTTGGACACTCTAATCGATGGTAGGGCTATAACAGCACACCTCAAAGTTTATCTTTCCCATCTAGATAACCCCACATTATCACCTTGAGTACTAGATGAGTCCAACAAACACCACAATTTCATAAAGACATCCAACTCCAAATATAACACATAGCAAGTATTTGTAATCTCTAGCCTAAGTGCCACCATGGTGTGCACGCTGTCACTTTCACACACATGGGGAGAGCAGAGATCTATTAAAGCATTTGAGTAGAAGAATAGATCTATAGATTACAAGCTCATGATCTCAATAAGGTCATGCATAGAGAGAGACATGAACACATAGCTACCGGTAGAACCCTTAGCCTCAAGAGAGAACTACTCCCTCCTCGTCATGGGAATCAACAATGGTGATGGAGATGGTGGTGGAGATCGATGGAGATGGCTCCGGGGGCACTTCCTCGTCCCGGCAGGGTGCCGGAACAGAGACTTTCTGTCCCCCTAATCTCCCCTTCGGTGGCGGCGGCGCTGCGGAACTTTTTGTGGCTTGAGGCTTGATGACCTAGGGTTTTTGCATCAGGAGGCATCTTATAGGCGAAGAGGCAAGGTCGGTGGGCGGCCAGGTGGCCCACACCACTTGGTGGCGCGGCCAGGGCTAGCCCGCGCCACCACATGGTGTGGCCGCCCTGTGGCCCCTCTCCGTCTCGTCTTCTGGCTCCGTGAGTCTTCCGGTAAAATATCGACTTCGGCTTTTCTCCGGTCCAATTCTAAGAATATTGATTTTCTGACTTTCCTAGAACCAAAAACAGCAGAAAACAGGCAACTGGCACTGTGGCATCTTGTTAATAGGTTAGTCCAAGAAATCATATGAAAAGTACTCCAAAGTTGGAACAAAACATAAGAAAGTAGATAAAACCAAGCATGGAACATCAAAAATTATAGATACATTTGCAATGTATCACTATTTACTGTTTTCTGTTTACTTTCTGCAAACAATTACTATCTTCCACACAATACGTTTAATCCTTTGGTTTCAGCAAAACCGGTGAGATTGATAACCTCACTATAAGTTGGGAGCAAAGTTCTGTGGTTGTGTTGTGCAGGATTTGAAGTTGAAAACAACACCTTAGAGGTGTTTCCTTGCTCCTACTGGTTCGATAACCTTAATTTCATAACTGGGAAAACTTACTGATGTGCTCATCGTACCTTTCTCTTTGGGTTCCCCAACGAGCTCTACATTTTGAGCAAGCAACCAGCGGGTATCCTACCCATATGGATAGGATATGTGCACCTTTTTGTACCACTACACCAGTCATGCTTATGTTTGTAGTTATAAATTCCCGATACATGCCTAATCGTGGCACTTGCTTTCATATGGTAAATAAAAGCCGCGAGAAATAACTTTGTCGGGGGAAATGAATGCGCTACACTTTGTACTACATAACATATTGGATCAGTTTTGTACGATTTATTTCGTGATTATTTATAAGGATCAATGTGATACAAAGGGGTTTATACAACGATCGATGGAACTAACATGATAGCAAACAAGAGAATCTGAAATAGATCAAACTAATCTCTCTTCAATTCTTCATGTTAGAACTGATTAAAATCAATTCTCATGCATAGAATAATATCAGATCCTCAAGATCGGCAAACAAACTCATGATATATGCCCCCAACCATTGGTACTTCGCTAGTCTCTCTTTTATCTCGAATATAATAAGTCTAAGATACAACAATTTTGTAATATCCTTTCGTACTAAGTGAGGAAGTTTGAAACAAAAGGAAGTCTTTATCAGCAAGGTGGGATGCCTCACATAACTTAATACAAAGTGATGTATGGTCACATACCACCCGCTGTGAATGACTAATATGGAAACATGTACTTCAGATCCGGCTCATTGGCCCAAGTGTATTGACACCTTGAGGAATTAATTTCTCTTAGATCCATGCTTTTGGCAATGGCACGAAACATCCATGTCCTCTCGAAATTAAAGTTAACATTGTCATTGTCCTCTTGTAGAAAAATGATGTTGCAATCACATCTGGCCAGCATGTGTAGCAACTCTACCCGACATATCTGGACGGTCTAGATACAAACCCGTAATTAAGTGAATCTTGTCTAGCACAATATACTACGACTAGAACTTATTTAAAATCCTTCTTCTCTGAACGTGGAACTTCAAAGATAATCACCAATGTTGACCTTCTTAATTAGGATGACATCGTATTAATTCTTAGCAAAATGCCACCCGGTCTACCTTGAGATGGGAGGCGCTACCATGCAAACTCCAGTCAACCATTTAGGTGACATAAAAAAGGAGGAGCAAATTTGGACTTTCTTGTGTCCAATAACACAAGAAAATATAATTTATTTATCTAACATGGTGAATAAATCTATGTTTAGACAAGTCAAAAAGACCTCAGCTATTACTAAAAACATCTTTCGATGACACTTGTTGGATGTGTTGTTGTTTTTGTTGCAAATGAAGACTCTTGTTTTTATATTTTCGTGCAAAAAATAGGGACTTGTTGTATATGTTATTGGTTTTGTTACATTGATGTGTTCAAAATGTTACAACGTCTTTGTGCACGCCATGTTTTGTCCCAAATATTGGGGATTTTACCATTAGTAGTTTTTGCTACATCGAAGATAACGATGGCCTTGGTGTATCGGGAAATGAGATTGTGCCACGAACGTAGTGGTGTGGAAGACCTGCTGTTGCAGAGCGAGTCGTTGCGCCGCGTTGCAAGCCGCAAGCGGTGGCTAGGAGTTGGATTAGACGAACTCATCGCGTGGAGCCGCGTTCCTAGGTTAGGGTTTATAGCACGGGTGGTTCGTGCGACAGGAATTATTTGAAATAGCACGTGACACCGATCTAGATTAATAACGGGGCCTTTTAGACTAAATGTATACACGTCTACGCATCAAAATATTTAGTACATAGCCTTTCGGGTATTCCTAAATAAAGGGAGACCTTAGTAAATATCTGTTTGAGGCGCGTACACGCTTTCAGGGAGCGCCATGTGTTACGCGTAGGAGGAAGTTTGTTTTCGTACATAATTTTGGATCGAAGTACATAAACACCCAAGTACAAGTACACGAAAGTATCCGTGTACTCGCAACCAAAGTACGCGAAAGTAAAGTTTACTCCCAGCCAAAGTACGCGAAAGTACAAGTTTACTCACAGCCGAAGGTACAACTGTACCGAGAGCCAAAGTACACTTGGATACATCATGAACCATATTTTCACGTGGTATCTATATAATATCATAGTTCTTGATAGCTTTTTTAAAAAATTTGGTCAAACTTTCCGTAGCTTGACTTTTCAAAAAAATTATAGGCCCTAAGCCTTAGCACGGAGGGAGTACAAGTTTACTCACATCTGAAGTACACGAAAGTATAGCCAAAGTACAGAAAAGTATAAGTGTACTCGCGGTCAAAGTACGCAAAAGTACAACTGTGCAGCAACCCAAGTATAATTACACTAAAAACCCGAAGTAAAAAAATACAGAACTAAAGTAATCTAAAGGATAAATGCAATGGTTTTATAATAAAAAAAGTTATTCAAAATCTATCAACATGGGATTTAGTTTTAAAGCTCTCGGCACGAGGAGTTCAAAAGTGAAAAGGTTCGTATTTTGGATAAGTGGTTCTAAAAAAATTTAATTTTTAATAATCAGATTTGAAAAAATAAAATAAAAGATCTATACACTCCCTCTCGTATTTCCCTCTCTCTTATCCTAATCCCACTTTTATTTAGAATTCGGCCTTTTTCTAGAATTCCTGGAAAAATTCCTATAATAGGAGATTTACTATATTGTATTGTATCTGGACCCGAATCAACCTTAACTGTCGGATTAGCCGCACGTACTACACACAACTCTCGGATAGCCGCACGTACTACGTACACACAACTGTCGGAGTACTGCACATGATTTTTTTTGCTACACATAGTAAGTTTTACAGATTCGCAGAAAAATATTTTAAAACTATGTCGCAATTGTTGAAATTATACTCCCTCCATCCAGAATTCGTATCTATCTATACAGTAAAACATGTCTAGATATATTTAAATCTGGACAACCCAAGTCAGTTATTTCTAGACGAAGGGAGTATGTACATAGTAGAATTATTACGATCGGGATATTCTTTGAAAATTGTTCTACTCCCTCCGATTCAAATTAATTGACTTGAATTTATCTAAATTCAGATGTATCTAGTACTAAAACATGTCTAGATACATCCGAATATAGACAAATCTGAGTCAATTAATTTGGATCGGAGGGAGTACGTGGTTTGTCTAGATTCGGATGTATCTAGACATATTTTAGTATGTAGATACATGTGAATCTAGACAAACTCAAGTCACTTATTTTAGGACCGAGGCATAGTAGAATAGTTACGATCGGGATATTCTTTGAAAGTTTGAAGCACTCGCAAGATTTTTGCGGCGGTGACTTGTGATCACGCATGCACGTTAGCCTGCTGATTCCAAAAGTTTGCCTTTTTTTCTTGCGTGGAGACGTGAGACCACAGCATACCACTGCCCCCCGACCCCGTGCTCATGCATTCTCCTATCCAACACGTGACAACACGACAATTCTGGTCCGTCTGGCATTCGATGGCGGAGTGGAAAAAACGGCTGGACAAGGCATCGGGGGAGATCTGTAATCTAGCGCGGACGGGCGGTGTCATTTTCCGTTTGGCGTAGCAACGCCGGTCCACGGAGAGGGCCCACTCTCCACGAATCGCCCTTTCCTATCGCCTGTGGGAAGAGCCCAATTGGTGGCATCACGACCCAAGAAGGGACCTGGTAAAAAACACGACGATCCGCCCGGCGCCGGCACATGCGTGCCACTCTCTTATCGAAAGGTCCAGACGTCCAGTGGCTACATACTCTGAAATTTGTACGTACCGGGACCCTTGCCGATTGGCTAGCTAATCCATCACGGAGAGGCCAGTGATCATTGAGGACTCAAATGGGCACGTGCCGTCTGTTGAGAATATAAATATAAATATTGCTTATCGTATTTCCATGAAATCAGTTTTAGGATAGTTGTCTAGTGCATAAATCTTATCTGCTATCATAGCCAGAGGTTTTAAGTCAAAACCCTAACTAACGTAGTATCAAAAATAAATATATACGGACATCCGAATCCACGTGCTGGACCCACGAAGGAAAATAAGTTCACCAGCTTGGACGTGAACTTTGTCTAGATGGTAATCCAGGATAGGCGTCACGTTAACATCATCTAATACACGGTCAAAAGTGGGAAAGTAAAATTGAGAGGGCGGAGAACAAACACGTGAGGTTTTTTCTTGTGGATGAAGTCTTAGGCTTGGACGCTGGAGCTACAAGAGATCGGCCGGTCGTCGGTCGTCACCGATGACGAAGCCGAGGGTACATCCCTTCCTGCCGCAGAGTGATGCAGGCCCGCCCAGCGTCGTCGACCTCCTAGCAAAAATACAAACCGGCGGGGCACCATGAAGCCTGTGCTCCACCATGCAGCTCCAATTCTGTCTCCCCCATGATGTGGTTGTTCACGTCACCCACATATGCAACAATTAGACTCAACCAAAGGATCGGCGTTTCCATAGCGTGAGGTTGACACGCGGAGTATTTTATCACTTTATCTAATTCAGTTCAGGTGTTCATGTTTAGGCTAATTTGAGTCATGTAAATTAGATCTTACAATTTCATCTGTCTTTTTTATTTTAAAGTTTTTTTCTCACAATGCAAATGTACTACTCCCAGCAACACTCTTATTCTTCATCTACGATTAGAAGGGAACATGGGGAATTACATGTGGAAAATAGTAGAACCCTAATATTTTGTGTTGTATTAATTTGGTTGACCATGGGGGTTATATATAGACGTACACGGCTAGGTGGAGACTTGAGTGCATCAATATAGAGGACGGGCTCCATGGAGCCCGTTTTTGAATTTTTTATAAATTGAAATTTTAAAGTTCCGAAAAAAATCTGGAAAAAATATTTAGATGTAGATAATGATGACTTCTAGCTGTGTGCAAAAAATCAATGCGAAATATTCTGTATTTCGAGCTGAGAAAAAATGACAAATTTCCAGATCAAGGGCAGTGAACAGTGCAAAATTCAAATTCTTTAAATTTGTCAGAATTTTGTTATTTTTATGTAGGCCGGGATACAAACTATTTCGCACTGAAACTTTGCAGAGCTATAGATCAAGTCATGGTCAACATCCAGAATTTTATTTCATATTTTTTGGAAACTTTAAAATGTCAATTTTCAAAATATTTAAAAAACTGACTCCATGGAGCCCGTCCTCTAAAGGCATTTTTCGGAGACTCGGAGTACAAGAAGGAAAGTCCTAGTCTATCTCTAGTCCATACACATATACATATTCTAACATCCCCTCAGTCGGAGCGGGAGTGAAACGGACGTTTGCGACTAGATTTGGAGTCTTGCGCTTCCGTCGTCTTCACCTCCTTACCATCATCACCTGCGTGGTCATGATCATGGCTGGCAACTAGGGGCGGTGACTGCGTCCCCTTCTGGTGCCTCTCTTCCCTCCCGCAGTCACAACGGGAGTGTCGTGGACGCAGGCGATGACGCGGATACCGTTGACTGGAGTTGTTGCCGTTATGTAGATGTAGACGTTGTTGTTGTCGATGTCAAGGTAGCCGATCGTGATGTACCCGTGGTTGGGGTGGTTTTGTCGATGTCGTAGTCGTCGTATGTTGTGTGGCCGCCAGTATCGGAGGCGCAAAAAATTGCGTTGTTGTTGTTGTTGATGGAGCTGCAGTTGTGGATGTTTTGCAAATTGTAAAGTTAGCGTCAGGGGCGTATCTTGCGGACGCGGTCATAGGTGAGACCACCAGTTTTGCGAGGACTCGAGGAAGTCACCGAGCACACACGGTTTTGCCAGAACCGTATGCGTGGTCGTAGGGGCATCACAATTGTAACACCGGTTTGTTGATGCAGTCATCAGTGTCGTGGATGTGGCCATGCCGTCGTCGGGGTTGTGGACATGGCCATGCCATTATCGTGCCTTGTAGTTGTACTGCCAGAGGGTGTCGTAGTTGTATGTCCATCACGTGGACGGGGTATAGCGGCAGCGGCGGTGTGTCGAAGAAGATGTTGATGAAGACCAGTTGATGTAGACCTTGGTGATGATGTGCCGGTGATGAAGGAGTAGGTGTGTCGGCGATGATCGTCGCTCGAAGGCGTCCCTTATGACGGCGATGATGTCGGAGAAGTCGGCGTAGTAGTGTTCAATATCGGCCTGGTGTGTGGATGATGTTGATCGTGGATGTACTCGACGAAGATCTTGGTGTAGTCGTACAACTTGATGTCGTTATTTGGATCGACGTAGTCCGGCTTTATGCAGTGCAGATCTCATATGTCGATGTAGTTGCACGTGCGCGGGAGGCTGATCGACTAGGCTTGGAGGAAATTGGGATCGAATCTCGGCTGGCCGGGCGAGCAGATGTCGGAGTAGATCTCGGATTGGAGTCTTCCGTGTTGATCATGCACAACCTGAAATCTAGTGGACTGATTCTTTGTCTCCTGGTACATGGCTACATGCGCTCGTTGATGCATTAGAGCATCTCTAACAGATACCGCATCCCGCTCTGTACCGCAAAATAACGGCCCGTTTGTGGTACGAGGTGGGAAAATGGTTATTTCACATACCCTAAACCGTACTGCATCCAAAAAATTATGGTTTCCCGCAAATCGACGCTTCCGTGCCGCATATATACCGTACCGAGGGCTACCGATACGGTTCACAGCATCTTGACGCGTCTGTTGGTGGGAGGGAAATTTTCCTATCCTCGCTTCCCTCTCAGCCGCCACTGTCGCCGATCTATCGCCGCCGGCCGTTTCCACCCCCCAATATCCCTCTCCTCCATCCCATCACTCTTTGTCTCATCACCGCAGCCAAGGCCAGACCCAATCTAAACTACTACGATGCCTCGATATTCGCCCACCATGACATTCTCGCACCGCCTCACGCGACGATTCTGGCAGGCTTCGAGCTCAGCCACTTCGGGGTTCCGGTGGCACCGGTTCTACGCAGCGCCGAGCTGTATCGCCGGATCAAAGAGCGCTGCCTCAAACTTTCGGACTGGAAGAGAGAAATGCTCTGATACGCGGCTGCAAGCTCCTATTGGCATAGGCTATTCAAGCTGGAGCGCATGGCGACGCTTGCCATCTGCCTCAAACACCGGCGCGAGGTCCACCCCGACGACCGCAACACCGAAGGCAGGGCGCAATTCTGGGTGGTTCTTGGATGCACAATCAGCACCGCCATCAATGATGCGCTCCGGGAAGAGTTCATGAGGGAGGCGAACCGCACCGGAATCATCGAGATTTTCGATAGCGGCAGTGACGAGGAGGAGGCGGAGGACAGGGGCGTGGAGGAGGTGGAGGACGGGGGTGCGGCGGAGGCGAAGGACGGGGGTGCGGCAGAGGCGGAGGACGGCGGCGTGGAAGCGAGATCATCGATTAGGGTTCTCAATTAATCATTTTCTATGTCACTCAGTTACTTCGACTGAAAAACTTAATTACTAATCCATGGTGTTTTATTTGTAATTCATACACCGAATTGTGTGCTTTGCGGTACAATTTGTTTTGCGGTACATGTGACGGGGCAGAATAGATGGTGCGCAACTGAACTGTAAAACGGAATATTCTGTTTTGCGGTACAATGGTTGGGTCGGCCTAGACAGCGCGCGCGGCCTCCCGTGTCCGACCATCACCTTTGACGTTCCCTCCCACCAGTGGCACACAGACCACTCCACTTCTCCCTCCAAAAACTCTCTCCCAAATTTCCACTGGCGGGAGCGGCGGGAAAGGCGATGGATCCCGCCGCCATGGTCGATGTTGCGCCCTTCGGTGTTCCCGCCATGAAGAAGCGCGGCTGGCTGAAGAAGCTTGCCAAGGAAATGATGGCGGAGCAGCGGAAACTAAGATGGAGAAGCGCGCTGGCCGGTGGGTTGCGACGCGAGCTCGACTCGCCCAAGCCAAGATCGACAAGGAGCGACGGGAGGAGAATGAGCGCTTCCTCTCCGCGCAGAACAGGGCCAACCACAACGAGATGGCAGTGGATGCCGCCAAGCACGCCGTGAACATGATAAAGCAGGAGGCGCTAGTCGTGGATTTTTGTGGCACCGCGGCCTTCAGTGTCTGCAGCGTCGCTATCCCCGGCCTATCCATGGCCGGCGCGTCCTCTACGAGCTCCGTCACGTCCACCCCTTGCGGCCAGCCGCGCACACCTTCGCTCGGAGGCCACACTAGGAACATCGCCTCGCTCTCCTGGTTCGTCCATCCCCGCACGGTGTCCTCGGAGGCGGGAGAGCCTATCATCAACCTCAACCGCACTCCAACAACCGAGGACACAACCCCGAAGGTGTCAAAAAAGCAGCGGTCCATCTCTTCCATGGACATGCCGACGCCAGTCAACCTGTTCGGTTGAATGCCCGACACGCCGCCGACCGACAACATCACTGTATGGTCACGTCATTTCTTTGCCTTTGCCAGCACACCGCTCCCGTATCTTTATCATAGCCAACTTGGGTGTAGGATTTCGTGGCCAACGATGCCGAGGACGTCGTGCACGCCATGATCGACGACTATGGCGATGGCTATGGTGAGGACGCAGAGACCCAGCAAGATGCCTACAACATTGCGGACGAGTCATTGTTTGGAAACAATGGCGCTTCCATGGGCGAGGGGGTCTCTATCACGTCGCTGGCTGCTTCACTTGCGGTGTCGCTCGTCGACAGCAAGAAGTTAAGCAACGAACCTCGAGCAACACCACCGATGAGGACAAGATCTTATGAAAGGCATGGATGGAGGTTTCGCAAGATCCACTATGCGCCGACGAGCAAAAGGGCTTTACCTACTGAAAAAGGTGGGCAGATTCTTCCATGAACACAGGAAATTCGGGAAGGGCGCCTTCTATAGCGATCGAAATGATCTCTCTCTCTCCAAGCGATGGGGCACCATCCATGCCGAGTATAGCAAGTTCTAAGGTTCCTACGAGATGGTGAAGAAAAGGAAAATAAGCGGCATGATGTCGGTTGACATGGTAAAACCTCTTTCTCTCCTTGCCGATGTCTTGCATATGCATTGAGCCATTGTTGGCATCCATATGTGTAGGTCATGAAAGCAATGGAGCACTTAAAGAAGTTGAATGACAACAAGGCCTTCACGTTGTCCCATTGTTGGATGTTGATCAAGGACTGCAAAAAATGGGAGACTAGCTATGCCCTTTGGAAAGAACTTGACAACAAGAAGAAGGGCAAGAACAATGATTCTACGGGCGATGTCATCGATCTAGACGACGACATCGACGAAGGCTACGCCAACCCGGTAGGCGCATGTGCCCGCCGGCCTGGAGGAACAAGGCTACGAAGGCCAACATCGCCCGCAAGGCTGGTTCCTTGGTATTCCAAGAGACGTTGAAGAAGATCTTGGAGAAGAAGGAAGAGGCCATCGCCCAGAGAGAAGAGAGGCGGCGCAAAGAGAAAGAGGCCACCGCCAAGACCTTTATCGAGTTCCAGACGAGGTCTATCTAGGTGGAGGGGCCAACGCCAAGGCCAGGCTAATGGAGATTGAGGCCAAGGCAAAGGCGAAGGAGGCCGAAGCCAAGACCAAGGAGGTTGATGCCAGGACTAGGGTGGCGGAGGAAGATGCCAAGGCTAAGGAGGGAGAAGCCAAGATCATGGCCGAGGAGAAGACCATCATGCTCACTGACCTGGACACCATCGCCGACCCCAATCGCAGGGCCTAGGTCATGCGTATGCAGCGGACCATCTAGGCACGCGATGCTTGACCGGTAATGGCGACGGCGACTCCAACTTTTTGGGCAGAGAAGCTGCCGTTCTTGGACATTGTGTATGATATAGCCCCCTTTTGCGCATATGAGATCCATTGACCACTTTTTGGCGATGCCCAAAGGGCAATGGCACACGTCTACCAATTTATTTAATAGTCAGTTTATGTGCTATTGCTTGTGAATTTGAGTGTTTGACCATTGGCAAAGTCTTGGCTAGCCAAGAAATGCCAGACACAGACAGATGGGTCGCGCCGCTGGCGCGGCTGGCCGTACAGGACGGACTGTGATCCCAAGGCGACCGCGGCCCGACCCAAACGGATAGCTCGTTTGAGTCGGCCGGTGGAGATGCCCTTGAGCCTATAGTATATATATCCTGTCCCCAAAAAGCAATACCGCCTAGGGTTACGTGTGCCGGGCTTATCATGATCGTTGGACGAGTGTTCTAGATTCGTGCCTCGACAACTCCTCGGTCCTTGGTCTCCTATGCTATTTGCAAAAAGGTACCTCCACTAAATTCAGTTCTCAATGGGAGGTCCCTTCTATTTTCAACACGCAACTTTTAACTTTCCTTTATATAATTACTTCCTCCGACTCAAATTAATTGACTCAGATTTATCTAGATTCAGATGTATCTAGACATGTTTTAGTGTTGGATACATTCGAATCTTGACAAATCCAAGTCAATTAATTTGGATCAAGAGAGTACCACTTTTACTTCATAATAACTGCAAATTTTTATGCACATTAGTCGTAAACAAGATTTTTTTGTGCCATTAGCATTATTTTTAGAACAATTTATTTTGAAGTCTTTTGCCTACAACAATTAGCAGATTCCAAATTTTTTTGTTTCCGCATATGTACATGAGATTTAGAAAATGCACCAATTATAAATACATCTTTCTTAATGCACAAGAGTATTAATACTCCCTCCGTTCCATTCTATAGTGCCTATAGTTTCTAGCATGAAAATTAAGAAACACATGTGGAGAGAAAATTAAAATAGTTTTGGGTGGAATTTCTTGTGGCTAATTGACGTGATAAAATAGAGGAGTTTGCGGGAGACATGAAACGTTGTCTACTTTATATAACCTCTCTAAAAATGTTGTCCAAACGAGTTGTGTAACAACATATATATGTTGGAATTTTTCTTAAAAAACTATAGGCACTATAGAATGGAATGGAGGGAGTATCTAGTTTTATCACAGATTCATACAAGGAAAATATATAGATTCATATGAGATCGTTGAATCTGAGCAGATTCATACAGATATGATATAATTTTTTTGTGGCATTAGCATTATTTTTAGGAAAAATTATTTTGGAGGCTTTTTTGCCTACAACAATTAGCAGATTAAAAAAATGTTTCAGCATATGTACATGAGATTTAGAAAATGCACCAATTAGTAATACTTCTTTATTACTGCACAAGAGTATTAATATCTAGTTTTATTACAGATTCATAAAAGGAATAAATATAGATTCATATGAGATTCCATCAAAGAATTGAAATCACGTTGAATCTGAGCAGATTCATATAAGTTATAGATATAATTTTTTCACATAATGTTCATACAATTTATATACATGTTTCACTATAGTTTGACAGTAAATCCATACACGATCCATATTAATTTCGATGATAGAAGAAATAAATAAATAAGATATAGAAAATAAGAATCTTGACACATACAAGATTCATATTAGATTCAGAATGATTCAACCCTAATTTTTAAGGTTTAGAAGACTTTATTTTATGTTTCCCTCACAGTATACATGCTCAACTTTTTTAGAAACTGTATTGGTTTTTTTAGTTCACCGTGCGAGGAGGACGGAAGGCAAGAGAACAGTGTGCGCTCGCGCAGGGCATCATCGCTAGATAGGAAGACAGGGTTCGGGGACTAAGTATGCGTGGACTGCTGGCTAGTTCTGGAATTTTTGGTGGACTGGCGTGCAAATTTGCCGGCAGCTGAGTTTTTGACTGAATCCGATGGCCGTGATAAACCGGGCACACGAACGCTGGGTGGGATCGCTGCACTCCTCCTGTCCGGATATCCTAGTATGCGACGTCACCAATGGGAGAAGGAAGCTCCTTTTACTCAGTCTCTAGTAGCACCACCCAATTCCTGGTGGATGGTGAGAACCTTCGTCTATCCATATATATCTATCGCCTCTCAATCTGGGTGCTCCAAGAAGTCCAGTAAACCGTACACAGCAAACAGTATAACATCAATGGCGGTTGACTCGCTGGAATCGGTGGCCTTTGTGGCGGTGCCGTTCCCGGCACAGGGCCACCTGAACCAGCTCATGCACCTATCCCTGCTGGTCGCGTCGCGGGGGCTCTCCGTGCACTACGCGGCGCCCGCGACGCATGTCCGGCAGGCGCAGTCGCGGGTGCACGGCTGGGACCCCAAGGCTCTCGGCGCCATCCAGTTCCACGACCTCGACGTCTCCACCTACGAGTCCCCGGCCCCAGACCCGGCCGCCGCGTCTCCCTTCCCCAGCCACCTCATGCCCATGTGGAAGACCTTCACCGCCGCCGCGCGCGCCCCTCTCGCCCTCCTTCTTGAGAGCCTGTCAGCCACCCACCGTCGCGTGGTCGTCGTGTACGACAACATGAACGCATTCGCCGCCGTCGAGGCGGCGCGGCTGAGCAACGCCGAGGCCTTCGGAATGCAGTGCATAGCCATCTCGTACAACATGGCCTGGCTGGACAGCGGGCACAAGCTCCTACGCGACCACGACCTCCAGTTCCTCCCCATCGACGCGTGCACGACCAAGGAGTTCATGGAGTACGTCTTTAGGACAGCTGGGGAGATGCAAGACGGGGGAAGCGCGCCCTCGTCCGGCCTGGTCATGAACACCTGCCGCCCGCTTGAGGGCGAATTCATCGACGCCATCGCCGAGCACCCGGAGTTCAAGCACAAGAAGCTCTTCGCGGTCGGGCCGCTGAACCCGCTGCTGGACGCGAGCGCCCGGACATCCGGCAAGGCGCGGCACGAGTGCATGGAGTGGCTCGCCAAGCAGCCGCCGGCGTCGGTGCTCTACGTCTCCTTCGGGACGACGACGTCTTTCCGGGGAGAGCAGATCGCGGAGATGGCCGCGGCACTGCAGGGCAGCAAGCAGAGGTTCATCTGGGTACTGCGTGATGCCGACCGGGCTGACATATTCGCACAGTCGGGCGGCGAGAGTCCCTACGAGAAGCTGCTGGCAGAGTTCACCAAGGACACGGAAGGGACAGGGCTGGTGATCACCGGGTGGGCGCCCCAGCTGGAGATCCTCGCGCACGGTGCCACGGCGGCGTTCATGAGCCACTGCGGCTGGAACTCCACCATGGAGAGCCTGAGCCATGGCAAGCCGATTCTCGCCTGGCCAATGCACTCCGACCAGCCGTGGGATGCGGAGTTTCTATGCAAGTACCTCAGGGTCGGCCTCCTTGTGAGACCATGGGAGAAGCACAGTGAATTGGTGCCGGCGGCGGCCATCCAAGAGGTGATCGAGGAGGCGATGATCTCGGACAATGGAATAGCATTGCGGAACCGGGCCAAGGTACTCGGTGAGGCTGTTCGTGCCTCCGTAGCAGATGGCGGCTCCTCGAGCAAAGGCCTTGATGACTTTGTTGCTTACATCACAAGGTGATCAGCGTATGCCATATTACCATACCGGTGCAAAAAATTAAAATAAAAAATCCGATGAGTTGAGATGAGAGAGTTTGATGTTTTTTCTTGAAAACTTTCATTTCGTTTCAAACAGAAACCATGACTACAGCTGGACGTGCAACTTTATAGCCTACTAAAACATCTTACAATTTGAAACAAGAGTTTATTACGTCCCAGTTCTGTCAGGAATTAGGACCGTGCTACTAAAAACCGGCCAATTGAAGATATACCATCAGCCGATGCAGACTCGTTACGTCCATTCCCCTGGTTCCGTTTGACGCTGGCCTCAATTTGACCTGCCTATCTTATCATTTGGTTGACTCGGTTTCTTACATGTGGATCCCATCACACGCAGCCGTTGTTCTGAATATTATTTTGATGAGCGGGTCTGTCACCTGAGATGTCGACCACGCGCACCCAGGTTCGAGGATCCAAGCCCACAATATTCTGCAATTTCCCATATTTTCCATATCTACCGTCTTGCCCTGCTTCACTATTATGGTCCCTTCCCCGCCACACTATTCCGTCATGTACCGCCCCGAACCTCCACCGCTCTCCTTTTGGCCTTTGTTTGCGCCCTCACCGTCGTCCCCTCATTGCCCTCTCTCCTTCCCACGGTGATCTGTCCTGGCATGGTCAGGAGGCCGGAAGCAAAAAGCTTAGCCAGCTGTTGGTCGCACGAGCACGAAGGTTGACATGGACCAGGTCCGACACAGAGGTGGATCCTACATGGCAGAAGAGCACGAAGATGGATCCTACTAGGCTAGAGAGCACGAGCGAGGGCGACACAAGGGAAGATGACGTGGGGAATAAAGCTCTGCAGCTCTAGCCCGGTGAATGCGACATTCGTCCTCTCTGAAGGGTAAGAATTCTAATTTCGTCTCTGCTCTTTTTAATTACCGACTCTAGTCCAGCGGTAATAGCGAGATTGTGTGTAGATAACCATAGGACGTCTACTGCATCCAGATTCCGGCACGAGTGTCGGACAAAAACCTTGCCCGATGGTAGAATTGCAGTTAGCGCTGGTTTTGATTATCGATTGATAGTAGACACGGCAGATCTAACTATATGTGACTTGTACATGAAATTTGGCAAGTTCCTGATTATCCAGAACGAAGAATTCTTATCCTGGTACTACGACACAAATTCTCGAACTTTCTGTGATATTAGGACCGAGGAGGGCGTGACCATGATGTGGGTTAAACATATGGGAACTAGGACAGTACTGATGTTTGTCCACATTGTTAATGAAGAGACTAGAAAAGAGAACACCGTTAACGATTTCTGACCACTTGCAACATAAACAACTCAACCAACCATAATAGACTAGCCTCTCCTTGTGCAACCGCCTAGCTTCTCTTTTATCATGATTCCTTGTCAAGCGAGCACAAAGACATAGAAATGGGGGAACTGAGGACAATTTTGTGTTCGGATGTGATGATGTTGAGAAAGCATATCCAGATGTTAATGCTGATCCTAATTGGGTGGAAAATAGAGAATATTTGGTTTGTCCTGACTTCGAGCCTGACTATGGGACTGATAAGAAAGAGAATGGTGAAGATGCTGAAATGGGATCCAATTATGATGATGAAGACGAGAACATGCCAGTGATACACTTTGATAGGGACAACCCTATAATTCATGAGTGGACTATCTTTGAGACTGTGGATGACGAGGGGTTAACTCATCAATGCCCATCGTTGATGGACTTAGGTTCGAGGAAGTGGGGAGTGCTTGAGGCATCGATCGGCTAGAAAACAAGCATACAGGTGACACGACGTTTACCCAGGTTTAGGCCTCATAGAGGACCCTACCCCTGCTTGTCTGCTCTTTATTATGAGGGAGTCGAAAGTTACAAGGGTGCACAGATGCAATCTAGAGAGGTGTATGCGGGGGTTATGGATTGTCCTCCTCGCTGGCCCCTCCTAGACTTTATATAGAGACGCAAGGTATTGGGATAGCAGGCCGAGTCAGTTACAAGTTTATGGTTTCCCTTTTAATTTTCTATCTACACTTTGCCGTGTTTTTCAAAAATTTGTACTCAGTGGGCCACCCGAATCCTTACTGGGCTTCGTTCGTACCGTGGACTCCTTCTTGGGCCGGACCGTATAGGCTAATATCGAGTACCTATAAGTTATACCCATGTCAGTGGAGGACTGTCGATACACAGTTGCAACCTTTGCAATAAAAGTTGGGTTTCATTATATCATTGATAAGAGTGACCAGAAAAGATTCAGAGAGCATTGTAGAGAAAGTAAGACGTGTAAGTGGAGACTACAAGCATCCCCAATGAGAGGTGGACACTCGTTTCAGGTTGCAATGTCTAACTTTTATTAATTTTCCAGATTAAATATGTTAATATATATATATATGTGTGTGTGTGTGTGTGTGTTTTGGTTTATTGAATTATTGTTGAATGCATATCAAGGTAAGCACAAAGAAACACGACTACCCTAATACTTATTTAAGTGATTAAATAAGACTTGCTACAACAAAGTGGATTGCTGCTACTGTATTTGATTGGGTGAGGCAGGAACAATCCATCGGGCGTGCCGAACTCAGTTTGAAGCTTACTGAGTGGAAACTATTGGATATAGATCTTGGAGTATTTTATGGATTTCATCCATTGTTATTCCTCTCCTATTCCCTCGGAGCATTTGTAGATTTAGTGGAATTTGGTAGTGAAGGACTTCAACACTTCTTATGTCCTTGCCATTGGATTTTTTCATCGGTATGAGTTCTCCGTGTTGATTCGGGTGGTGAAAGTTTGTGGGCTAAATATTATTGGGTTCTTGGAAACCGTAGATGGTTGGAGAACCTTGAATCTCAATCTCGGTGGTGTAAAGTTTCTTGGTGACTCTTGGGAGCCTCCAATTAAGTTGTGGATATTTCTTCAAGTTTGTGTAAAGGTTTCGGTTACCGCCTTCAAGGCCACGCTTAGTGGGTCGTGTGCCCGCATTGATGGTTCGCACGCGGGATAATAAGGTGAGATTTTGTGGTATCGGTGTGTGGCATGCCTCCGCATCTTGGGGTGGAGTCTTTGTGGAGTTTATTGAGCATTGTGCTACCACTCCTCAAGGTGAGCCTTTTATGATGTTCGAGGAGTATTAGGCCACCGACGAAGATTAGCTTCCTTTGGATGTGAACTTCGGGATACATAGTCATCTCCACGGCTTCGGTTATTTTTATACTTGAGCTTTTTACTTATGTAATTTACTTTGTGATAGTCTTCGTGTTTGAAGTTATATACCTTACTATCTCATAGTTGCTTTGCCTTATTAGTGCACATAGTTGAACCTTAGAATATTTAGGATTTATGCTTGATAAATTAAATGCTACTTTTATTACACATTAATTAAAGTCAAATTGTAATAGTTTTAAAATCTATATTCACCCTCTCTCTATGCAACATCTGTGTCATTTCACCAGGGAAAAATAGAGAGATGCTTGTGATGTTGTATGAGAATAGGACGAAGGAGCACAACGAGACAATGGTTTGACGAGCTTGTCCAATCTTCTTTCATATGCCAGCCTTACCTTGGGAAAAAATCACAATGATGGTTTCATTCCCTTATTTCCAACAAAAGTATTTAAAACTATTGGCTAATGGATCTACAAGTCTAATTCTTGTGTGTTCGGTCCAAACAAGTATGAAGCCCCCACTTCATCACCTCATCGGTACCGTTTCAGAAAAAAATCAACACAACATCGGTAGCCCAGGATGGCCATCTGCTGCTGCCATGTGTCCATGGGAAAGTGCACCTATCGTGTGTCTTAGTGCCGAGCGCTTCCGCTCCTATGTGTCCATGGTAGCTTTTGGAGGAGAACCCTGTCAGATCGATGATGAGTCTCGCTGCTCCCTGCTGCTCTACTACTATTCGCAGCTTCCACCACCAAAGCTCCTTTGTGAAGTGTTCGATGCTCCCTGTGTCAGAGCTCCTCCGTTGGCCGTTGTTTGGTTGCTTTCCCTCTTCTGATCTTGATCGTAGTTCCTGATGACCCACAAGTATAGGGGGTGTATCGCAGTATTTTCGATAAGTAAGAGTGTCGAACCCAACGAGGAGCAGAAGGTGCTGGCTAGTGGTATGGATTAGGAATTCTCTACAATTACTTAGCAAACGGATTTTTAGGGGGCTTTGAAAAAGAAAGTAAATAAAGTACGAGTAAATAAAAGACAGTAGGAATAAATGAAGCAAGTGGCCCAATCCTTTATGCAGCAAAGGACAAACCGCTTGTATTACTTAAGATGACCAAACGTTCTTGAGGACACATGGGAAGACTGTCAAGTGCTTTCACTTCATATAGTTGATTAATCTTCTTTAGCTTGCTAAGTGTTGTGTGGGTGAACCTGTACTAATGTACCGACCTTCCTAGGACTAATACATACTTGTTATTATACCCCTTGCAAACATCCGTAAGTACAAGAAAGTAATTAAGGTAGAAACGTAACCACAGCTTTAAACTCTAAGACCCTTATGTCCCTTGTGCAATGGTTTCCTAATAGGGGTTCAGGTTTCTGTCACTCCGGCAACCCCTACGATTAGTAGCCAAATATACAATGCATTCCCCTAGGCCCATATAGGTGAAGTTTCATATAGTTGACGTTCACATGACACCACTAGAAGAAGTACACCACAAGTTAAATATCAAACTATTGAATCTTTCTCAACACAACTCCACTACTAACAACATGACTTCTCCCATGTCCTCAAGAACAAAACGAACTACTCACAAGACATCATATATATCATGATCAGAGATGGAATAATGATGTATAACAATCTAAACATAAACAATAATTCAATGGTTCACTCAATAGCATCAACTATAAAGAGTAATCAACACCGAGAAAGTTTCCCCTAAGAATTATGCAAGATTCAACTCAATTGTTACAGCAATATGGAGATGGTGATGAGGGTGCTGATGGTGATGATGATGATGATGATGATGATGATGATCCTGATGAACTCCAGCTTGATGGTGGTGTTGATGGCGACGATATCCCCTCTCCGGGAAGGAATTTCCCCAGCAAAATTCTGTATGCCGGAGAGATCTTTCTCTCTCGGTGTTTTCCGCCCCGCAGAGGCGGCGGAATCTTTCTGTGGTCGCTCCCCGAGTCTTAGGGTTTTGGGAGGAATATATACGCCAGAGGGGAGAGCTAGAGGTAGGCCGGGAAGGCCACACCACCTGGTGGCGCATCCTAGGGTGGCCCGCGCCAGGGGGTTGTGTGGGCCCCCTATGGCCCATCTCCACTCCTCCTTATGGCATCCTTCGTCTTCTAGAAAAATAGGATTTTCCATATATTTTCTCGGATTTTCTGATCTTTGCGAATTTTGCCTCCAAATAGCACCTTTTCCATCAGAATCCTGACTGCAGCGATCCATGCTCCAAAAGTCATCAACCATGCAAAAACAGATGAAATAACATAAGTATCATCTCTTAATATGAAATATATCAATGAATAACAGTGAATTATGACATAGAATAGTGATGCAAAATGGACGTATCAACTCCCCCCAAGCTTAGACTTCGCTTGTCCTCAAGCAAAACTGAGCTCAATAAACATGGCCTCAGGTTTATGGAGTGAAGAGTCGATAAAAGAATACGGACAAGAAGCATCACATTCATCAATACATAGATCATAATAGAAGACAACTCACTATTATATAACTTAACTTGCAATAAGTAAAGGAAACATAATAAAGATATATAAAGTGAATCATAATTGGTAATGGCAAACCTAGCTCTTGGTCAAAGAATAGTTGATAATTTGCTGGAGTTCAGAAATAACTGGTTTTTCAATGATAGCTTTCAAAGTAGTAATCACCAAGATAAGAGCAATGTGCAAAACAAGGAACATAAGAGACATGATTGAATAAATCATCATATGAATGAAACACAACAACTCAAAATACTTGCTGAGATAGAAAGGAATATGTTTACTGACTCAACTACAAAGTAAAAGAAAGGCCCTTCGCAGAGAGAAGCAGGGATTGCAAGTTTCATAAAGAGCTCCCAAAAATTATGGTACTTATTAGCTTTCAGCTCTCATTGCCCCTATCATAGGCATCTTTAGGTGATTAAGGTTAAAGTGATCAAATATAAGGATATGCTTGACAAGTTGTAGATTGAGAATCTCATGTCCCTTGAATACGAGGGCCGCTCCTCATGCTACTCAAGTTTAGCCAGCGGTAAGTTCTTGTCATCGTAAGCATATGTGTATCATAGAGAACCGCCAACGGGGTACCCCTTGCCCGATGATACGGAAGAATCCTCATATTAAATGATAAGGCAAGCAGACAACAAGCATCTCAGCAATATTCTTATTTACCATGGGAATATGGTGCTTTTTCTCTCTGTCCTCTTTTCATAATTTCTTTTTTTCTCTTTTTTCTAAATATCAGACTCTTTTTTTATAAGAATAATGCTTCATAGATAGCTCATTATGGTTACGCTGCAGGTTTCCACCATGTCAGCATGGATTAGACCAGCGGCCCAGGCGTTTCTCTAACACACATGCATAACTCCATGGACTTACAAGCTCCCCTTTCACTTCACACCGACGACATCCATAGACAAAAGAACATGATATCAACTAGGTACAAAGTACTAGTGCAATGTTGAAAGCGTTCCCCATGACAGCATGGTTCTGCTAATTCACAACTTACAAAGCGCAAGCATATACGGAACATAGGTGAGCACAATGGTTCAAGTTTATTAAGTGCAAGAAAGTAAAATGTGCCATCAAGTTCGTGAGAGCTTTAATCACTAATTTTCACATAACAAGTTTAATTTGGAAGGTAGATAAAAACAAGAATTTACTTGGAATAGCAATAGTGCTAATAGGTAGGTATGGTGGATATAAATGGCAAAGGTTTAGTTTTAAAGGATTGGATGCACGAGAAGAATTCCCTCTCAGTACAGGTTTTTGGCTAGCAAGGCTGGGTAGCAAGTACAAGAGTTGAAGGAAACAAACAAACATACAAGTGATAAAAATCAAACATGCAATCTTCCTTGGAAGCACAAAAGATCTTAACTAGAGAATACTAAACTTATGAGCAAATCAAGAAAGAAAGATGATGAAATTATTTTTCTTTAGAGTACTTTTATCTTTTCATTCAACTCTCAAAAATAGTGTTGCTACTGACCGAGCCAGGTTTGCCAAAACCAACTAAATTAACTCAATGATCCCAAAGTGATACCAATACTAACAACAAGATCAATCATATAACCATGAATTGAAAACTAATATAAGATATGCAAAAGAGTAAATGATAGAACTTCTCATTAATATTCCATAACGGCAACTCACACCAAGGGATACATTTCTAACGAGAGAGGGGACACTTCCATAATGCAAACCATCCTACATGATAACTTCTCTATTCATGATATGACTCTACTAAAAAGGTAAAAAGATAGAAGATATTGATATGATACCGCGACATTCCCCCAAGCTTGGAACAAACCAAGGGGATGCCAAACCTGATGACGAATTGCTCCTTCGGTGGTGGTGGTATCCTCTCATCATCGTCCGACTTCCAGAGTAAGGGCTTCCCATCAACAAAGGACATTGTGGTCTCCAGCATCCTGAAACTTGCAGCAGTACTTATGCGTTTAAACCTAACCTCATACTCATAGTTTTGATTTTGAACGTTGTAGAGTTGTGCTTACAGTTCGTTGGTTGTTTGGCGGAGTGAGAGGACTTCATACTTGAGCTCAGCATTCTCCTCTTGGTGCTCGTCGATGAGTTCGGAACAAATCTTATGGATGATATCCACTTCGCGTTCCGCCATCTTCTTGTACCTAATGACTTCTTGCTCCAGTGTTTCCATCCTGTCCTCCAGACTTCCTTCACCCTTAGGGCCTTGAACCTCTTTTATCCGGACCTCCCCATCTTCAAGCAACAACTTCTTGGGATGAATCTTCAACTCTCTCATGTATGGGTTGATGATATCATCTAAAGAATCTTCGTTGGCTGATCCAGAGGAAGACATTGTGGCTCCGAATCTGGGACTCTACTTGTCAGAAACAGATCGAAACGAAAACATGACGTGAACACGATATACAAACCTCGGGAGATCCGGAGGATTATATATTACGAAGTTTCAAAACAAAAGGAAGGTACTGGGAGAAAACGAGTCGGAGACGGAGGCTGAGGTGGCCACACCACCTGGTGGCGTGGCCAGGGGAGGGCCCGCGCCACAGGGTGGTGTGAGCCATCCTGGCTCCGTTTCCGTCCCACTTTCACTTCATAACTATCCTTATTGGCTAAAAACTGCAAAAATATAATTGGATAGTATTTTCGCGGAACTTTTCTTACCAGAACTGTTACCTATTCAAAATTGGAGTCGGCAGGTCTCTGAATTTGGTCCTTGATATTTTTTTCCAGAGTCACCACTTGAATAGCATCAATATTTTCATCTTCATACACTTATTACTTGAGTCATAAAACCTTTCACTTCCTTATTACACCATTATCTCCACTACCTGGAAATTTCTTTCACACAAAACTTCACACAGTTCTCATTAGCAACATTAGTATAAGGGAAGTGATAAAACCTTTTGAGTTCAACTTCAACTGAAAACCATCAAAACATAAGCTACTGTAGCAACTCCTTCCAAAAACCCAAAAATAATTTAAAAAGGAAATCGAATAAAGAAGCAAATGCAAGAGTGGCAACATTTGTCAAAACAGACCAGAAGGTAAAGATCAATTTTTTCGAAAATCTTCTATTGCTTTAATCAAAAAGTGCAAAACCAATGAAAGTTAAATAACAATATGGGGCAAAACCACAAAAAATTACAGCTCAATCCGACATACAGAGATCTCTCACGAATTTTTACGGTGAAGCACAAAAATCTGTTTCGGGACAGCAACTTCCCCAAATCTTACTTCTCTCTCATTAGAGGTTGATATTGACACAAAAACCAAACAAAAAGGATAAGGAGCGGTTATTACTGAAGTAATAACTTACAAGACTCAAAGAAAAAGAAAAACAGTTTGAAAGCAAAAATAAACTGGGTTGTCTCCCAAAAAGCTCTTTCTTTATAGCCATTAAGATGGGCATGATAATTTTCAAGATGCTCACATAGGAATATGAATTGAGTTGAAAGGGAGCATTAAGAAGCAAAAATACACACATTTAAGTATAACCCACTTCCTATGCAAGGGAATTTTGTAAACAAACAAGTTGTTGAAACCAGAGGCTACTAGCATAGGAAGGCAAAACAAGTGCAACATAAAAACTTTCAGCATAAAACGAGGAAACTTGATATTATTGAGATGCATTAGAACACTTTTCCCTCTCTCTTAGTAACTTTCAGTATCATGCATAAGCTTAACAATATAACTATCACAAGGACCATCGTAACAATGATCACTTATTCTAACAGAAAACACAGGAATACTAGCTCTCATAATACTACTTTGTGAAACAATATTAGAGGTATCCTTACAAAGGATAATGTGTCCTTCTTCTACATATTTAGTGACAAAGTCTTTCACATTTGCTATTATAGGTTCATCAACCATTTGTTTATCAGGTTCAATAGCTTCATTCGTACTTTCATTAACCATACTAGCTATCATAGAATGTTCCTTTATCTTAACTGGGAAATGCATTTTCTCAATGTAAGGTTCAGGTAAAACACGATTAGCAGTATAAACTTCAGTATTTCTTGCAGGAACAATCTTAGCAATATCTTTATAAGTTTCATGATACTTATTCCACTTCTTTTTAGGCACTTCAATATAGTAAGAAAAAGCCTTAAAATAAGAGGCAATAGCTTGAGAGTCTAGACCATAGGCATTTTTAATATTTTAAAAGTCATCAGTTACCATAAAAGATTCATTATAATCATAATTTATACCTGACTTTCTACCTTTGTCATTCTCCCAAGCTTTAGCATTGTCTTGAATATGGTCCAGAAGATCCTATTTAGCTTCTTCTTCCATGCGAGTAAATGATCCAGCACAAGAAGCATCCAATAAATCCTTATCATTTAGAGGGAGCCTTGCATAAAAGTTATTCATAATAATATTGTTGGGGAGCTCATGAATGGGACATTTTAGCATTAGTAACTTCAATCTCCCCATGCTTGAGCTGTATTCTCTCCATCAAGAGGCCAAAAGTTGTATATTTGATTCCGATCTTTATGAATCTCACTAGGAGGATACAATTTTGAATAAAAGAGAGGCACTATTTCCTCCCATTCCAGAGCTTGACCATTCTTCAACAGCTTATACCATTCCTCAACTCTTCCTTTCAGTGATAATGAGAATAACTTCTTCTTAACTTGATCTGTAGTAATACCTGCACACTTGAACAACCCGCATAATTCGTGTATAAAGAGTAAATGATCACCGGGATGGACTGTTCCATCCCCAACATAGTAGTTATCCATAACACGATCAATAATTCTTGTAGGTATTTTAAAAGCATCATTCTCAGCAGGTGGTGGTTCGTCTACTACGTTAGCAGTGGTAGTAGCATTACCAAATAAGAAACACAGCGAATTATCCATAACGAAAATAAAGCAACTAACAGAAGTAAACAATACTCACAATAGAAGTTTCCTTTACCAGTTCCACTCTCCAATAGTGCCTCAGTCCCCGGCAACGGCACCAGAAAATATTCTTGATGACCCACAAGTATAGGGGGTGTATCGCAGTATTTTCGATAAGTAAGTGTGTCGAACCCAACGAGGAGCAGAAGGTGCTGGCTAGTGGTATGGATCAGAAATTCTCTGCAAATACTTAGCAAACAGATTTTTAGGGGTTTTTGATAAAGCAAGTAAATAAAGTAAGAGTAAATAAAAGACAGTAGGAATAAATACAGCAAGTGGCCCAATCCTTTATGCAGCAAAGGACAAGCTGGTTGTATTACTTAAGATGACCAAACGTTCTCGAGAACACATGGGAAGACTGTCAAGTGCTTTCGCTTCATATAGTTGATTAATCTTCTTTAGCTTGCTAAGTGTTGTGTGGGTGAACCTGTGCTAATGTACCGACCTTCCTAGGACTAATACATACTTGTGATTATACCCCTTGCAAATATCCGTAAGTACAAGAAAGTAATTAAGGTAGAAACCTAACCACAACTTTAAACTCTAAGACCCTTACGTCCCTTGTGCAATGGTTTCCTAACGGGGGTTTAGGTTTCTGTCACTCCGGCAACCCCTACGATTAGTAGCCAAATACACAATGCATTCCCCTAGGCCCATATAGGTGAAGTGTCATGTAGTCGACGTTCACATGACACCACTAGAAGAAGTACACCACAAGTTAAATATCAAACTATTGAATCTTTCTCAACACAACTCCACTACTAACAACATGACTTCTCCCATGTCCTCAAGAACAAAACGAACTACTCACAAGACATCATATGGATCATGATCAGAGATGGAATAATGATGTATAACAATCTGAACATAAACAATAATTCAATGGTTCACTCAATAGCATCAACTACAAAGAGTAATCAACACCGGAAAAGTTTCCCCTAAGAAGTATGCGAGATTCAACCCAATTGTTACAGCAATATGGAGATGGTGATGAGGGTGCTGATGGTGATGACGGTGGTGATGATGATGATGATGATGATGATGATCCCGATGAAGTCTAGCTTGATGGTGGTGTTGATGGCGACGATATCCCCTCTCTGGGAAGGAATTTCCCCGATAGAATTCTGTCTGCCGGAGAGATCTTTCTTTCTTGGTGTTTTCCGTCCCGTAGAGCCGGCAGAATCTTTCTGTGGTCGCTCCCCGAGTCTTAGGGTTTCGAGAGGAATATATACGCCAGAGGGGAGATCCAGAGGTGGGCTAGGGCGGCCACACCACCTGGTGGCGCGGCCTAGGGTGGCCCGTGCTAGGGGGTGGTGTGGGCTCCCTGTGGCCCATCTCGACTCCTCCTTCTGGCATCCTTTGTCTTCTGGAAAAATAGGATTTTTCATATATTTTTCCGGATTTTCTGATCTTCACGAATTTTGCCTCCAAATAGCACATTTTCCATCAGAATCCTGACTGCAGCGGTCCATGCTTAAAAAGTCATCAACCATGCAAAAACAGATAAAATAACATAAGTATCATCTCTTAATATGAAACATATCAATGAATAACAGTGAATTATGACATAGAATAGTGATGCAAAATGGACGTATCAGTTTCCCATGGACATGGTGATGGAAGACTAGCCACCAGACATGGAGAAGACAACCCCCAATAGTGAATTGGTCGAGGGTTCACCGGATATGGCTCTGACGAACATCCAACTAGCCGGATGCATGGTAGACAAACTCGAATCGGCGAATGTGGTTCCGCCATGGTTGATGATGGAGATAATCAAATTGACATTGAAAAAGGTATCCCGGATTGCCATAGATGACTATCGTTTTTGTTATTTAAGCCTGGGTAAAATGCTACCATTATTTTAGTGCGTATGCTACACCTGGATTTTTTAGTGTTGCATACGTGTTTCTACAATGTTGTCTAGGTTAGATACGTACATTGGATGCTTTGTTTTTTTGTTGCAAACGAAGGCATGCGTTTTTATATTTTACTGAAAATAAGTAGGGATTTGTTGCACATGTTGCTGGTTTTGCTACATTTATGTGTCCAAAATATTACAACGTTTTTGCTACACGCCTATTTGTTGAATATGATTCGGTGGGTTTTGCTACATTTATGTGTCTGAAATGTTACAACATTTTTATACGGTTCATAATGTTTACAGATTCACAAGAAAATATTTTAAAACAATGTACTGTAGCATTTTTTGGAAACGCTACATACGTTAAAAAATGCTATACATGGTGAGTTTTACAAATTAACAGGAAATATTTTAAAACAAAATAATGTCTGCACTTTTGAAACTGTTACATACATAGAACAGTTGTTGCGATTGGAATTTTTTTAAAGCACTGTTGACTTGGGAGCACGCATGCATGTTAGCCTACTGATTCCTAGAGTTGGCCTTTCTTTTGGTGCATGGAGATGAGACCACAGCATACCTATCCAAGACGTGACAGCATCACAGCAAGGCTATTCTGACCCGTGTGGTTTTCGATGGCCTGATGGAAAAACCGGCTGGGCAAGGCAGTGCGCGCGAGAGATCAGTTTTTGTAATCTACTGGTGTGGACGGCGGTGTCATCTTCCGGTTGGCGTAGCCGTAGCAACGCCGGTCGGCCCCGGATCCAGAGTCCACGAGTCACCCAATTTGGTGGCATCACGATCCAAGAGACCGGGTAGAAACACGACGATCCGCCGGCATGCGCGCCATCGAAAGTTCCAGTGGCTACAAACTCTGAAATTTGTACGTGCTGGGACCCATGCCGATTGGCTAAATTCATCACGGGGATCGGAGGCTACTGGACCGACTGACTGCCGACGTGCTGAAATATCATAGTACGACGGTGAGTGTAGAGAACAAAATGACCATGTAGAACAAAAATATCATAGTACCCTAGGCACATGTAGAACAAAAATATCATAGTACGACGTGCTGAAATATCATAGTATCCTAGGCACATGTAGAACAAAAACTTGACCGAGAGCCACCTTCTCTCGAACAAAATGAATGTCGATCTCTATATGTTTGGTACGACGGTGTTGAACCGGATTCCCTGACATGTAAACAGCTGAAATATTATCATAGTAAACAATAGTAGCTTGCTCAATAGGATGATGCAACTCCGACAATAACTGGCGCAACCAAACCGTATCAGCAATCGCATGAGCCACAACACGATACTCAGCTTCGGCTGACAAGCGAGAAACTGTAACCTGCCCTTTTGAAGACCAAGAAACCAAGAAAAACACAAAATCCGGATATGGACCGTCGAGTATCGGGGCAACCAGCCCAGTGTGCATCATAGTAGGCTGTCAACGAGGTAGGAGAGGATTTGTTTATATGAAGACCTAAATCTAATGTGCCTTTGAGATACCGAAGAATACGTTTTACATGGTTGAAGTGAGGAACTCGAGGATCATGCATGTAAAGGCAAGCTTGTTGGACAGAAAAAGAAATTTCAGGATGAGTAAGAGTAAGATATTGGAGGGCGTCGGTAAGAGTATGATAAAGAGAAGGATCAGAAAAGGGATCACCATCGGCAGAAAGTTTTGAACTTGTACCAGCATGAGTAAGAGACGGTTCACAATCAAGCATACCAGCATGAGAAAGAAGATCTAGGGTGTACTGACGTTGAGATAAGAAAAGACCAGATGAGTCACGGATGACAGCAATACCTAAGAAGTGATGAAGAAGATCTAGATCGAACATAGAAAATTCTTTGCGAAGAAAAGAGATAATATGATCTAAAAAGTGTTGTGAGGAAGCTGTGAGAATAATATCATCAACATAGAGAAGTAGATAAGCGGTGTCGGTATTATGATGAAAGGTGAAGAGAGAAGTGTTAGAACGAGAAAGAGTAAAGCCAATTGTTTGAGCATAAGTAGAAAAACGTTGAAACCAAGCCCGTGGTGCTTGTCTTAGACCATAGAGAGATTTTTGAAGAAGACAAACATGATTAGGATAAGAGGAATTTTTTAAGCCAAGAGGTTGTTGACAATAAACGTTTCTTGAAGAGAGCCATGAAGAAAAGCGTTTTTGACATCGAGTTGATGGATGGACCAAAAAGAAGAAACGACGATGCTAAGAATAGTACGAATAGTGGTGGGTTTGACAACTTGAGAGAAAGTCTCATCATAATCGATGCCGTGTTGGTGAGAGTAACCACGACATATCCATCAAGCTTTATAAACTGCAAGACTTCTATCGGAATTAAATGTGTGTCGAAAAACCCATTTGCCGGAAACTATATTAGTGTTTGATGGACGAGGCTAATTTCCATGTATTATTTTGAATAAGAGCATCATATTTATCTTTCATGGCTACGGCCCAATTAGGATCTAGGAGAGCTGATTTGTAAGATTTGGGAATAGAGGAAGAAGTGATGGCTCGTGATTGATGAGCTCGTTGGGGAACTCCAAGAGGAAGGTATGATGAGCACAAAAGTAAGTTTCCCTTAGTTATGAAACCAAGGTTATCGAACCAGTAGGAGCAAGGAAACACCCCAAAGGTGTTGCTAGCTGAGCCTTGGCAGGACGCATTACCGGTGCTAGTAGCAACGTGGAGACCTGCACAACACAACCACAGAACTCTGTCCCCAACTTGCGATGAGGTTGTCAATCTCACCGGTTTTGCTGAAAACAAAGGATTAAACGTATCGAATGTAAGGAAGTAATAGTTTGTAGAAAGTAAACACAAAGCAGTAAACAGTTTGTAGATTGTATGTAAAAGAAAGGACTGGGGTCCATAGTTCACTAGAGGTGGCTCTCCTTAAGATAGATAACATGTTGGGTGAACAAATTACAGCAGGGCAATTGATAAACATCGAGAAAGCATACAAGCATATACTAATCATTTTGACTCCTTTGAGACTTGATTGGGCATTACAACATTATACATAGACCGCCATCCAACTGCATCTATGACTAATAATCCACCTTCAGGTTATCATCTGAACCCCCTCCAGTATTAAGTTGCAAGCAACAGATTATTGCTTTACGAATTGCATGTAATGTAAACAATACGATTGTTCTATGAACAAAGGATTGTTTTTTTCTCCCTAGTAGCAACAACACATCTAGTACCTTAGAGATGTATGTCACTTCCCCATATTACCAGAGGCATGAACCCACTATCGAGCATAAATACTAACTCTTGGAGTTGCTAGCATCTACTTGGCCAAGATAGCTACTAACAACGGAAAGCGTGCAAGATCACAAATAACAAAGGCATGATAGACTCAATAATCAATATAAAATAGCATCTCAATATCCATCGGATCCCCGCAAACACAAAATGCAGAATTATAAATAGATGATCTTGATCATGAACGGAGCTCACAAGATCTAGACATGAAAGCACAAAGGAGGAGAACCATCCATCTAGCTACTACATGGACCCGTAGTCCAGAGATGAACTACTCACGCATCACACCGGAGGCTTGCATGATGATGAAGAAGGCCTCCAGGGTGAATCCCCCTCTCTGGCAGGGTGCCAGGAAGAGCTTCAGATCCCTCCCAATCTAGGGATGGAGACAATGGCGGCTACAGACTCTTTCGTGGATTTTTGATCGGGTACTTAGGGTTTTGGTACCGAAGGCAATATATAGGCGGAACGAGAGGCCGAGGGGGTGACTGGGCTGGCCACACCACCCCCTGGCGCGGGCCAAGCTTGGCCGCGCGGCCAGGTGGTGTGGACGCCCTCTGGCCCTTCTCCGTCTTGTATTCTGGCTCCAAGTGTCTTCGGTAAAATAGCGACTTTGGCTTTTGTCCCGTCCAATTCCGAGAATATTCATTTTCTGACTTTCCTGGAACCAAAAACAGCAGAAAACAGGCAGCTGGCACTGTGGCTCTTGTTAATAGATTAGTCCAAGAAATCATATAAAAAGTACTCCAAAGTGTGGACAAAACATAAGAAAGTAGATAAAACCAAGTATGGAACATCAAAAATTATAGATACATTTGCAATGTATCAACATCCCCAAGCTTAACTCCTGCTCGTCCTCGAGTAGGTAAGTGATAAAAAGAAAGAATAATTTTTGAGGTGACATGCACCATCATAAACTTGATCAAAGTATTTGTAAAACATTCAAAGCTGGGATCATAGTACTTCAATCATAACATGAAAGACAAAGTTCTAGCAATACGACAAAGAAACTATGATGCAACATGAAAAGGCACAAACAAAAGATTCATGAATAACAATGCTTTGCAAGACGTTTGTTTGTTTCACATAAAGAAAACACAGCATAAAAGTATTCAGCTTGTCCCTCATAGAGTAGCAAATATAAAATGCATAGGACACCTTCAAAGTTCATAAGAGTGACTAGATACAAATAGTTTAAAACAAGCAATATCAAGTTATGCATTAATCAACTAGTCTTGGGACAATGCACACAGAACTAAGAATGGCCACTGATGGCTCGTGGTTGATGTAGAGCTCGTTGGGAACCCCAAGAGGAAGGTATGATGAGCACAGTAGAAAGTTTCCCTCAGTTATGAAAGCAAGGTTTAATCGAACCAGTAGGAGTAAGGAAACACCCCAAAGGTGTTGCTAGCTCAGCCTTGGCAGGGCGCACTACCGGTGCTAGTAGCAACGTGGAGACCTGCACAACACAACCACAGAACTCTGTCCCCAACTTGCGATGCGGTTGTCAATCTCACCGTGTTTTGCTGAAAACAAAGGATTAAACGTATCGAATGGAAAGAAGTAATAGTTTGCAGAAAGTAAACACAAAGCAGTAAACAGTTTATAGATTGTATGTAAAGAAAATGACTGGGATCCATAGTTCACTAGAGGTGGCTCTCCTTAAGATAGATAACATGCTTGGTGAACAAATTACAGCGGGGCAATTGGCAAACATCGAGAAAGAAATACATGCATATACTAATCATCTTGACTCCTTTGAGACTTGATTGGGCATTACAATATTATACATAGACCGCCATCCAACTACATCTATGACTAATAATCCACCTTCAGGTTATCATCTGAACCCCCTCCAGCATTAAGTTGCAAGCAATAAATTATTGCTTTACAAATTGCATGTAAAGTAAACAATACGATTGTTCTATGAACAAAGGATTGTTGTTTTCTCCCTAGTAGCAACATCACATCTAGTACCTTAGAGATTTCTGTCACTTCCCTAGATTACCAGAGGCATGAACCCACTATCGAGTATAAATACTAACTCTTGGAGTTGTTAGCATCTACTTGGCCAAGATAGCTACTAACAACGGAAAGCGTGCAAGATCACAAATAAGAAAGACATGATAGAATCAATAATCAATCTGAAATAGCATCTCAATATCCATCGGATCCCCGCAAACACAACATGCAGAATTACAAATAGATGATCTTGATCATGAACGGAGCTCACAAGATCTAGACATGAAAGCACAAAGGAGGAGAACCAGCCATCTAGCTACTACATGGATCCGTAGTCCAAGGATGAACTACTCACGCATCACACCGGAGGCTTGCATGATGATGAAGAAGGTCTCCAGGGTGAATTTCCCTCTCCGGCAAGGTGCCGGGAAGAGCTTCAGATCCCTCCTGATCTAGGGATGGAGATGACGGTGGCTATAGACTCTTTCGTGGATTTTTGATCGGGTACTTAGGGTTTTCCTCCCGAGGGCATCTTATAGGCGGAAGGGGAGGCCGAGGGGGTGCCGGAGGCGGCCAGACCACCCCCTGGCGCGGGCCAGGCTGGGCCGCGCGGCCAGGTGGTGTGGTGCCCCCTGGCCCCTCTCCATCTCGTACTCTGGCATCTGATGACTTCTCGAAAAATAGGCACTTTGGCTTTTGTCCCGTCCAATTCCGAGAATATTCATTTTCTGACTTTCCTGGAACCATAAACAGTAGAAAACAAGCAGCTGGCACTGTGGCTCTTGTTAATAGGTTAGTCCAAGAAATCATATGAAAAGTACTCCAAAGTGTGGACAAAACACAAGAAAGTGGATAAAACCAAGCATGGTACATCAAAAATTATAGATACATTTGCAACGTATAAAAATCTCCAAGCTTAACTCCTTCTCGTCCTTGAGTAGGTAAGTGATAAAAAGAAAGAATAATTTTTGAGGTGACATGCACCATCATAAACTTGATCAAAGTATTTGTAAAACATTCAAAGCTGGGATCATAGTACTTCAATCATAACATGAAAGACAAAGTTCTAGAAATAAGACAAAGAAACTATGATGCAACATGAAAAGGCAGAAACAAAAGATTCATGAATAACAATGCTTTTCAATACGTTTTTTTGTTTCACATAAAGAAAACATAGCATAATAGCATTCAACTTGTCCCTCATAGAGTAGCAAAACATAAATGCATAGGACACCTTCAAAGTTCATAAGAGTGACCAGATACAAATAGTTTAAAACAAGCAATATCAAGTTATGCAGCAATCAACTAGTCTTGGGACAATGCACATAGAACTAAGAATGGCCACTATGCTCTCAAAGTAGGTGCATAAAGGTAGAAGGTGGAGACTCAATATAATGGTGGAAGAAAGGCCTTCATAAAAGGAAGTAGGGATTCAAGTCTCATAAAGAGCTTCCAAAAATTATGGTACTTATAGCTTTTAGCTCTCATTGCCCCTGTCATAAGCATCTTTAAGGTGATTAAGGTTAAAGTGACACAACTAAGAGGATATGCTTGACAAGTTATAAACCGAAATCTCATGCCCCTTACTTACGAAGACCGATCCTCATGCTACTCAACTTTAGTCACGAGTAAGCTCTTGTCATTGTAAGTACATGTGTATCATAAAGAACCGCCAACGGGGTACCCCTTGAACATGATACAGGAGCTATCCCATAATCAAAATGACAAGGCAAGCAGACAATGAGCATCTCAGCGATCTTTTTATTTGCTATTTGCATAGGTTTTTATTGAGGATACTTCATAGAGTGCTCATTATGGTGATGCTGCAAGTTTCCACCATGATTAGGCATGGCTTGGGCTAGCGGCCCAGGCGTTTCTCTAACACACATACAAACTGAAGGAGATATGCCCTAGAGGCAAATAAGAAATAGGTTTTTATTATCATATCTCAATTAGTTTATAATAGTTTCATATTGTGCTAGAACTATGCCAAGTAGAAACACTGGTACAGGTGTGGTATGAAACAACCAAGTCCCTAGTAGCCTCTATTCATACTAGTTCGTTGGTCACGAAGATGATCTGGGTTTCAAGATCATGGGCATTTATGCCGACTGACAACGAGATCATGTCATTGGAGAATGATGTGGTTGGAAATTCCTCGAAGGATTGCAACACGATCAAGTCATACAGTTCATTGTTGCAACAGCTATACCTAGAATCATTCTCCTTAGTCCGTCAGCTCATATTACTCACTGTTTCCCTAGGCTGCTTTGACTGCATCCAACGCCACTTGGTAATACAGTGGTTATAATAGTGTATGTTGGGTATTCCGAAGGAACAGTAGATGACATGTGACTGCAAGACCGGGATTTGTTCACCCACATGACGGGTAAAGATACATACGGCCGTCTTGGTGAGATTACATCTATAAATGTTGCAACATGTGACTAGGTCACAGGAATGTAATATCACGGTAACAAGAAAACATAACTTGTTGTGAACGAGATTGAACAAGGTATAAGATACCATTGATCGGATCTCGGACAAGTTGTATCGAGAAACAAAAGGAAGAGGATGCTACATTTAGACGGTTCAAACGACATTGTCATCATGAATGCATAGGGGTCACATGGATATCCCTGGTCCCTCTGTTGATCATTGATACAGATCATGTCTAGAGCATTCCCGAGCCGTGAGAGGATACACTTAAGGGTACGATGAGAGCGATCATTCGTAAGACGGAATCACAGTAGAGAAACAGAGAAAGCCAGAATCGTTCCGCGGAGAGATCCGAAGTTGTTCGGAGAAAGAGTAAAGGAAAGCCCCGAAAAGTGTTTTCGGATAAATGGGAATTTAAATATATATTTATTATATGTGAATTATGAATTAATATATTATAAATAATATTTAAGTTAAGATTTATAAAGTCAACTTTTATATTAGGCTAAATCCCGGAGGGAAATAGCCTAGAAATAAAACTGCAGGAAAATAAAAGGAAAAAGAAAAATAGCCAGCCCAAGTGGGCGGCGGATAATAGCCGCCACACTGGGCGGCGGATAGTTGGGCGACGCTGGGCCGCCGCTGCCAGCCGGCCCACCCGGGCGAGGCGGGGCAAAGGCCCACCCGGGCAGCTGGCTACCGCTGCCGCCTCTGGCGGGCCGCACGGGCTGGCCGGCCCACCCGAGTCGCCTCCCCTGGCTGCTGGTGTAGCTGGGCCGCGGTGCGGGCGCCGGACCACCCGGCCGCTGGGCGCCTGGCTGCGAGCTGGGCCCCGCGGGTAAGGTGGTCGGCCCACCCGGCTGGCTGCAGCCTGCTGCTGTGTCTCTTTTCTTTTTATTTAGTATTTTTCTGTTTGTCTATTTGGGCTGAGTTAATTTGGGGCGCTTGAATGTTGTGAGCCGGAGCTGTTGCCCGATAAAGATGATGAAGATCAAGAAGGAGCAAGGGGTGACCTGCGAGGTGCTTCGTGACCTTGAGGTTGGCTTCAAGTACGACTACATCAACCACGTTCCCCGCGAAATGTTAACCGCGTACAGACTACAAGGTATGTATTCTCTACGCATTGGCCGTTACCGCATTACTACATAGATAGATCCTAGGCTAAGTTTCCGGGGATCCTTCGTAGGAAATTTTTTGTTTTCTGCGCCGATCCCCAACAGTGGTATCAAAGTCAATCTATGCGTAGGAGTGATGTACGGCCAGTACGCACAAGTATTATGCGGGCATTGATCCCTTAGTTGTTACCCTCTAAACGTGTACTTGTTTATATGGCGGCATTGTTTGATGAAGCGGCCCGGACCGACCTTACGCGTATTCATACGCGAGACTGGTTCCACGCTCAACATACGGCTTGTACCGTATAAGTGGCTAGCGGGTGTCTGTCTCTCATTCAATAGTTGATATAGCATTTACAACGGAGGGCTCCGAAAGGGGTGTAATAGAGACAACTGTCGGATCCATGTTGTGGTTGGAAAGTTTGTAGTTTAGAAACGGTTCTAGTGCGAAAGCCCTAACAACCACGTAAAACTTGCAATAGATAAAGTAGAGGCGTCTAACTTTATTTTGCAGGGGGCATGTGATTATGATATGGCATTGGTCGATACGAAGGTAAATTAGTTTACTTTTATGTTACTAAGTAATATAGTAATAGTCATCATTCCGATGGACGACCTAGTGGCGGCGTCGTGGACTTGGCGTCAAACCAAGGGCATGATGGAGATCATGCCGGAGCGCTCGATGGAGATCAAGGCGCAAGAAATACCATATCATATCACATTATACATATGATGTTGATACCAGTTTTTACATCTTATTGTGTGCTAGTATTTAGATACTCAACGGTAGCAAATAAGATAATCCCTATTGAATTCCAATGTTCCGTGTTCCCCTTGTGTGTGCACCACCAAGAAAGTTCTTCGGTATGAGGCGATCCAGGGTTATAGGCCTGGGTGTCAGACATATCTACATTCGCATACAGTGGGTGTAAGCCATGTTGCACAGCGAATACACACACGTTAGATTTGGCGAGCCTAGCACGCTAGAGAAGCGTGGCCTCGGAACACAAGAGATCGAAAGATCGAGCATGAGTCACATAGATGATGTGATTGGCATTATTGAATGTCTACCTTTGATAATGCACTGATGGCCGTGACGATCGGGGGAGGTGCAGAGGATAGGGATCATGCGATCACTAAAATCGTCTAGGGGATTACCAGTTTAGTGGAGACCAATTATAATTTGATCTCTTATTATAAACTTAGTCTAGATGTCTGTTTGCAAATATCTTAGTAGACCTTAGCCTATCCCATTGAGGTCCTTTACGACCATGGGAATATATTGCTTAATTTGGAACTTAGCAAAAGGGTCCAACTTCATAGATTAATACCCACTTCTCAGGGATATCCTCGTAAAGGTGATCTTCTCTTCTTGACACAATAATCATTAGGAGATAATCCGATGACTCCGGAATGTTTCCAGAAACACTTAGCGATCTTGCATTAGAGTTGAGAACTCTTAGAAGAGCTTGATTGCAAATGGAGTCATAGATGGAAAAAGATGTTAGATATACATATTATAAATGTGGTTCTTGCAAAACTTGTTGCAAATTGCAAAGTATTTGATACTTGTGCCTTTTTTGAAAACAGGAGAATCTGCTTGAGAATTGCTGGATTTGAGGCAAAGTGACTTAATCGCGGCAAGCAAAACAGTTGATGGCCGACATCACCTCTTCCCTCAAAAGTTTGTCATTTGGATTAGTGGACTTGAATATAATTTTGTAATCCCTGTTTGTGTGTCTTGCTTTTGGCGAGACGATTATTCATATGAACAAGTTACAAACCAGTTTGTACTATTCTTATGAACAATACCTTATGGTCACATTACAATTACAAATAATTTATTCTCATCACTATGTTAATGATAATAGTTTAAACATTTATAAAGGATTGGAATGCGAAAAGATATCCAAAACTTAATAATGAAAAGACACTATAGTTTAAGTCATTTTGGTTATTGCATGTTCTTTATGAAAGATCGGGGTCCTAGATGCTTAATCTAGAGACTTTGCAAAACCATGCCTCTTGGGCAGAATGACTAAAACTCCGCATTCTAGTAAAACGGTGATATGCGAAGAAATGTTGAATCTTATACATAGTGATGTATCATATTTTCAACAAGTAGTGGAAATCATTTATTGTGGACTTAAGTGAATAAGCGTATTTACTTAATGAAACATGAAGTTTGAAATGATTTGAATTGTTCAAATGAGTTCATAACTAAATGGGATATTGAATTAACAAGTCTCTTCGATTTGATCGACACGACAAAAGTATTCAAGTTAAAGTTTATCATAAAAGGAACTTGTGAAAGATGTTTCACAAATTATGATAATTGGATGAATTCAAACTTTGTTGAAGTGTCTAAACATCATAATCATTATGTATTAAGATACATATGGTATAATATCATCTCTTATAGGGGTTATAGTTGTCGTTTAGAGTTAGAGATCAAAATAAGCAAACACTCATTTGAAATACAAAGGAACATCTAAAGATTCATGGAAACAACACCATAAGTGTTATGGCAAGTTCGAGTTTCTGGAGATTTCGACAAGTCGAAGTCGTGGCGAATAAATAAGTCTTTGTAAAGGATTCTTAGGAAGCTATGAATGCATCTTCCACAAGGAGCAAACTTGTTGTTGTCCTAAATTGATGTGTCTTGATGAAGATACAGGTAGAAGAAAGTGGAAGATCAAGGTATCTGACCTTGCCTTCGAATTGTTGAGTGGCGCAGCGGAATTTGTTTCGTGAAACAAACTCTACAAATAGAGAAGAAACTATTGATAATGATCATAAAGTGAATACTTTTACTAAAGTAAGTAGGATTCAACTATATATTCTACAAGTTCGTGGAATTATATTATTGATTAACTTGTCATGTTTTGAACAAGACATACCTACGAATTACAAAGAAGCGTGATGGATCTAAGTACGAGAAATCAATGGTCATTGAAATCTCGTTAGTGGAATTCTCGATTTGATGATGATCAAAGAATTTTGGAATGTCCAAAATTATTGAGAGGACCTAGATTTGAGTGGGAGCAAATCATCTTGGCTAATTCATAATATGTAGTTGACATATTCTGAGTGGGAGCTAAGTGAAATCCTTGGATCTCAAACATGAATGTCATATTTGAGTGGGAGCGTGAAATCATTCTATGATATGTGGACGACATATGTGAATGATGTGATTGATGTTAATAACGTTTAAGTTAGTTAAATAAGGATGAAGTTGAAGTTATTAAACAAAGAGATCTATCAGGATATATTGGTGAGTTTAATAAAACACTGAATGTCGAATGCTTCCTGGACTTGATTCTAAAAGATGTTCAGAATGTCCTAAGACAAGATTCCGAAGAAGTTCAGAATGAAACAAGGTAAGAAAGAAGTTCTTACTGTATGAAGCATTGAGTATTGCAACTATGGTTGAAAGAAAGAGATGTGTTGCATCTCCTATGCATCAGTCATAGGTTCTTCTATATAACCATGTCGTATACTCGTCATAACGTGACCCAAGGTTCTGCTTGGTAAGACAAAGTCTTAACTATAAGAACATGTCTTTAAGTGATTCCTGAGTTGATCACTGAACCAGAATTAAGTTTGTACTTAATTAGCAAGAAGCAATGTAAGTGGCATAGATGCATTTCATGCACTAGGATCTACATAGATACAGAAGGATAAAGGCTACATCTAATGTGATGTATAATGTTATGGCGGGGCTAATTCGCTTTTAACGTAGAATGATGTGTCCCAGGGCCCAGGGCCCATGAGAAAGCCCTCGAGGTTGATCTAAAGTCACTGTAAGCTCCTGGAATCAGGCCTCATTCTGCTACCATGACTATAGTATATACACAAAGGATAGCAAAGTGTGTTTCGAAGTTTAGATGACAACAGTGAATAACGACCATCATCATAAACACTAGAAACAAAAGTCTCACTTTGTTGCCAAACAAATACTTCGACCCATTATAAGATAATGGTGTGAATGCCGAAATTAGGAAGACATTAACGATTTGCAAAAGACATAATGATCTGGTAAAACCGAACATGGACATGATGTTTCCCATGAGCATGCATGATTTGTAAACGCATATGGCATATGGTTTATATGAGTAAAATGCAAGCTAGTTTATTTGTACTCTAGTGCAAGTGGGAGACTGAAGGAGATATGCCCTAGAGGCAAATAAGAAATAGGTTTTTATTATCATATCTCAATTAGTTTATAATAGTTTCATATTGTGCTAGAACTGTGCCAAGTAGAAACATTGGTACAGGTGTGGTATGAAACAACCAAGTCCCTAGTAGCCTCTATTCATACTAGTTCGTTGGCCACGAAGATGATCTAGGTTTCAAGATCATGGGCATTTATGCCGACTGACAACGAGATCATGTCATTGGAGAATGATGTGGTTGGACATTCCTTGAAGGATTGCAACACGATCAAGTCATACAGTTCATTGTTGCAACAGCTATACCTAGACTCCTTCTCCTTAGACCGTGAGCTCATATTACTCACTGTTTCCCTAGGCTGCTTTGACTGCATCAAACGCCACTTGGTAATACAGTGGTTATAAAAGTGTATGTTGGGTATTCCGAAGGAACAATAGATGACATGTGACTACAAGACCGGGATTTGTTCACCCACATGACGGGTAAAGATACATACGGCCGGCTTGGTGAGATTACATCTATAAATGTTGCAACATGTGACTAGGTCACAGGGATGTAATATCACGGTAACAAGAAAACATAACTTGTTGTGAACGAGATTGAACAAGGTATAAGATACCATTGATCGGATCTCGGACAAGTTGTATCAAGAAACAAAAGGAAGAGGATGCTACATTTAGATGGTTCAAACGACATTGTCATCAGGAATGCATAGGGGTCACATGGATATCACTGGTCCCTCTGTTGATCATTGATACAGATCATGTCTAGAGCATTCCCGAGCCATGAGAGGATACACTTAAGGGTACGATGAGAGCGATCATTCGTAAGACGGAATCACAGTAGAGAAAGAGAGAAAGCCAGAATCGTTCCGCGGAGGGATCCGAAGTTGTTCGGAGAAAGAATAAAGGAAAAGCCCCGAAAAGTGTTTTCGGATAAATGGGAATTTAAATATATATTTATTATATGTTAATTATGAATTAATATATAATAAATAATATTTAAGTTAAGATTTATAAAGTCAACTTTTATATTAGGCTAAATCCCGGAGGGAAATAGCCTAGAAACAAAACTGCAGGAAAATAAAAGGAAAAAGAAAAATAGCCAGCCCAAGTGGGCGGCGGACAATAGCCGCCGCACTGGGCGGCGGATAGTTAGGCGACGCGGCTGCCGCTGCTAGCCGGCCCACCCGGACGAGGCGGGGCAAAGGCCCACCTGGGTAGCTGGCTACCGCTGCCGCCTCTAGCGGGCCGCACGGGCTGGCTAGCCCACCCGGGTTGCCTCCCCTGGCCGTCGCCGCTAGCCGCTGGTGCAGCTAGGTCGTGGTGCGGGTGCCGGCCCACCCGGCCGCTGAGCGCCTGGCTGCGAGCTGGGCCCCGCGGGGAAGGTGGCCGGCCCACTCGGCTGGATGCAGCCTGCTGCTGTGTCTCTTTTATTTTTATTTAGTATTTTTCTATTTGTCTATTTGGGCTGAGTTAATTTGGCCCATTTGGCAGTCCGAATTTCTGCTGACTTTTTCCTTTAGTATTAGTCCCACATGGCTTAGCCTTTGAGAAAGGTACACCCCCTTAGCCTATATAAAGGGGTGCCCATGGGTGGGATTAAGATACACCAAACACACCAATATTTGGAGAAGTCCTTTGGTTGACTTCCTCCTTCTCTCTCTCCCTCCATGCCTCGTGACCATGGCCCCAAGTCTGGGCTACGCGATCAAGGCACACCTGCAGTATACCGTTGTGCTGCAGGGATTCTTAGCCGGATATCAACTTCCGCACTCCCGGCGGGATCGGGGAGCCGGAGGTCTCATCGTGCACTGGATGTGTACAAAGACATGAGGCGCAACACTTGGGGCGCTTAAATGTCGTGAGCCAGAGCTGTTGCACGATGAAGATGATGAAGATCAAGAAGGAGCAAGGGGTGACCTGCGAGGAGCTTCGTGACCTTGAGGTCGGCTTCGAGTACGACTACATCAACCACGTTCCCCGCGGAACGTTAACCGCGTACAGACTACAAGGGTATGTATTCTCTATGCATTGGCCGTTACCGCATTACTACATAGATAGATCCTAGGCTAAGTTTCCAGGGATCCTTCGTAGGAAATTTTTTGTTTTTTACGCCGATCCCCAACACAAACTCCATGATCTTACAAGTTCCACTTTTATTTCACACCGCCGGGATCTGTAAGCAAAAGAACATGATATGAATGGGGTACAAAGTACAAGTGCAATGTTGAAAGCGTTCCCCATGATACATGGTTCTGCTAATTTCAACTTATAAAGCGCAAGCATATACGCAACAAAGAAGGATCCAATGGTTCAAGTTTATTAGATGCAAAAAAGTAAAGTGTGCCATCAAGTTCGTGAGAGCTTTAATCACTAGTTTTCTCATAACAAGTTTAATTCAGAAGGTAAACAAAAGCATGAATATACTTGAAATAGCATATGCTAGTAGGTAGGTATGGTGGACTCTTTGGAATAACTAGGTTTAGAGAGTTGGATGCATTAGTGGAACTCATACTTGGTTGTGGTGGCTAGCAAAAGACTGGGAGCGACAAACTAAGAGAGCAATAATGGCCATAATCATGCAGAGCAACAAAACATCATTGATCAAAGCATAAAGTGATACTACAAGTTGAAAACTAAAGGATCATAAAGGCTATGGTGACTTGAGATAGTCATAACACGGTGTGAGCATGCGCCAAGTCAACCCAAATAAAGCATCAAAGGAGAATACCACTATACTATGCTTTAATATGCTAAAACAACGAATGATTCATCCAAGGCACATTAAGCAATATCAATTGTTTATAACAAGTCATGCTACATCAAATAATACTAAGCATAAAGCCAAAACAATATCAAGCATGGCATGACAAAGCATAGGCCACAGTCAAAAACAAGCTCTTTTTACCACATAAGTATGAACTTTCCTACTCTTTTCCAAACGAAACCAAACTATTTGCAAACCAAAGTATGAAAGAGGGGGTCCAACAAATTTATTCAGGAAACTAAGCAAACCAAGAAAACAAAAACTAAAACAAAAACTAAAAAGAAGACGCTCCAAGAACAACACAACTGTGCATAAAACAATAAAAATGAAGCGTTTGGAAGAAACCTGAGATTTTTATTGATGAAGAAGGGGATGCCTTGGGCATCCCCAAGCTTTGACGTTTGTACTTCTTGGATATTTCTTGGGGTGACACGTGTGGAATCCCCAAGCTTGAGCTTTAGTCCATCCTTCATCTCATTACTCATTCCTTTCATACACCTGAAAATTTTCCTTCATACAAAACTTCACACAATCTTTATTAGCAACATTAGTACACTCAAGATAAAAGGTCTTAAGGTTCAGTTCAAACACCAAATAAACTTTCATTAGAACACTAGCTACTGTAGCACTTCCTAAAAAATCTCAATTCCCCAAAAGAACTCAAAAAGGAACCAACAAGAAGCAAATTCAGAAAATGGCAGAAATCTGTCAAAACAGACCAGCAGGTAAAGACGAATTTTTTAGAAGACCTTCTGTTGCTCAAATAAAAAAGTGTTGAACTAACGAAAGTTAGATAACAACGTGGGGCAGAAGCACAAATATTCACGCCTCAAAAAGATGTTCAGAGATTTTACACGAATTTTTATGGTGAAGCACAGAAATCTGTTTCGGGACAGCAACTTTCCCAATCATTACTTCTCTCTCATTAGAGGTTACTCTTGGCACAAAAAGCAAATAAAAAGGATAAGGAGCAGTTACTACTGAAGTAATAACTTCCAAGACTCGTCTAAAACTTTTGGGTTATCTCCCAACAAGTACTTTTCTTTAACGCCTTTAAGTTAGCCATAAGAAGCAAGAAAAAGAATCAAGTGTTCTCAAATGAAAAAGCATTAAGATCAATAGTAGAAATATTTTCAACAAGGCAAGGTATCATCCAAAAAAGTTCTAGAGGATCCTCTCTCAATTCTCTTAGGTTCACTATTCTCATCAAAAGGGTTTGCAGGAACAATCCAATCAAGATTCTTTTCTATGGCATCATGTATTGCTACTAGTTTAAAGGGTATTGGTATCTTAGGTTCCTCCCCATTAGGTTCGGTTTTGTTCATCTTTTCTTGTGTACCAACAACATCTACACATGAGCCTAGCATATGGAAACGTTCAAAGACTTTCCTAGCTTCCTTGGCAACATCATAGAACTCCTTAAACAAAGTTTCTAGAATAAAATCCCTCTTTTCAGGGTCCTCAATTTCTTTAAGCTTAAGAAACATTACTTGCATTAAGGGGTTGAGGTTAACAAACCTAGCTTCTAACATATGAATTAAAGAAGCTGCAACAATCTCATAGTTTGGAGCGAGTTTTGCAAGGGATCTATCCTCTGTATCTTCATGTTTGTTAACATGATTAAAGAATTCTTCAATATTATATTTCGCAATTATAGAACCAGTACCAATTGAAAGGTCTTTCAGCGTGAATTTAGGGATCAACATGGTGAGCTAAGGAAGAGGTGACAACTAAAGGAGACTTAATTTTTTGTGTGTTTTCAAATAAGAAAGAAAACTATTAAAACTAATTTTGTGTGTGTGTTTTTGATAAAGAAACAAGCAAACAAAGCAAAAAGAAACTAAGCAAAACAAAAATAACAAAGTAAAGAGATTGGTTATGAGGGACTCCCCTTGTGAAGATGTCCTTGACTCCTCGGCAACGGCGCCAGAAAAATGCTTGATGGCTCGTGGTTGATGTAGAGCTCGTAGGGAACCCCAAGAGGAAGGTATGATGAGCACAGCAGCAAGTTTCCCTCAGTTATGAAACCAAGGTTTAATCGAACCAGTAGGAGCAAAGAAACACCCCAAAGGTGTTGCTAGCTGAGCCTTGGTAGGGCGCACTACTGGTGCTAGTAGCAACGTGGAGACCTGCACAACACAACCACAGAACTCTGTCCCCAACTTGCCATGAGGTTGTCAATCTCACCGTGTTTTGCTGAAAATAAAGGATTAAACGTATCGAATGGAAAGAAGTAATTGTTTGCAAAAAGTAAACACAAAGCAGTAAACAGTTTATAGATTGTATGTAAAGAAAAGGACCGGGATCCATAGTTCACTAGAGGTGGCTCTCCTTAAGATAGATAACATGCTGGGTGAACAAATTACAGCGGGGCAATTGACAAACATTGAGAAAGCAATACATGCATATACTAATCATCTTGACTCTTTTGAGACTTGATTGGGCATTACAACATTATACATAGACCGCCATCCAACTGCATCTATGACTAATAATCCACCTTCAGGTTATCATCCGAACTCCCTCCAGTATTAAGTTGCAAGCAACAGATTATTGATTTACAAATTGCGTGTAAAGTAAACAATACGATTGTTCTATGAACAAAGGATTGTTGTCTTCTCCCTAGTAGCAACATCACATCTAGTACCTTAGAGATTTCTGTCACTTCCCTAGATTACTTGAGGCATGAACCCACTATCGAGCTTAAATACTAACTCTTGGAGTTGCTAGCATCTACTTGGCCAAGATAGCTACTAACAACGAAAAGCATGCAAGATCACAAATAACAAAGACATGATAGAATCAATAATCAATCTGAAATAGCATCTCAATATCCATTAGATCCCCGCAAACACAACATGCAGAATTACAAATAGATAATCTTGATCATGAATGGAGCTCACAAGATCTAGACATGAAAGCACAAAGGAGGAGAACCAGCCATCTAGCTACTACATGGATCCGTAGTCCAAGGATGAACTACTCACGCATCACACCGGAGGCTTGCATGATGATGAAGAAGGCCTCTAGGGTGAATTCCCCTCTCCGGCAGGGTGCCCGGAAGAGCTTCAGATCCCTTCCGATCTAGGGATGGAGATGACGGCGGCTATAGACTCTTTCGTGGATTTTGATCGGGTACTTAGGGTTTTCGTCCCGAGGGCATCTTATAGGCGGAAGGGGAGGCCGAGGGGGTGCCGGAGGCGGCCAGACCACCCCCTGGCGCGGGCCAGGCTGGGCCGCGCGGCAGGGTGGTGTGGTGCCCCTTGGCCCCTCTCCATCTCGTACTCAGGCATCTAATGACTTCTGGAAAAATAGGCACTTTGGCTTTTGTCCCGTCCAATTCCGAGAATATTCATTTTCTGACTTTCCTGGAACCAAAAACAGCAGAAAATAGGCAGCTGGCATTGTGGCTCTTGTTAATAGGTTAGACCAAGAAATCATATGAAAAGTACTCCAAAGTGTGGACAAAACAGAAGAAAGTGGATAAAACCAAGCATGGAACATCAAAAATTATAGATACATTTGCAATGTATCAGCCACTATGCTCTCAAAGTAGGTGCATAAAGATAGAAGGTGGAGACTCAATGTAATGGTGGAAGAAGGGCCTTCATAGAAGGAAGTAGGGATTCAAGTCTCATAAAGAGCTTCCAAAAATTATGGTACTTGTTAGCTTTCAGCTCTCATTGCCCCTATCATAAGCATCTTGAAGGTGATTAAGGTTAAAGTGACCCAACTAAGAGGATATGCTTGACAAGTTATAAACCGAAATCTCATGCCCCTTACTTATGAAGACGGAACCTCATGCTACTCAACTTTAGTCACGAGTAAGCTCTTGTCATTGTAAGTACATATGTATCATAAAGAACCGTCAACGGGGTACCCCTTGCACATGATACGGGAGCTATCTCATAATCAAAATGACAAGGCAAGCAGACAATGAGCATCTCAGCGATCTTTTTATTTGCTATTTGCATAGGTTTTTATTGAGGATGCTTCATAGAGTACTCATTATGATGATAGTGCAAGTTTCCACCATTATTAGGCATGGCTTAGGCTAGCAGCCCATGTGTTTCTCTAACTCACATACAAACTCCATGATCTTACAAGTTACACTTTTATTTCACCCTGCCGGGATCCATAAGCAAAAGAACATGATATCAACGGGTACAAAGTACAAGTGCAATGTTGAAAGCATTCCCCATGATACATGGTTCTGCTAATTTCAACTTATAAAGCGCAAGCATATACGCAACAAAGAAGGACCCAATGGTTTAAGTTTATTAAATGCAGAAAGTAAAGTGTGCCATCAAGTTCGTGAGAGCTTTAATCACTAGTTTTCTCATAACAAGTTTAATTTGGAAGGTAAACAAAAGCATGAATATACTTGGAATAGCATATGCTAGTAGGTAGGTATGGTGGACTCTTTGGAATAACTAGGTTTAGAGAGTTGGATGCATTAGTGGAACTCATACTTGGTTGTGGTGGCTAGCAAAAGACTGGGAGCGACAAACTAAGAGAGCAATAATGGCCATAATCATGGAAAGCAACAAAACATCATTAATCAAAGCATAAAGCGACACTACAAGTTGAAAACTAAAGGATCATAAAGGCTATGGTGACTTTGGATAGTCATAACATGGTGTGAGCATGCGCCAAGTCAACCCAAATAAAGCATCAAAGGAGAATACCACTATACTATGCTTTAATATGCTAAAACAACGCATGATTCATCCAAGGCACATTAAGCAATCTCAATTGTTTATAACAAGTCATGCTACAGCAAAGAATACTAAGTATAAAGCCAAAACAATATCAAGCATGGCATGACAAAGCATAGGCCACAGTAAAAAACAAGCTCTCTTTACCACTTAAGCATGAACTTTCCTACTCTTTTCCAAACCAAACCAAACTATTTGAAAATCAATGTATGAAAGAGGGGGTCCAACCAATTTATTCAGCAACTAAGAAAACCAAGAAAACGAAAACGAAAAAGAAGACGCTCCAAGAACAACACAACTGTGCATGAAACAATAAAAATGAAGCGTTTGGAAGAAATCTGGGATTTTTATTGATGAAGAGGGGGGATGCCTTGGGCATCTCCAAGCTTTGAAGCTTGTACTTCTTGGATATTTCTTGGGGTGACACGCTTGGAATCCCCAAGCTTGAGCTTTAGTCCATCCTTCATCTCATTACTCATTCCTTCCATACACCTGGAATTTTTCCTTCATACAAAACTTCACACAATCTTTATTAGCAACATTAGTGCACTCAAGATAGTAGATCTTTAGGTTCATTTCTAACACCAATAAACTTCCATTAAAACACTAGATATTGTAGCACTTCCCTCAAAAATCTCAATTCCCCAAAAGAACTCAAAAAGGAACCAACAAGAAGCAATGTAGAAAATGGCAGAAATCTATCAAAACATACCAGCAGGTAAAGACGAATTTTTTAGAAGACCTTCTGTTGCTCAAATCAAAAAGTGTTGAGCTAACGGAAGTTAGATAACAACCTGGGGCAGAAGCAGAAAAATTCACGCCTCGAAAGGACGTATAGAGATTTTTCACGAATTTTACGGTGAAGCACAGAAATCTGTTTCAGGACATCAACTTTCTCAATTATTACTTCTCTCATTAGATGTTACTCTTGGCACAAAAAGCAAATAAAAAGGATAAGGAACGGTTATTACTAAAGTAATAACTTTTCCAAGACTCATCTAAAACTTTTGGGTTATCTCCCAATAAGTACTTTTCTTTAACGCCTTTAAGTTAGGCATAAGAAGCAACAAAAAGAATCAAGTGTTATCAAATGAAGAAGCATTACGATTAATACCAGAAATATCTTCAACAAGGCAAGGTATATCATCCAAATAAATTCTAGAGGATCCTCTCTCAATGCTCTTAGGTTTACTATTTTCATCAAAAGGGTTTTCAGGAACAATCCAATCAAGATTCTTTTTTATGGCTTCATGTATTGCTACAAGTTTAAAGGGTATTGGTATCTTAGTTTCCTCCCCATTAGGTTCAGTTTTGTTCATGTTTTCTCGTGTACCAACAACATCTATGCATGAGCCTAGCATATTGAAACGTTTAAAGACTTTTCTAGCTTCCTTGGCAACATCATAGAATTCCTTAAACAAAGTTTCTAGAATAAAATCCCTCCTTTCAGGGTCCTCAATTTCTTTAAGTTTAAGAAACATTACTTGCATTAAGGGGTTGAGGTTAACAAACCTAGCTTCCAACATGTGAACTAAATAAGCTGCAGCAATCTCATAATTTCGAGCAAGTTCTGCAAGGGATCTATCCTCAGTATCCTCATGTTTACTAACATGGTTAAAGTATTCTTCAATATTATCTTTTCCAATTATTGAACCACTACCTATTGAAAGGTCTTTCAGGGTGAATTTAGGGATCAACATGGTGTGCTAAGGAAGGGGTAACCACTATAGAAGACTTAATTTTTTTGTGTGTTTTTGATAAAGAAATCAAACTTGTAAAACTAATTTTTGTGTGTTTTAGATAAAGAAACAAGCAAACAAAACAAAAGTAAACTAAGCAAAACAAAAATAACAAAGTAAAGAGATTGGTTATGAGGGACTCCCCTTGTGAAGATGTCCTTGACTCCCCGGCAACGGTACCAGAAAAATACTTTGATGGCTCATGATTGATGAGCTCGTTGGGGAACCCCAAGAGTAAGGTATGATGAGCACAAAAATAAGTTTCCCTTAGTAATAAAACCAAGGTTATCAAACCCGTAGGATCAAGGAAACACCCCAAAGGTGTTGCTAGTTGAGACTTGGAAGGGCGCATTACCGGTGCTAGTAGCAACGTGGAGACCTGCACAACACAATCACATAACTCTGTCCCCAACTTGCGATGAGGGGTTCAATCTCACTGGTTTTGCTGAAAACAAAGGATTAAACGTATCGAATGGAAGGAAGTAATAGTTTGTAGAATGTAAACACAAAGCAGTAAACAGTTTGTAGATTGTATGTAAAAGAAAGGACTAGGGTCCATAGTTCACTAGAGGTGGCTCTCCTTAAGATAGATAACATGTTGGGTGAACAAATTATAGCAGGGCAATTGACAAACATCGAGAAAGCATACAAGCATATACTAATCATTTTGACTCCTTTGAGACTTGATTGGGCATTACAACATTATACATAGACCGCCATCCAACTGCATCTATGACTCATAATCCACTTTCAGGTTATCATCTGAACCCCCTCCAGTATTAAGTTGCAAGCAACAGATTATTGCTTTATGAATTGCATGTAATGTAAACAATACGATTGTTCTATGAACAAAGGATTGTTGTTTTCTCCCTAGTAGCAACAACACATCTAGTACCTTAGAGATTTCTGTCACTTCCCCAGATTACCAGAGGCATGAACCCACTATCGAGCATAAATACTAACTCTTGGAGTTGCTAGCATCTACTTGGCCAAGATAGCTACTAACAACGGAAAGCATGCAAGATCACAAATAACAAAGACATGATAGACTCAATAATCAATCTGAAATAGCATCTCAATATCCATCGGATCCCCGCAAACACAACATGCAGAATTACAAATAGCTGATCTTGATCATGAACGGAGCTCACAAGATCTAGACATGAAAGCACAAAGGAGGAGAACCAGCCATCTAGCTACTACATGGACCCGTAGTCCAAAGATGAACTACTCACGCATCACACCGGAGGATTGCATGATGATGAAGAAGGCCTCCAGGGTGAATTCCCCTCTCCGGCAGGGTGCCAGGAAGAGCTTCAGATCCCTCCCGGTCTAGGGATGGAGACGACGGGGGCTACAGACTCTTTCGTGGATTTTTGCTCGGGTACTTAGGATTTTGGTACCGAAGGAAATATATAGGCAGAAGGAGAGGCCGAGGGGGTGCCTGGGATAGCCACAGCACCCCCTGGCGCGGGCCAATCCTGGCCGCGCGGCCATGTGGTGTGGTCGCCCTCTGGCCCTTCTCTGTCTCGTATTCTGGCTCCAAGTGTCTTCTGGTAAAATAGCGACTTTGGCTTTTGTCCCGTCCAATTCTGAGAATATTCATTTTCTGACTTTCCTGGAACCAAAAACAGAAGAAAACAGGCAACTAGCACTGTGGCATCTTGTTAATAGGTTAGTCCAAGAAAGTGCATAGAAATACTCCAAAGTTGGAACAAAACACAAGAAACTAGATACAAAACAAGCATGGATCATCAAAAATTATAGATACATTTGCAATGTATCAAGAAGACAAAGATGCATTGAGATATAGACGATCTTTAGCGGGTAAACAAAAGCCTGATTTTCCACATGTGCTGCATGGTATGATCATTAGTGGGAGCTGGGACGATAATAGCATAAGGAGGAGGGATGGATGATGATGTGGAAGACGCGCCCAACACAGCAGAAGAAGCGGACGCAAGAGTTAGCGGTGGAGACGGCGATGACAGGAAGTCTGCCACGGCAGAGTTTTCGGCAGTTTTGAAAGCCGCGGCAGAGGTGGCGGCAGGAGAAGGCGCGGCAGGATCGGCTGCCACGGCTGAGAATTCAGGCGTTTTTGCTGCCGCGGCAGGAGCGACGGCAAGAGGTGGCTAATGAAAGAAGGGAAAATTATTTGGACGAGGGGGACTAGTAGATGGTGCGGATGTTTTAGGATTGAGAGATTGACGCCTAGAAAAGGGAAAAATGTTTTCAACAAAAGTTGCATGATGAGACACATGGACATGACCACTAACAAGATCTAGACAACGATAGCCTTTGTGTTCGTCGAAAAAACCTAGATGGACGCACGGGATAGAACATGGTGAAAGTTTGTTAGGAGAAGTAGAGTAGGAGTTAGGAAAACAAAGACACGAACGTCGGAGTAGTTTGGGTGAGAAAGAAATAAAGGGAAGTAGGGTGTGGTTTGAGGATTAACTTTAGATGGCCGAATGTTAAGTAGGTATGTGGCCGTGTGGAGAGCTTTAGCCCAGAACTTCGGAGGCATAGAAGATTGAATACGAAGATGCGAGTGATGTCATTAAGAGTGCGAAGAGAACGCTCGACCTTGCCATTTTGAGGGGAGGTATAGGGACAAGAAAAACGCAGAAGAATTCCATATTGGAGAAAGAAATTTCGTTTTTTAAAGTTGTCAAATTCACAACCATTATCGGATTGAATAAATCTTATAGGAAGGAAAAAAGTGGACCAAAACATAGCACTGAAAATTAAGAAAAATATTGTGAATGTCAGATTTGTTGCGTAAGGGAAAGGTCCAAACATAGTGTGTAAAATCATCAAGAATAACAAGATAATACTTAAAACCAGAAACACTTTCTATTGGTGACGTCCATAGATCACAATGAAGTAACTCAAAAGGAAAAGTACTAGAGGATAGAGAGGAGCTAAAGGGGAGACGAACATGTTTTCCTAATTAACACGACTGACAAATATAAGAATTATGAGAATCTCTATTACAGGGTATTGAAAACTCACTAAGAGTAGATAACACATTATTATTGGGATGGCCGACACGTTGGTGCCACAGATCAACAGAGGCCACCATAGATGATGGAGGGGCAGCGGCCGAAACACCATGGAGGGAATACAAATCACCGGAGCTATTGAACCGAGCGATCTCGGCCTTGGTCCAGTAATCCTTCACAGACAAACCAAAGGGGTCAAATTCGACAGAAAGGTGATTGTCATTGGTGAATTGGCGAAAAGAAATCAGATTTTTAACTAGTGCAAGAGCTACAAGAACATCACGAAGAAGCAAAGGTTTGATTGGGGATTGGATTTGGCCTTGACCGACATAGTAAATAGGAATAGATGATCCGTCACCGAGAGTAATAGATGGAAAAGGCGACGGTGTGCAAGAAGACAACAAATTACTTGATGCAGACATATGACTAGAAGCACCAGAATCGAAAATCCAATCCGTACTTAAGTTTCCTTTTGCAGCAAAGTGGTTCATGGCTTGTAGAAAAGCAGCTTGGTCCTAGCTCGGAGTCAAAGTAGAGGCTGGTGTAGACATGGGAGCTGGCGGGGGTGGTGGCGTCGACAGTAGGGCCGGCATCAGTGTATAGATAGAGCCACCATCATTGTACTGCGACATATTGTACTGCGGCATGTAGGGTGAGGTTGTAGGGTCATATGAAGCATAAGGAGCAACGTTGTAGATTGTTGGCGCGTAGGTGGGGGCGGTGTGGTACGCGACTGTCGGTTGTCGTGGTGCGAGGACGGGAGCGCCGGTGTGAGGGCGGGCACCAGGCTGCCAGCCACCACTGTAGGCAAGCGGGGCACCATAGGGCGTCGGGGCAGACCATGGCATAGGCCACGCCTAGACTAGCGTGGTCCACAGATCAGGAGAAGGATGCCAGCCGGCGGCGGCGGTGATGCGATCGGTGGTGCAGATGGTGGAGCCAGAGCCGAGGACGGAGGAAGAGCAGGCGCCGTATGAAATTGCGACGGTTTAGGGTTTCAACCCCTATAGTTGGGACTTGGACACCAGCCCGATGGTTGAGGAGGATCCATTGGAGGAGGTGGCAGTGGCGGCGGTGGCGCAGGCAGTCGAGGAGTAGCAGTGAAGACCTAAGGACGGGAGTACTTGTTGGTTTGGGCACGATCGTCCCATTGTAGCATCGAGCGAACCTCGGCGAAGGAGGGGCACAGACGCATCATAGGGATGAAGGAGGCCTGTTTCTCAAACCGCTCCTTGAGGCCGACGAGGAGGACGTTGATGAGCTGCTGATCGTCGATCGGATCACCGAGTTTGTGGAGTTCATCCGTGATCTCCTTAAAGGCGTTGGCAGTAGACGCCGACAGGTGCATCACCTTGCATCGTGTTCCGAAGCTCGGTGTGGAGATTGTTGGCATGAGCGTCGATGTTGTCCTAAAAGAGCTGACGAAGTGCTGCCCACAGATCGGCGGCGGAGGCACCATCACGGTGTACGAGATTGAAGATTTATGTGGAGACTTGCATGTAGATCCATTGAATAATAGCGAGAACATCCTTGACCCATTGCGGATCGTGAGGTTGAGGGCGAGCATCGTCGGCGACGTGAGAGCAGAGGTTGCATCGCCCGAGGTGGACGTCGAAGAGGTGACGCCAATGGTAGTAGTTGTGAGCAGCGAGGTCTAGGGTTACGAGTATGTAGGTGCTAATATCGGGTATGGTGTCAGTGAAGGAGATTGAAGGGGCTATTGGTGGAGGTAGAACTAAAGTAGAGGTAGAAGTAGAGGGGGCCGTGGCAGCGGCGACCTTTGTGGCGACGATGGAGGCACACCGCTCGAAGTAGCCGGGCGGCGACAACGGCGGGGTCGGCGGGTGAGCCATACCCTAGGATTGGAAGTCTGATACCATGTAGAATTGTATAGAATAATAATCGATGACGATATTGTGGTAATTACAAGAGGTATAAATGATGGTCTAGGTGCACCGGCCTAGCCCTATAACAAACCGACTAGAACTCTTAAACCTAGCAAGAGTTGTATTCTAACATGGTCGACCACGAGCTTCCTAGCAAAATTACAAACCGACGGGGCAGTGGGCACCATGCATCAAGTCTGTGTTCCAATCCCGTCTCCAAGAGAATTACATTTTGCTACCATAATTGGGGTAATGACTTCAAAAAACTACCACAATTCAGGAAAAATTCAAAAGACTATCAATTTTGTGCCTAATTGTCGTAAAAAACTACCACTTCTGTGTAATGGCCGAGTTAGAGTGGTTTGACACCGTTTCTGACAGGGATGGCCCACTGCTAGGCTGACGCGGCACGGACTAACAGGCTGAGGTACACATGATAGACTGCTTAAATATTTTTGGGTCTTTTTGCAAAAGTGTTGGGACCCACTTGTCATACCCCTCCCTTCCTCTCTCTCTCTATGCCTAGTGGACCCAGCTGTGGTCATCCCTAACCTCCAGCCACCTACACTCTCTGCCAAGGGGAGGGACGGAGGGGCAGGGCGCCGGCCGGGATACCGCCAGCCAAGGGAAGGGGCGCAACAACGCCACCGTCCCTGTCGTCCTCCTGTCGCGGCCAGAGGAAGGGCCGCATGGCTCAGAAGGGGAGGGGCGGACAAGCAGGGTGCCAACCAGGGGAAGGGGCGCGGAGGGGTAGGGCGCTGGCCAAGGGGAGGGGTGCAACAGCGCCGCCGTCCCCGTCGTCCTCCTGCCGCGGCTCGGGCACGTCGTCGTATATATTCAAATGTATCTAGACTTATTTTAGTGGTAGATACCTCTGAATTTAGAAAAAATTAAGTCAACTAATTTGGGACGGAGGGGTAGTTTTTTGAAGTCGTTGTCCCAATTGTGGTAGCAAAATGCAATTTTCTCCTTGTCTCCTATGATGTGGTTGTTCACGTCACCACATATGAAACAATCGACTCATCACGCCGCTTCAACCAAAGGATCGGCGTTTCCATAGTGTGAAGTTGACACCCGGAGTATTCTATCATATCTCCGGTCCTGATATCCTAGTATGCGACGTCACCAATGGGAGAAGAGAAGGCTGAGAAGCTCCTTTTACTCGGTCTCTAGTAGCACCACTCAATTCTTTGTGGAGGAAGAGAACCTTCGTCTGCTATCCATCCATATATACCGCCTCTCTCAAATTTCAATCTGGGTGCTCCAAGAAGTCCAGTAAACAACCGTACACAGCAAATAGCATAACATCAATAATGGCGGTTGACTCGCTGGAATCTGTGGCCGTTGTGGCGGTGCCCTTCCCGGCGCAGGGCCACCTGAACCAGCTGATGCACCTGTCCCTCCTGGTCGCCTCGAGGGGCCTCTCCGTGCACTACGCGGCGCCCGCGGCGCACGTCCGGCAGGCGCAGTCGCGGGTGCACGGCTGGGACCCCAAGGCGCTCGCCTCCATCCAGTTCCACGACCTCGACGTCTCCACCTACGAGTCCCCGGCCCCAGACCCGGCCGCCGCGTCTCCCTTCCCCAGCCACCTCATGCCCATGTGGGAGACCTTCACCGCCGCCGCGCGCGCCCCTCTCGCCGCCCTCCTCGGGACCCTGTCGGCGACCCATCGTCGCGTGGTCGTCGTGTACGACAACCTCAACGCCTTCGCCGCCGTCGAGGCGGCCAGGCTGAGCAACGGCGAGGCCTTCGGGCTGCAGTGCGTGGCCATCTCGTACAGCTTGGCCTGGCTGGACGGCGGGCACACGCTCATACGAGACCACGACCTCCAGTTCCTCCCCATCGACGCGTGCACGACCAAGGAGTTCGTGGACTACGTCTCCCGGGCAGCGGGGGAGCTGCTGGACAAGGGAGGCATGCCCTCGTCCGGCCTGGTCATGAACACCTGCCGCGCGCTCGAGGGCGAGTTCATCGACGCCATCGCCGAGAACCCCGCGTTCAAGGACAGGAAGCTCTTCGCGGTCGGGCCGCTGAACCCGTTGCTCGATGCCAGCGCCCGGACACCCGGCAAGACGCGGCACGAGTGCATGGACTGGCTCGACAAGCAGCCGGCGGCATCCGTGCTCTACGTGTCCTTCGGGACGACCACGTCTTTCCGGGTCGACCAGATCGCGGAGATGGCCGCCGCGATCAAGGGCAGCAGGCAGAGGTTCATCTGGGTACTGCGTGATGCCGACCGAGCCGACATATTCGCAGCGTCGGGTGGCGAGAGTCCCTACGAGAAGCTGCTGGCAGAGTTCACCAAGGACACGGAAGGGACAGGGCTGGTGATCACCGGGTGGGCGCCGCAGTTAGAGATCCTCGCGCACGGTGCCACGGCGGCGTTCATGAGCCACTGCGGCTGGAACTCGACCATGGAGAGCCTCAGCCATGGCAAGCCGATCCTCGCTTGGCCAATGCACTCTGACCAGCCGTGGGACGCGGAGCTTCTCTGCAAGTACCTCAAGGTCGGCTTCCTCGTGAGGCCGTGGGAGAAGCATAGCGAGGTGGTGCCGGCGGCGTCCATCCAGGAGGTGATCGAGGAGGCGATGGTCTCGGACAATGGCATGGCAGTGCGGCACCGGGCGAAGATGCTCGGTGAGGGCGTTCGTGCCTCCGTGGCAGAAGGTGGCTCCTCAAGCAAAGGCCTTGACGACTTCGTTGCTCACATCACCAGGTGATCGCTATATCCGCGTACGCGATACTGGGTGAGGCTAAAGATCCTCCGATGCACGGAGCGGTTTGATCACATGAGTTTGAATTTGATTTCAATATAGATGGCTTATCGTTTACCAGTAGTCTTGTTTTAGTTGTGTGCGGCTAAAACTCATTTAGTGAGAATTAGCTTAATTCTAGTCAAATGATTTCATCCCACAATATTATATTTCGTGAACATTTTTTATGTACTATGTGAGCATTTATTTGCTTTAGGTGAGTAACTTTTTATACCGTGTGAATATTTTTCTCGGTTGCAACCCATTTAACCGGAAATTTTTCAGTCGCAACCGATGTACAACTTCTAGACCATACCAATCACGACAAAAATCCAACAACTCTAGAGTTGAATGAGCTCTAAATTAGTTCTCTTTCGAATAAAATTAGCAAATTCGTTTGTAATTATTTTTCGCAAAAGCACAATAACGTTGTTTATAGAAACAATAAATTTCATAAACACTCTATTTAAAGCACCATACTTTTAGGTCTTCCGACGCACATCGCATTCACATCAAGCTAAGGTGTCGATGGTGAATGGGGGTGTTGCGACCCACATGACCAAAATTTATTCAGATGAAGCTAGGAAGTCGGGATGAATGGCTTAACAATGGCAAAAATTAGGCCACACGTTAGCGAACATGGAGAATCCACCAGAAACGCAAACACTAAACAACCACGTAACTATTCAGGAACAAGACAACCTCTTAAGAAGGTAGCACCGCCAAAGCGACAAAGTACCTTGAACTAGGGTGCGTGGCCAGCGCTCCCGATGGGAGTAGCATCCGAGGTTACAGTCGAATATTTGTATTGGCTCAATATTTTTCGCTGAGGAATTTACTTCAACTCAGGTCTTTGTAATTACTTTCACGGATTCTTCTAACATAGAGCCGCAGTTTTGTCACTGCTCTTTTTATAACGTTATTGCTAACGAGGTTGTTACGCCGTGGCTTCCGAGAAACAAAATCCGATGGGACGTTTCAATTGTGGGTCCATGCTGGAGTAATGATGACGCTTGAGTGGCGTGTCAACGGAGATTTTTAACCACACATCCCCATTTACGCGCGAAGATCGAGACGTCATGGAGATTTCCTCCGTGTTTACCCTGGTAATAACTGTCCACGATTTTTATCCTTTTGTGAGGCCTCTGTGTTTTGATGGTTTGCTGTTTTTATCAAACGGCTAAGCTTTGCGCTTATTCTCTTTATAAACGGGAGGAGAGGCTTTTTACTGTTTTACTACTCCCTTTTGTTGCCTACTTCTTCTTCCTTGCGCCGCCGTTGCGTTTGCTGCTTTCGCCTATTCCTTCTTCCTTGTGCTACACCTGCGTCGCTCTCCAGCCACCATAGGGAAAAGCAAGGTCGAAACTTCCATTGCCGCCGCCAAGACCACGAAGAAGAGAGCCCCCGGATGGGCTCCCACGAAGTGTACTCCGCTGGATCTACGCGAGGCGCGCAACAACAATCTCCTTGAAGAGGGCTCCTACAAGCTCCCAAGGGACGAGGCTACCCCGACCCCCGAATCTGGCTGGCGGGTAATGTTACTTTCCTTTCTGTATCGCGGCCTCTCCCTTCCCGTTCATGATTTCCTTCGCGGCCTTCTCTTTGTTTACGGTGTGCAGCTTTACCAGCTCACGCCCAATTCCATTCTCCATGTCACTTGTTTCATCACCCTTTGCGAGTGCTTCCTCGGGATTCATCCCCATTGGGGCATGTGGAAGTATTTCTTTTATGTCTGCCGCAATGCCACCGATACTCTTCTTCATGATATCGGTGGTGCCTTTTTCTATGTTCGATCTGATGTTTACTATCTTGATTTCAAAATTTTGGATTATGTCCAAGGGTAGAAAACCAAATGGATTTACATCAAGAACCAGAAAAGCGAGGGCCAGACCTTCGGGTTGGCCCCTTTTGACCCAAAAAGGATCTGCCGAAGGCTTGATTCATGGGACCAGTGATGGCTCAAGATATGTAGAGCTTGTTGGGAACCCCAAGAGGAAGATATGATGAGCACAGCAGCAAGTTTCCCTTAGTTATGAAAGCAAGGTTATCGAACCAGTAGGAGTAAGGAAATAACTCCAAGGTGTTGCTAGCAACTTGGAATCCTGCACAACACAACCACAGAACTTTGCCTCAACTTACAATGAGGTTGTCAATCTCACTGATTTTGCTGAAAACAAAGGATTAAACATATATTGTGGAAGATAGTAATTGCTTGCAGAAAGTAAACAGTAAACGGTAAACAGTAGATGGTATATCAATGGTAAAGGAGTGTACTGGGGTCCACAGTTCACTAGAGGTGATTCTCCTTACGATAAATAGCATGTTGGGTGAACAAATTACAGTGGGGCAATTGACAGATTGAGAAAGCATAACAATGCATATACTAGACATCTTGACTCCTACGAGATTTGATTGGGCAACATAATACATAGAACGTAATCCAACTGCATCTATGACTAATAATCCACCTTCGGGTTATCATCCGAATCCCTTCTAGTATTAAGTTGCAAGCAACAGATAATTGCATTAAGCAAAGTGTGTAAACTAAACAATACAATTGCCCCGTCGACAAAGGATAGTTGTTTTCTCCCTAGTAGCAACAACACATCTACAACCTTAGAGATTTCTGTTACTTCCCCAGATTACTAGAGGCATGAACCTACTATCGAGCATAAATACTCCCTCTTGGAGTTACAAGCACGTACTTGGCCAAGATAGCTACTAGCAACAGAGAGCATGCAAGATCACAAATAACATAGACATGATAGAATCAATAATCAATCTGACATAGTACCTCAATATCCACCGGATCCCCGCAAACACAACATATAGGATTACAAATAGATGATCTTGATCATGAACGGAGCTCACAAGATCTAAACATGATAGCACAAAGGAGGATAACCAACCATCTAGCTACTGTATGGACCCATAGTCCAAGGACGAACTACTCACGCATCACTCCGGAGGCTGGCATGGTCATGAAGAAGGCCTCTGGGATGATCTCTCCCCTCCAGCAGGGTGCCGAGAAGAGCTTCGGATCCCCCCGATCTAAGGATGGAGATGGTGGCGGCTACAGACTCTTTTGTTGATTTTTGATCGGGTCCTTAGGGTTTTTGCATCGGGGTACTTTTATAGGCGAAGGGGCAAGGTCAGTGGGCGCCCGAGGGGTCCACACCATGGGGCAGCGTGCCCTAGGGGTGGTCGCGCCAGCCCTAGTTGTGGCCACCTCTTGGCCCCACTTCGGCTGCCCTTCGGACTCCGTGTTCCTTCTAGTAAAATATTGACTTTTGCTTTTGTCCCGTTCAATTCCGAGAATATTTGCTTACTAGCTTTTCTAAAACCAAAAACAGTAGAAAACGCGCAACTGGCGCTGCGGCATCTTGTTAATAGGTTAGTTCCAGAAAATGTATAAAAATACCTCAAAGTGTAAACAAAACATAAGAAAATTAATACAATACAAGCATGGAGCATAAAAAATTATAGATATGTTTATGACGTATCAAGCAAGAGAAGTGCTTGATGGCTCAAGATATGTAGAGCTCGTTGGGAACCCCAAGAGGAAGGTATGATGAGCACAACAACAAGTTTCCCTCAGTTATGAAACCAAGGTTATCGAACCAGTAGGAGTAAGGAAACAACTCCAAGGTGTTCCTAGCAACTTGGAATCCTGCACAACACAACCACAGAACTTTGCCCCAACTTACAGTGAGGTTGTCAATCTCACTGGTTTTACTGAAAACAAAGGATTAAACGTATAGTGTGGAAGATAGTAATTGCTTGCAGAAAGTAAACAGTAAACGGTAAACTGTAGATGGTATATCAATGGTAAATGAGTGGACTGGGTCCACAGTTCACTAGAGGTGTTTCTCCTTAAGATAAATAGCATGTTGGGTGAACAAATTACAACGGGGCAATTGACAGATTGAGAAAGCATAATAATGCATATACTAGACATCTTGACTCCTACGATATTTGATTGGGCATTACAACATAATACATAGACCATAATCCAACGGCATCTATGACTAATAATCCACCTTCAGGTTATCATCCGAACCCCTTCCAGTATTAAGTTGCAAGCAATAGATAATTGCATTAAGCAAAGTGTATAAAGTAAACAATATAACTGCCCCATAGACAAAGGATTGTTGTTTTCTCCAGAGTAGCAACAACACATTACAACCTTAGAGATTTCTATCACTTCCCCAGATTACTAGAGGCATGAACCTACTATCGAGCATAAATACTCCCTCTTGGAGTTACAAGCATCTACTTGGCCAAGATAGCTACTAGCAACGGAGAGCATGCAAGATCACAAATAACATAGACATGATACAATCAATAATCAATCTGACATAGTATCTCAATATCCATTGGATCCCCGCAAACACAACATATAGGATTACAAATAGATGATCTTGATCAGGAACGGAGCTCACAAGATCTAAAAAGGATAGCACAAAGGAGGATAACCAACCATCTAGCTACTGTATGGACCCATAGTCCAAGGACGAAGTACTCACGCATCACTCCGGAGGATGGCATGGTGATGAAGAAGGCCTCCAGGATGATCTATCCCCTCCGACAGGGCGCCGGGAAGAGCTTCAGATCCCCCAATCTTGGAATGGATATGGCGGTGGCTATAGACTCTTTCGTGGATTTTTGATCGGGTCCTTGGGGTTTCTGCATTGGGGTACTTTTATAGGCAAAGGGGCAAGGTCGGTGGGCGCCCGAGGGGCCCACACCATGGGGCGACGCTCCCTAGGGGGTGGCCACGCCAGGCCTAGGTGTGGCCACTTCGTGGCCCTACTTTGGCTGCCCTTCGGACTCCGTGTTCCTTCTGGTAAAATATTGACTTTGGCTTTTGTCCTGTGCAATTCCGAGAATATTTCCTTACTAGCTTTTCTGAAACCAAAAACAGCAGAAAACAGGCAACTGGTACTATGACATCTTGTTAATAGGTTAGTTCTAGAAAATGTATAAAATACCTCAAAGTGTAACCAAAACATAAGAAAGTTGATACAAAACAAGCATGGAGCATAAAAAATTATAGATACGTTTATGATGTATCAAGCATCCCCAAGCTTAACTCCTGCTCATCCTCGAGTAGGTAAGTGATAAAAAGAATAATTTTTGAGGTGACATGCACCATCATAATCTTGATCAAGGTATTTGTAAAGCATTGATAGCTAGGATCAAAGTACTCTAAACACGAGCATGAAAGATAGAGTTCTAACAATAAGACATAGCAACTATGTTGTAACATGAAAAGGTACAAACAAAAGATCATGAATAACAATGCATTGAAATATGTTTGTTTGTTTCACATAGATAAAACATAATAAGAGTGGTATTCATCTTGTCCCTCATGGTATAGCAAAACATAAATGCAGATGACACCTTCAAAGTTCATAAGGGTGACTAGATACAGATAATTTAAGAACAAGAAATATCAAAGTTATGAATCAATCAACAAGTTTCAGGACAATGCACATTAAACTAAGAATGACCACTATGCTCTCTCAATTGGTGCATAAAGATAGAATATGGAGACTCAACATAAAAGTAAAAAAGAAAGGCCCTTCACAGAGGGAAGCAAGGATGTCAAGTTTCATAAAGAACTTCCAAAAATTATGGTACTTATTAGCTTTTAACTCTCATTTCCCCTATCATAAGCATCTTGAGGTGATTAAGGTTAAAGTGACACAAATATGAGGATATGCTTGACAAGTTATAAGTTGAAAATCTCATGCCCCTTGCTCATGAGTACCAAACCTCATGCTACTCAACTTTAGTCACAAGTAAGTTCTTGTCATTGTAAGTACATGTGTATCATGGAGAACCGCCAACGGGGTACCCCTTGCCCCATGACATAGGAGCTTTCCCATATCAAAATGACAAGGCAATAGACAATGAGCATCTCATCGATCTTTTTATTTTCTATTTGCATAGGTTTTTATTGAGGATGCTTCATAAAATGCTCACTATGGTTATGCTGCAAGTTTCCACCATGATTAGGCATGGCTTAGGCTGGCCGCCCAGGCATTTCTCTAACACACATACAAACTCCATGAGCTTACAAGCTCCCCTTTTATTTCACACCGCCGAGATCCATAAAGAAACATGATATCAACTGAATAATAAGTGCAATGTTGAAAGTGTTCCCCATGGTATCATGGTTCTTCTAATTCATAACTTATAAAGTGCAAGCATATGAGCAACATAGATGGACACAATGGTTCAAGTTTAGTAAGTGCAAGAAAATAAAGTGGGCCATCAAGTTTGTGAGAGCTTTAATCACTAGTTTTCACATAACAAAAGTTTAATTTGGAAGGTAGATAAAAAATGAATATATTGGGAATGGTGTAACACACCATGCATAGGAATTTATAGTGGAATCTTTGGAATAACTTGGTTTTTTGGAGGTTGGATGCATGAGTGGAACTCATACTTGGTACAGGTGGAGGCTGGCAAAAGACTGGGGGCGACCAACTAAGAGAGCAATAATGGCCAGAATCATGCCAAACGACAAAACATTATTAATTAAAGCATAAAGTGATATTACAAGTCAAAAAAATAAATGATCATAGAGGCTAAGGTGACTGGTTCATAGTCTTAACATGGTGTAAGCATGTGCCAAGTCAACCCAAATAAAGCATCAAAGGAGAATACCACAATATTATGCTTTTGGATGCTAAAACAACGCATGATTCTTTCAAGGCACATTAAGCAATATCAATTGTTTGGAACAATTCATGCTACAGCAATAATCACTAAGCATAAGGTCAAAGCAACATCAAACATGATATGATAAAGTCTAGGCCATAGTCAAAACAAGCTCCTTTTGTACCACTTATAAGCATGAAGCTTCCTACTCTTTTCCAACACCAATCAACTTATTTGAAACAACATATGAATGCGGGGGTCCAACCAATTTATTTAAGCAAACCAAACAAAATAAAACTAAAAACAAAAACAAAGACGCTCCAAGAACATCACAATTGTGCATGAAACGATAAAAATGAAGTGTTTTGGAAGAAAACCTGAGATTTTTATTGATGAAGAAGGGGATGCCTTGGACATCCCCAAGCTTTGACGCTTGTACCTCTTGAATATTTCTTGGGGTGACACGGGTGGCATCCCTAAACTTGAGCTTTTGTGCATACTTCATCTCATCACATTATTCTTCCCTACACTTGAAAATTTCCTTCATACAAAACTTCACACAATATTCATTAGCAACATTAGTGTATTCAAGATAATAAGTCTTTGGGTTTAGTTTCAACACAAGTAAAACTTCCATTAAAACACAAGCTACTGTAGCAAATCCTTCTAAAAGCTCATGTGGTCAAAGAGAACTCAAAGAGAAAGAGATTAAGAGACAAATGCAAATAATGGCAAAAATCTGTCAAAACCGATTTTTCTGAAGACGTTATCTTACTCAAATAGAAAAGTGCTAAACTAATGAAAGTTAGATAATAACCTGGGCATAAGCATAGAAAATTACAACTCAATGCGACGTACAGGGATTTTTCACGATTTTTTATGGTGAAGCACAAAAATCTGTTTCGGGACAACAACTTTCCCAAGTCTTACTTCTCTCTCATTAGAGGTTATTCTTGGCACAAAAACCACACAAAAAGGATAAGGAGAGGTTATTACTGAGGAAATAACTTCCAAGACTCAACAAAAGAAAAACTTACTGAAAGTAAAAATAATTTGGGTTATCTCCCAATAGTGCTTTTCTTTAACGCCTATCAGCTAGGCATAGGATCAAGATTCAAGTATTTTCGAATGAATAAGCATTAAGATTTATACCAGAAATATCTTCAACGAGACAAGGTATCTCATACAAATAAGTTCTAGAGGATCCTCTCTCAATACTCTTGGGTTCACTATTTTCATCAAACGGGTTTTCAGGAACAATCCAATCAAAATTATTTTCTAAGGCTTCATGCATTCCTACAAGTTTAAAAGGTATTGGTATTTTAATTTCCTCTCCATTTTTGGGTTTGGTTTTGTCCAACTTTTATAGTGTACTAATAACATCTACACATGATCCTAGCATATTAAAACGATCAAAGACCTTTCTATCTTCCTTAACAACATCATTGAATTCCTTAAGCAAAGTTTCTAGAATAAAATCTCTCTTTTCAGTATCCTCAATATATTTAAGTTTAAGAAACATTACTTGCATCATCGGGTTATGGTTAACAAACCTAGCCTCCAACATGTGAACTAAAGAAGTTGCAGCAATTTGATAATTTGGAGCAAGTTCTGCTAAGGATCTATCCTCAATATCCTCATGCTTGCTAACATGATTAAAGAATTCGCCAATATTATATTTACCAATTATAGAGCCACTACCTATTGAAAGGTCTTTCAGGGTGAACTTAGGGATCAACATGGTGAGCTAAGAACGAGGTGACAACTACAGAAAGAACTACATTTTTTTGTGTTTTTGATAAAAAGAAGCAAACAAGTACAACTAATTTTTTGTGTGTTTTTGATAAAAATAAACAAGCAAACAAAGCAAAATAAACTAAGAAAAACAAAAACAAAGTAAAGAGATTGGTTGTGAGAGACTCCCCTTGCAAGAATCTTCTTTCTCCTTGAAAAGTGATTGACGAGGAGGAAGAGATTGAAGCTGCCCTTAACTCCCCGGCAACGTCGCCAGAAAAGTGCTTGATGGATCAAGATATGTAGAGCTCGTTGGGAACCCCAAGAGGAAGGTATGATGAGCACATCAGCAAGTTTCCCTTAGTTATGAAACCAAGGTTATCGAACCAGTAGGAGTAAGGAAACAACTCCAAGGTGTTGCTAGCAACTTGGAATCCTGCAGAACACAACCACATAACTTTGCCCCAACTTACAGTGAGGTTGTCAATCTCAGTGGTTTTGCTGAAAACAAAGGATTAAACGTATCGTGTGGAAGATAGTAATTGCTTGTAGAAAGTAAATAGTAAACAGTAAACAGTAGATGGTATATCAATGGTAAAGGTGTGGACTGGGTCCACAGTTCACTAGAGGTGTTTCTCCTTAAGATAAATAGCATATTGGGTGAACAAATTACAACGGGGAAATTGATAGATTGAGAAAGCATAACAATGCATATACTAGACATCTTGACTCCTACGAGATTTGATTGGGCATTACAACATAATACATAGACCGTAATCCAACTACATCTATGACTAATAATCCACCTTCAGGTTATCATCCGAACCCCTTCCAGTATTAAGTTGCAAGCAACAGATAATTGCATTAAGCAAAGTGTGTAAAGTAAACAATAAAATTGCCCCATGGACAAAGGATTGTTATTTTCACCCTAGTAGCAACAACACATCTACAACCTTAGAGATTTCTGTCACTTCCCTAGATTACTAGAGGTATGAACCTACTATCGAGCATAAATACGCCATCTTGGAGTTACATGCATCTACTTGGCCAAGATAGCTACTAGCAATGGAGATCATGCAAGATCACAAATAACATAGACATGATAGAATCAATAATCAATCTGACATAGTATATCAATATCCATCGGATCCCCGCAAACACAACATATAGGATTACGAATAGATGATCTTGATCATGAACGGAGCTCACAAGATATAAACATGGTAGCACAAAGGAGGAGAACCAACCATCTAGCTATTGTATGGACCCATAGTCCGAGGATGAACTACTCACGCATCACTTCGGAGGATGGCATGGTGATGAAGAAGGCCTCTAGGATGATCTCTCCCCTCTGGTAGGGTGCCGGGAAGAGCTTCGGAACCCCCGATCTAGGGATGGAGATGGTGGTGGCTACAGACTCTCTCGTGGATTTTTGATTGGGTGCTTAGGGTTTTTGCACCGGGGTTCTTTTATAGGCGAAGGGGCAAGGTCGGTGGGCGCCCGTAGGGTCCACACCATGGGGCGGCGCGTCCTAGGGGGTCGCCATGCTAGCCCTAGGTGTGGCCACCTCATGGCCCCACTTCGGCTGCCCTTTGGACTCTGTGTTCCTTGTTGTAAAATATTGACTTTGGCGTTTGTCCCGTCCAATTCCGAGAATATTTCCTTACTAGCTTTTATGAAATCAAAAATAGCAGAAAACAGGTAACTGGCACTGTGGCATCTTGTTAATAGGTTAGTTCCAAAAAATGTATAAAAATACCTCAAAGTGTAAACAAAACATAAGAAAGTTGATACAAAACAAGCATGGAGCATCAAAAATTATAGATATGTTTATGACGTATCAACCAGCGCCCCACTCCCGAAGAAATGGTGGAGATCAAACCCTTGCTAGCACGGATAGAAAAGTTGCGCAATGATATTGGTAAGGAGTTGTTGGGGTTACAAATCCTGGCATATTTTCTCCGGGTGCGTATTCAGCCTCTTCAGGCAAGGTTATCTGGTATGTGGGCTTACACCGGCAAGAAGGATCCTATGCGGATTTGACCGGATGACCTCACTACCAAGATATACGAGAAGAGGGTTCGTTCCTTCACGTTGCTGACCAAGAAGAGCACAGTTCCTTCGGATTGTAGGGCGACACCATTTGGCAAGAAGAATCATCTCCTAGACATATGTTTCCATTGACTTTTCCTTTGCTTTTCATGTCGTCGTACTTTGTATCTTATATATCACTTGATGGTGTAGGATTATGATCATCTCTCTACACCTTCTTCTCTTCCTGAAAGTGGAGAGCTTCCTGCCAGCCCCTCTTTATCTGAAGATTTCACTAGGGCTGGGACTGCTGCCGATGAAGAAATGGAGGCATCTATCGCTGAATCTTCGTCGCGTACCCAGTCTGTGGCTTCGGCTCGGTCTAGAGATTTTCGAGTGGCACCAACTGTCGAAATAAGAAAACGCACTGATGCCACAAAAACTATTGAAGACTCAAATGATTTAACAGGCTCAAAGCCGTTGCGTGCTGCTCCTGTTTCGTTAGCTCTGCCATAGATGAATCTATTCTGCTTTACGCAGGATATTTCCTTATAAGTATTGCTTGCCCTTTCTTGATTTTTGTGGATGGTAGTTTTATAGAATTCTTGTTTTGCTTACGAAGTGGTGATGAGGGTGAAGATACTCCCATGTCCCCTCTTAGTACTTCTGTTGCTCCTCCTCTGGTTAAATCTCCTGAACCATCAGTGGATCCAAAGGAAACAAATGCATCTCTGGCGGAAAAATGATCTAGAAGGATGTTGCCGCTTCATGGAAGCCACCGCTGTAGAAAAAATAAAACTTGCGGTCAAAGGTGTAGCGATATCCAAGAATCCTATCGAGGTTGACATGCAGGATGTAAGTACTTTTTTGGATACTGTAGATGTGGTTTCATTCTTGCTCTTATTGTTCTGACTTCCTGCTCTTTGTACTGACAGCCTTTGTTGCGTGAGATGGTTGATATGGCCTCTCACTTTATCGAGATCCGCAATGAAGCTGAAGAATCCAAAGGTTTGCTTCCTTCATCCCTGAGAAATTTTTATTTTTACTTCTATCAACTTTATGCCTCCTTTCGATTGTCCAGCCGCTGCCAAAGAGTCCGAGGGGACGAGGCAATAAAGCGCACCGATGATTTGGAGGCCAAACTGTGGGTCACTGAGAACCCCTGGAGGAGGCCAAACAGAAGGCTAAAGCTGACGCCGAAGAGAGGGGGAAACAAATAGTGGCTCTTGCCGAACGAGATGAAAATCTTCGAAAGCGCTTGGAAACCCTCAACACTTCTTTGACTCGTGAGTTTTCTTGTCTTCAAGAAATAATTTGTGTCTTGTCTCTGATGTTTTCCTTCGGTTCTTGGTCTTATATGTCTCTGTATTGCAGAGCTTACTGGTCAAAACTTGGTTCTGGATGTGGATAAGAGGGTTGACCCTTTATCAGATGCTATTGGAACTTTAGAAGCCAACAATGTTCGTGGGCGCAACCTTTTTATTCGCTCACGCTGCACCTTCAAGATTCTCCATGCCGAGATTTTCCCAACCAAGGAGGTGCCGACGGATTTGAACGATCTTGTCGTTGTTTTTAGTGCTGATCCGAACCCGCTGATGGGCTACAGTGTGATGCAGTCTAAGAGAGATGCTAAGACCTCCATGGCTTCGGCAATGGCACATGGCGAGAAGGTCGACTGACAGAAGGTTAGCTCCTCTGTTCTAGTCACCAATGAACCTTTTATTAAAAAGGCCAAGAAGTATTCTCGGTTGCTCCTAGGCATAGGTGCAGGGCCGATGAAATACACTTCCCAATCTTCGGTCGGCTCTCCTTCGACGAGTGCCGCTCCGATTATCCCTCCTTTGGCTGACGCTCCATCTGCTAGTGCCACTTTATCTGCGGAAAGAACTACCCCGTGGTTTTAGTTTGTAGTTTTAGGGGTCTTTGTTTTGTCATGTAATGTACTTGGCTTATTTTGTTTAATCGCATCTTTTGCTAAGAAAGATCTGGTGACGAGGGTTTAACTCATCAATTTCCATTGTTATGGACTTGGGTTTTGGAGAAGGAGGGAGCGTTGGAGACATCTATCGGCTAGCAAACAAGCACACAGGGGACTCGAAGATTTACCCAGGTTCAGGCCTCAGAGAGGTCCCTACTCCTGCTTGTCTGCTCGTGGAATTATCGAAGGAATCGAGGATTACAATGGTGCACAAATGCAATCTGGCGAGGGTTGTGGAAACTAGGGTTGCGTGTGTCCTCCTCGCTGCCCCTCCTAGCCTTTATTATAGGCTAGGTCTCGGGTAGCAGGTCGAGTCGGTTACAGGTTAGGGTTTTCCCCTTTGAACTTTCTATCTTTAGCTTCTTCTTGTTCTTCAAGCAATCGAGAGTCCATAGGTTACTCAAATTCTTCATTTGGCCCTTGGCGACACCGTGGGCCTTTATGTATTCAGGACGTATATACCAAGATCAAGTACCCGTAGGGTATACCCATGTCAGTAGCCCCCAAGTGTCTAGTGGAATCGCAAATTCGACTGGGGACTTTATGAATCCTTTCGAGTGCATGACCGAGTATGTTTTTCGACTGCCTTGTTTGTGTCGTAGGGATTGTTGATGTACGTGCCTGATTTAACCGATGTATCGGTATCAGTTAACTACCTTAGGGTAAAACTACGCCATCTACTTGAACTCGAGTCCCCGGACTCGAATCCGGAAAAGTGTTGGTGTAATTCGACTCAAGCCGCGGAAGTCTTACATGAGTCGAATTCCAGTATATGGGTGTGAGCACTCGACGCGTCCATCAAGGCATGTTCATCGTACCTGTTGGCACGGGAATATTCCTGGTAGTGCGCAGAAAATGTGTTACCAGGCCTTATTTAGGTCTTATCTTCACGCTGCAAGCGCGACATCCGAAATTTGTCATCGCGGAGATGATTCGGGTGACCCAGGAGACGCAATCTCTTTGTAGGGCAATGTCATGAGGTGGTGTCGCCATAAGCTTCGAGTGTGGATGTCATCAACACATAGTATAATGTACAAATAATCATAGGGTGCGCGACCAGCGCTCCCTATGGGAGTAGCCCCCGAGTGCCTGGTTGAGTCGAAGACTCAGGCAGGGACTAAAGAACTTTTGCGACTGCTGTCGTCTTTTGTTTGCTTGTTTCAGTCGAATTTGCTTCCGGCGCTCCCTATGGGAGTAACCCACGTCCATAGTTGAATTGTGCTTCGAGTGGTTGGGTTTGTTTTGATTGTCCATGTTCCTGTAAAATGAAGAAGAAAAAATCATAGGGTGCGCGACCAGCGCTCCCTATGGGAGTAGCCCCCGAGTGCTTGGTGGAGTCGAAGACTCGAGCAAGGACTAAAGTAGTCGAAGTCTTCTGCTGCGTAGTTTTTGATGACGTCAGTGCTGACGATCCATGACCTCAGTTGCCCGTGTGAGTGAGTTTGACGGGACGTGATGAGCGGTGGGTCCCATTTCCTGACTCTGATTTGACCGGGCGTGCGTAATCTTTGTTTTAACTGCGCCTCCTCGATTTCTGCACGTAATGGGGATAGTGGGGGACGGTTTGCGCTTCAGGTCCTCCATGTGTCGAGCACGATGAACGCCACGCGTCTGATAGGGTTTTTCTTAGCCGTTGGATTGCATCTTCCAGGGGGTTAAGTAGCGATGCGGCGACGGTAAAATTCACATCTGCTTCTTTTCTTCCTTTGCCTCCGTCGCCATTGCCGCTGCTTCTCTGCTTCTTTGTGCTCCTTTCCTTCGCGGCGCTGGACCAGCTCCGCGTATTTCCCAGCTACTTCCTCCGGTCACACCGCCACTGCGGAATGGGGAATAAGAAGGGAGGTGCTGCGGCCGATTCCGCTTTTGCCGCGGCTGCCATGAAGAAGAAGGGTGGCTCCCCTGCTGCGGGTACCAGCACCGCCACCGTCGGAAATAAGAAGGGCACGGGCACTCGCGTCACCAATGGCGTGTGGCGCGCGTCCGTGATAAAGTCTTCTGAGCTTCGTCTGCTGCGCCAGGACGGAGTTTTGTCTTCCGTAGTCGCAAACGCGCGCGTCCCTGGTAGCGAGGTAATCCCCTCTCCTCCTGCCGGCTTTCAGGTTATGTTCTTAGCGTTCATCATCCATGGTCTTTCGTTGCCCCTGCATCCTTTCTTTAGGGGTCTTCTCTGCTTTTACGGGCTCCAGCTCCATCAGCTGTCCCCAAACTCCATCCTCCATGTAGCTTGCTACATTACCCTTTGCGAGTGCTGGCTCGGAATCGAGCCGCACTTCGGCCTCTTCAAGCGCCTCTTCAAGTTGAAGCGCCAATCGGCGTCTCGCTCCATATTCTATGATGTAGGAGGCTATGGTATCCACGTCGATCCCTCTGCCACGTACTTCGACATCAAGCCGATGATTTCCATCCAAGGGTGGAGGGACAAGTGGTTCTACGTCCGCGACCAGAAGGCCAACGGAGAACACTACGGACTCGCGCCCTTCGACCCCGCGACGCCGTGCAAGAGGAGGCGTTCCTGGAAGAACGTAATTATGCCCGGCGAGTCCGCGGAGACAGATGTGCTATACGCGCGCGTCTGCGACCTCGAGAGTCGCATGGGCAAAGAGGAGGGAGGTTGCGCCCTCATTCGCACATGGCTGCGCTGTCGCGTCCAGCCCCTGCAGGCCAGAGTCCACCCCATGTTCCAGTGGGCTGGCGCGAACGATGTCACTCGCGTCTCTGCCGATGGCATGTCCGCGAGTGAGGTAGACAAAAGGGTGCGACTGGTCACCAAGTACACCGTCAAGGATGTGCTCCCCAGTGAACCAGTCGTTCCTCCGTTCGATGCTGCTAACCCTCCTCCTAAGGTACAGTTGTGCTACGTAGTAGCTTTGTTTGTCGATTGCTTCTTTGTTGTTTCTTGACTTTGTGCTAAATTATTTTTGTATGCAGGATTGGGCGGTGTCGCCTTGTATGCCCCCTCTTCTTGAGGGGGTTATTCCTCATGAAGCCTTGGAAGAGGATGAGTCGGAGTTGACCGTCCCATCTGATGTGGAGGAGGAATCCCCCGAGTCGAGTAGTCCGGATACTGGCAAGCGTTCATGCAGCAAGGATTTGGATGCGTCGTCTCCTTCGACTCCAGAAGATGCATGTGTTGGTGTAGAGTCGCCGATCCCTGCCGTTCATGTGAGTGCCATGGCGCCCTCCTCTCGCAAGAAGATGCGGCTGCCGAAGGAATCGTCATCAGAGTCGGGGGATCAAACCTTCGACTTTGATAAGTTTGATTGGTAACTATTCGAGTCTTACCTTTTGGTTCTTCTTTGGGGTTGCCTTTTCTTGATATTGGTTTTCTTTTGCAGCCAACAAGCGTCGTCATCTTCTGACGATGTACAATTTTTGAAAGAATCTAGAGTCGCGACCTCCAAAGCCAAGAAAGTGGCTGAGCGCACTCCTTCTCCTCCATTGGCGGCCCACTCCGGCTATAATTCATCGAGTTCTCCGCATGATGTGGAGCACCAGATGGTTATCCGGACGACTGCGAATCCATCGGCTTTGGAGTCTTTGGAGGATCATGTAAGTGTGGTATTTTGTTTCCTCTATTTTTGTAGTCGAATGTACCATCTTCTATCATCTTGCTTATCCTTTGCTGTTTTTCCTGTCGCAGCTTATTGTGAAGGAAGCTGCTCACTTAGTGGAGCAAGTTCTTGTGATGGGTCGCCAGCATGCAATGCTGGATACTCGCCATCGCGTAGTTGAAAGTAAGTGTCTTGCTTATTCTTCATCCTCCTTATGATATATTCGACTGATAACCTATCTTTGTTTGTTTCGCAACTGAGCATAATGCACTCTTCCACGACGCAGCTTCCCTTGAAAAGGCGCTTGCCGCAGCAGTAAAGAGCCGCGATGAGGCAATCGCGGCGCGTGACGAGTCGCGGAAATGCGAGGAGGATCTGCGCGCCACCGTCGCGGCTAGGGAGAAGTTGTCCGAGGAGCAACTTTTCTCGATTGCCAAGGCTCTCTCAGGTACCTTGTCTGGATATCATTATTGTTCTCTTTTAGAATTTGTCGTTGGTGCTGACTTTCATGCCCATGTGTGGGTTCTGTACAGATGCTAGCGATTTGCGCTTCGACCCTTAGGCCCTCCACCGTGACGATGCCTTGGCGGGTGCTCTTTCAGCAGTCGAGGATCGCAGCGCCGCCGTTCAAGAGATACTCTCCAAGGCCAAGGCGTGCTCAGTCGCCTCCGGGAAGAGCTGGCACCCAAGGTTGAGCTGATCGAGAACATGGACGAGCTGGTGCAGTCTCTTGCCGGGGGCATCCCTGCAAGCTTCAAGAACTCTCTTCATGCGGCAGGCGCTTCGATGTCACTCCCATGGTTCAAGCCCATGGAGTCGAAGTTGATCCCGTGGCTATCTCCAAGGCGATGCCTGTCGGCGCTGATGGCCAGCATGTAGTCTTTGCTCCCTTCGGAACTGCTTGTGGAAAGTACGGCCTGCAGCTGATCAATACAGTTGCGAAGTACTCTGAGGAGCTTCAGCGCACCAAGAAAGCTGCGAGGGCTACGACATCAGGGGCCGGCGGGAAGTCTGTGGCATCTGATACTACCACAGACTCGATGAGGCCCCCAAAACTGAAGTCGAAATCGAAGAAGCCAGTCGCTCCTCAGTAGTTGCAACTTGTAATAGTTAAATAGAGTATGTCTTTCGTCAAGAACATGCCTGTTGGCGAGTGTATCTGTTGATATCTTTGTTAAGCTTGAATGCACTCGAATCTTTTGTTTATGCCTCATCTTAGTCCTCTTATTTTCTCTTGCTTGACTTGTGGCAGGGCATGTCAAGTGATCCTTTGAGGGAGCCTCAGGATTCGCCGCCCCTTGATGACACTTTGGCACCACCACGTTCAAGGGTGGATGAGCTTTCTCTACTCTCGCGACTCCGTGACCGCGTGAAGCAATTGGAGCATGAATTGCCCGTACTCCGCGGGAATGTGGATGTATGGAAGTCGAAAGCGGAAAAAGCCGACGCCCGAGAGCAGTATCTGCTAGGGGAGGTGACGCAGTTGGGCAACCAGTTCAAATGTCAGTCTTCTTCCCTCCTGCCGTTTCCTTGTAGTCACTCGCAGTAGTTTGTTGTCCACATATTTTGCCTTTGCCTTGTATAGTTGTCAGCGCGCGCCATCCGCAGGATGAGAAGGATCGAATTGCCATTCGTATGAATGACTTGACCCAAGAGCAGCTTCAGGCGAGTGGGTACTTCTGGGTAGATCATGATCGCATGATCGCGTTGGCAACCCTGTAGGATCGTGCGTCGCGAGTGCTTCATTTCTTGAAGAAGTCGCAGTCATGCTTGAAGAATATTTACCAGACGATGTTCCCGCTGACGTTGTTCCATCGAGCCTGCTGGCCCTTCTCGCTAGATTCTAGGATTTGAGTGCGGTCCGTGAGTGTGTGCGACAACAATTAGTGGCTGGTGCCAAAGCTGCTCTGTCACTGGTGCGATTGCATAGGCTTGATGTGGACGTTGCATCAATTCCGGCTGGGCCACCTGCGCCTCCAACGGGTTCTGATTGGAACATGGTGCCGCACTATCAGGCAGTGGACCACCCGGCAGAGGAGATCGTCGATTTCTTCGAGGAGCAGACCAATGTTCTCTTGCTGCAATAGTAGTTTAGTTTGTATCCTACACATAGTTGTACCAATGTTGTAAAGTTCGTATATATGCTGTGTATAATTGATTGACGATGATGTATAAAAGATCTTGTTAGCGTGTATGTTTTGTGAGTGCGTTGCACTATGCGATTCCTTTTCGTTAGCCTGGCTTTGTGTTTATCTCAGTCCCTTGTCAACCTGTCAGGTGTGTTGCAACTGGGTTGATGTTTTGTCAAGGGTTTCGATTTGTGTGCCAGCTACTCAGGATATCGCGTTTGAGTTCGTAGAACAGATGTGTATAGGGTAGCGCAGCCCCCCGAGTGGATAATTTGCGAGAAATGAAAGAAAAACACAGAGTTTCGAGGCACTTAGCTTTATTTATTTCCGGGGTAGTACAAAGTACAATGTGTGGCTAAGTAGCCTTGGCTGAGTAGCCTTATTTGTAACGTAACATTAAAAAGCGACTAAGGGTAGAAGCGTCGTAGCTGCACGACGTTCCAGGGGTTGAAGTATGCGACTCCTGTCTCTAAATCTTGAAGGTGATAGGCGCCACCTGGGATTACTTCTGTAATCATGTATGGTCCTTCCCAGGGGGACTCGAGCTTGAGATGCCCTTGCTTCTTTAGCCACAGTACTAGGTCGCCTTCGACGAAGGATCTGGGGCGTAGCCTCCCGCTTGTATGTGTTTATTATGTGTGTGAATTGTCCTTCGTGTACTGAAGGTCCTGTATTTTCCGTCTCCTCTGCCAGATACTCTGTGAGTCGATGGTCCATCTGCGTCTACTCAGGCTTTGGATGCGCATCCATCTTCATCTGGGGTGGGCACATCCGAGACTGCCGTTGTTCGCGTGATCGATCCGCCATTGTATGCAGAAACAATTGAGCAGGTGAAGAGGCTCGAGGATAATCTTCGGATTGTTCAAGCAATGGTAGACGTATCCCAGTCAAAAATGTGCAAAGCCCTAGATTGCGAAGCATATTTCTTGGAGGAAATTTCTAGGGCGAGCGAAAAGGTTCTATGTAAGTTTTCCCCAATGCTTTCGAGCTTTTCTTACTTGATCTTTGAGGATTGATCTTCTTTGCTTTTCCTAGGTATTCAACTGTGCGAGAGGGAGGAAAACCAACATTTGCATAGTCAAATGAATGCTCTGGCAGCCGCCTCTCAAGGTACCGATACTGATTTCTAGACTGGTCACCGTCATGCATATGTGGTGGCTTTGTTGCAGGATCGTGTATCGGAGGTGGTGCAATTCGTCGAGTGTTGCCGTAGATCCTTAGCTATTGTGTATAATGCCATGTTTCCCCAAGATCCCTAGCCCCAGAGCCTGGCTGACTTGATGGCAGAATTTTGGCAAGGTGAAAGGATTCATCATTTTGTGAAACTGTAGCTCGTGGCGGGTGCTAAACTTGCGCTTTCTTGGGTGCACGTGCATCATCCTCTAATGGATTTAGAAGGTGTGTCGCTGGTACTGCAATCCCCTCCTAGCGGTGGGTTGGTTAGTATGGTGCCTCATTACATAGTTGCCCACATACCTGCTATCAGGATTGTCTGGAGGTGCATAGAGGAAGACGAAGATTTCTTCCTAAACTTTGCCATCTGAGTTTTCTCTGGGTGTACATTGTATGTGTTTGTACTCAGTGAGTAATGTATGTTGCCTTTGTTTTTAGCAAAAAAGGTCATAATTATATACAAGATTTTTTTTATTGCGCGAGACCTTTTCATTTTTCTGATGCCTCGAAACTGAGTCAGCTATTTAGGTCAAAAGCTCCTGATACTGGAGCCGAAGGTTTTGTTGTGATATGCTTTGGCAAAGTCCCCTGAGTATCGGGTGGGTTGATGACTAGTCACTGGTTAATATATCCCCCGCATTTTGGGTTGATGAAGAAAATAGCAGAAAGCTTGAGACCAAGTTTTGGGAACTTATCTTTGTTTATCGTCGAATCATAGGCGCTACATATTTGGCATGCTCGCCTGGCCGTTGGCCTTATTGAATATAAAATGCATAAAAGTAAAAAGAACATCGTAAAATCTATGGCTTCTATCCTAAGGTACTCCGTTGCTGTCTTGCTGCATTCCATGTGGGTTCAAGGGGGTTTTAACCTTTCGATTGGAGGCACAGCTTCTGCACGGTGGACCAGAGAAAAAAGGGTGTGGTTTGCTGGATTGCTTTGGATTGGAAAGTCAATGCAGACGCATAGTCTAGATCTTTTCTTCGGGACGAATTTGGGTTAGCCACCCATGTTGCTTTTGTTATCCATGTGATGTGCCACGAATTGGTGAGGCGAGGAGCTTGTTGTCTAGCGGCCCTGGTTTGTCGGGTGGACCGTGCATTGTCTGCTGTGTGTAGTTTGACTAGGTGCTCAATAGGTTCCTTGGAGATTTCTTGTGTATTGAATCGAGTCCAAAAGAGTCTCCCAATTCTGACGGGGGAAACCGACGAGCGCGTCTTCCTATGCGGAACCGATGTTGGAGTCCAGATAGGTCGATTTGAGTGGTGTACCTAATTCTCTGGAGTCTGTTCAATGTGGACATGTCCTTCGGGTAATAGCTCTATGTCTGCAATTTTCAGCTAGCCAAATTCTGCTACCATCTCAAAAGATTCTGATATTTTGTTGAATTCTCGGTCACAGTTATCCGAACGAGTGAAGCTTCCTCTTACAGTAATGATTCTATTGGGGGCTGGCATTTTTAGTACCAGGTATCCATAGTGGGGCACTGCCATGAACCTGGCAAAAGCTGGGCGTCCCAGGATCGTGTGGTATTGTGATGGCTAGTCCATGGCTTCGAATTAGAGTTTTTCGCACCTGAAGTTGTTCCTTGATCCGAAGACTACGTTAAGATAGACTTTGCCTAGGGGAATCTCGGATTTGCCCGGAACTATCCTGTGGAAAGTTGTATCCGTGGGTGCTAGATTTGTGAGGGACCAATTCATTTCCCGTAGGGTTTTGGCGTAAATTAGATTGATGCTGCTTCATTCATCCAAGAAAACCTTGCTCATGTCGAACCCGCCAATTTGTGCCTCCACTGTTAAGGTTGACTGACCCGGTCATGGCACCCGAAGCAGGTGGCCAGCTCTGCTGAATGTAATTTCTTGCTCGGACCAGTAGAGATACTTGGGTGTAGGTGGTGATACGGCCATTTTGCATCACTATTCTATATCATAATTTACTGTTATTCATTGATATATTTCATATTAAGAGATGATACTTATGTTATTTCATCTATTTTTGCATGGTTGATGACTTTTGGAGGATGGACTGCTGCAATCAGGATTCTAATGGAAAAGGGGTTGTTTGGAGGCAAAATTTGCGAAGATCAGATAATCTGGGAAAATATATGGTAAATCCTATTTTTTCAAAAGACGAAGGATGCTAGAAGGGGGAGTGGAGATGGGCCATGGGAGGCCCACACCACCCCCTGGCGCGGGCTGCCCTAGGCCACGCCGCTAGGTGGTGTGGCCACCCTCGCCCACTCCTGGCTCTCCCCTTTGGCGTATATTATCCCCACGAAACCCTAAGCCTAGGGGAGCAACCACAGAAAGATTTCGCTGCATGTGCGAGGCGGAAAACTAGAGAGAGAGAGAGAAAGATCTCTCCAGCAGATAGAATTCTGCCAGGGGAATTCCTTCCCGGAGAGGGGAGATCGTCACCATCAACACCACCATCAAGCTGGACTTCATCAGGATCATCATCACCATCAGCACCATCATCACCACTTCATACCACTGTAACAATTGGGTTTAATATTGCGTAGTTCTTAGGGGGAAAGTTTCCCGGTATTGATTACTTGTTGTAGTTGATGCTATTGAGTGGAACCGTTGAATTATTGTTATGTTTAGATTGTTACTTATCATTATACCATCTCTGATCTTGATCCATATGATGTCTTGTGCGTATTTCGTTTTGTTCTTGAGGACATGGGCGAAGTCATGTTGTTAGTAGTGGAATTGTGTTGAGAAAGATTCAATAGTTTGTTATTTAAGTTGTGGTGTATTTCTTCTAGTGGTGTCATGTGAACGTCGACTACATGACACTTCACCTTTATGGGCCTAGGGGAATGCATTGTGTATTTGGCTACTAATCGTAGGGGTTGCCGGAGTGACAGAAACCTGAACCCCCGTTAGGAAACCTTTGCACAAGGGATGTCAGGGTCTTAGAGTTTAAAGTTGTGGTTAGGTTTCTATCTTAATTACTTTCTTGTACTTGCGGATGCTTGCAAGGGGTATAATCACAAGTATGTATTAGTCCTAGGAAGGTCGGTACATTAGCACAGGTTCACCCACACAACACTTATCAAACTAGAGAAGATTAATCAACTATATGAAGCGAAAGCACTTGATGATATTCCCATGTGTCCTCGAGAACGTTTGGTCATCTTAAGTAATACAACCGGCTTGTCCATTCTTAAAGAAAGGATTGGGCCACTTGCTGCATTTATTATTATTGTCTTTTATTTACTCGCACTTTATTTATCTACATTATGAAAAAACCCTAAAAATCTGTTTGCTAAGTATTTATAGAGAATTCCTGCTCCAAGCCACTCGTCAACACCTTCTGCTCCTCATTGGGTTCGACACTCTTACTTATCGAAAATATTGCGATACACCCCCTATAATTGTGGGTCATCAAGACTATTTTCTGGCGCTGTTGCCGGGGAGTGAAGTGCTATTGGAGAGTGGAACTAGTAAAGGAAACTTCTACTGTGAGTATTGTTTATTTCTGTTAGTTACTTTATTTCAATATGGATAATTCACTGAGTTTCTTGTTTCGTAATGCTACTACCACTGCTAAGGTAGTAGATGAACCACCACCAGCTGAGAATGATACTTTTCAAATACCTACAAGAATTGTTGATCGTGTTATGGATAACTACTATTTTGGAGCTGGAACCGTCCATCTCGGTGATCATTTGCTCTTTATTCACGAATTATGCGGGTTGTTCAAGTGTGCAGGTATTACAACAGATCAAGTCAAGAAGAAGTTATTCTCATTATCGCTAAAAGGAAGAGCTGAGGAATGGTATAAGTTGCTCAAGAATGGTCAAGATCTTGAATGGGAGGAAATAGTGCCTCTCTTTTATTCAAAATTTTATCCTCCTAGTGAGATTCATAAAGACCAGAATCAAATGTACAACTTTTAGCCTCTTGATGGAGAGAGTATAGCTCAAGCTTGGGGGAGATTGATGTTACTAATGTTCAAATGTCCTATTCATGAGCTCCCCAACAATATTATTATCAATAACTTTTATGCAAGGCTTTCTCTTCATGATAAGGATTTATTGGATGCTTCTTGTGCTAGATCATTTACATGCATGGAAGAAGGAGCTAAATGGGATCTTCTAGACCGAATTCAAGGCAATGCTGAAGCATGGGAGAATGATAAAGGAAGAAAGTCAGGTATAAATTATGATTATGAATGCATTGAATCTTTTATGGGAACTGATGACTTCCAAAACATTAAAAATGCTAATGGTCTTGACTCTCAAGCTATTGCAACTTATTTTAAGGATTTTGTTTCCTATATTAAAATTCCTAAAAAGAAATGGAATAAGTATGATGAACCATATAAAGATTTTGCTAATTGTGTTCCTGCTAGAAATACTGAAGTTTATACTGCTAATCATGTTTTACCTGAACCTTACATTGAGAAAATACCTTTCCCAGTTAAAGTAAAGGAACATTCTATGATAGCTAGTATGGTTAATGAAAGTACAAATAAAGCTGTTGAACCTGATGAACAAATGGATGATGAACCTATAATAGCAAATGTGAAAGACTTTGTCACTAAGTATGTAGAATATGGACACACTATCCTCTTTAAAGATACTTCTAATATTGCTTCACAAAGTAGTGTTATGAGAGCTAGTGTCCCTGTGTTTTCTGTTAGGATAAGTGATCATTGTTACAATGGTTCTTGTCATAGTTATATCATTAAATTTATGCATGATACTGAAAGTTATTATGAGAGAGGGAAGCCTGTTCTAATGCATCTCAATAATTTTAAGTTTCCTCGCTTTATGCTGAAAGTATTTATGTTGCACTTGTTTTGCCTTCCTATGCTAGCAGCCTCTGGTTTCGACAATTTATTTTCTTACAAAATTCCTTTGCATAGGAAGTGGGTTAGACTTAAACATGCGTATTTTTGCTTACTGGTGCTCTCTTTCACTTCAATTCATATTCTTATGTGAGCATCATTGAAATTATCATGCCCATCTCAATGGCTATAAAGAAAGAGCTTTTTGGGAGACAACCCAATACATTTATTTTGCTTTCAGTTTTTGTTTATTTGAGTTTTGGAAGTTATTGTTTCGGCAATAACCTCTCCTTATCCTTTTTGTTTGGTTTTTGTGTCAAGATCAACCTCTAATGAGAGAGAAGTAAGATTTGGGGAAGTTGCTGTCCCGAAACAGATTTTCGTGCTTCACTGTAAAAAATCGTGAAAAAACTTTGTATGTCGGATTGAGCTGTAATTATTTGTGCTTATGCCCCAGGTTTTTATTTAACTTTCGTTAGTTTTGCAATTTTTTATTTTAGCAATAGAAGATTTTCGAAACAAATGATCTTTACTTGCTGGTCTGTTTTGACAGATTTTTGCCATTCTTGCATTTGCCTCTTAAATCGATTTCCTTTTTGAATTCTTTTTGGGTTTTTGGAAGGAGTTGCTACAATAGCTTATGTTTTGATGGATTTCAGTTGAAATTGAACCTAAAAGGTTTATTACCTCGCTTACACTAATGTTGCTAATGAAAATTGTGTGAAAGAAATTTCCAGGTTAGTGGAGAAAATGGTGTAATAAGATAGTGAAAGGTTTCATGACTCAAGCAATATATGTATGAAGATGAAGGTATTGATGTTATTCAAGTGGTGACTCCAGAAAAAATTATCAAAGACCAAGTTCAGAGACCTGCAGAGTCCGTTCTCGAATAGGTAACAGTTCAGGTAAGAAAAGTTTCGCGAAAAATCTGTCAAGTTATATTTTTGGAGTTTTTATCCAACAAGGAAAGCAACAAAGCGAAAGAGGGATGGAAACGGAGCCAGGGTGGCGTGGCGCGGGTCCCCCTGGCCACGCCAACAGGTGGTGTGGCCACCTCGGACTCTGTCTCCGTCCCGTTTTCTCCCAGTACCTTCCTTTTGTTGTAAAAATTCGTAATATATAATCCCCCGGATACCCCGAGGTTCGTATATCGTGTTCTCATCGTGTTTTCGTTTCGATCTGTTTCTGATAGGTAGAATCTCAGTTTTGGAGCCACAATATCCTCCTCTGGACCAGCCAAGGGAGATCCCTCCACGGATATCATCAATCCGTACATGCGTGAGTTGAAGATTCATCCCAAGGAGTTGTTGCTCGAAGATGGGGAGGTACAGATAAAAGAGGTTCAAGGCCCTAAAGGTGAAGGAAGCCTGGAAGACAGGATGAAAGCACTGGAGCAAGAAGTCTTTAGGTACAAGAAGATGGCAGAACGCGAAGTGGATATCATCGATAAGATTACTTCAAAACTCATCGCCAAGCACTAGGAGACTGCTGAGCTTAAGGATGAAATTCTCTCACTCCACCGAACAACCAATCAACTACAAGCACAACTCTACAACGTGCAAAATCAAAATTGTGAGTATGAGGTTAGTTTTAAACGCATAAGTGCTGCTGCTAGTTTTAGGATGTTGGAGACCAGGATGTCTTTTGTTGATGGGGAGCCCTTACCTTGGAAGTTGGACGATGACGAGAGAATACACCCACCACCGAAGGAGTAATTCGTCATCAGGTTTTGGCATCCCCTTGGTTTGTTCCAAGCTTGGGGGATTGCCGCGGTATCACATCACTATCTTCTATCTTTTTACCTTTTTAGTAGAGTCATAGCATGAATAGAGAAGTTATCATGTAGGATGGTTTGCATTATGGAAGTGTCCCCCCCCTCTCGTTAGATATCTATGTATCCCTTGGTGTGAGTTGCCGTTATGGAATATTAATGAGAAGTTCTATCATTTACTCTTTTCCATATCTTATATTAGTTTTCAATTCATGTTATATGATTGATCTTGTTGTTAGTATTGTTATCACTTTGGTATCATTGAGTTAATTTAGTTGGTTTTGGAAAATCTGGCTCGGTCAGTAGCAACACTATTATGAGAATTGAATGAAAAAGATAAAAGTACTCTTAAAGTATAATTTCATCATCATCTTTCTTGATTTGCTTATAAGCTTAGTATTCTCTAGTCAAGATCTTTTGTGCTTCCAAGGAAGATTGCATGTTTGTTTTTATCACTTGTATGTTTGTTTGTTTCCTTCAACTCTTATGCTTGCTACCAGCCTTGCTAGCCTAAAACCTGTACTAAGAGGGAATGCTTCTCGTGCATCCAATCCTTAAACCAAAACCTATGCCATTTGTGTCCACCATACCTACCTACTAGCACTATTGCTATTCCAAGTAAATTCATGTTTTTATCTACCTTCCAAATTAAACTTGTTATGTGAAAATTAGTGATTAAAGCTCTCACAAACTTGATGGCACACTTTACTTTCCTGCACTTAATAAGCCTAAACCATTGCATCCATCTTTGTTGCGTATATGCTTGCACTTTATAAGTTGAAGTTAGTAGAACCATGTATCATGGGGTACACTTTCAACATTGCACTTATTATTCCGTTGATATCATGATTCTTTTGCTTATGGATTCCGTCGGTGTGAAATAAAAGGGGAACTTGTAAGATCATGGAGTTTGTATGTGTGTTAGATAAATGCCTGGGCCGCTAGCCTAAGCCATGCCTAATCATGGTGGAAACTTGCAGCATAACCATAATGAGCACTCTATGAAGCATCCTCAATAAAAACTTATGCAAATAGAAAATAAAAAGATCGCTAAGATGCTCATTGTCTGCTTGCCTTGTCATTTTCATTATGGGATAGCTCCTGTATCATGCGCAAGGGGTACCCGATTGGCGGTTCTCTATGATGCATATGTATTTACGATGACAAGAGCTCACTTGTGACTAAATTTGAGTAGCATGAGGTTCAGTACTCGTAAGTAAGGGGCATGAGATTTAAACTTATAACTTGTCAAGCATATCCTCTTAGTTGTGTCACTTTAACATTGATCACCTAAAGATGCTTATTATAGGGGCAATGAGAGCTGAAAGCTAATAAGTACCATAATTTTTGGAAGCTCTTTATGAAACTTGAAATCCCTGCTTCCCTCTGTGAAGGGCCTATCTTTTACTTTTTAGTTGAGTCAGTAAACATATTCCCTTCTATCTCAGCAAGTATTTTGAGTTGTTGTGTTTCATTCATTCATATGCTAATTTATTCAATCATGTTTCTTATGTTCCTAGTCTTGCACATTGCTCTTATCTTAGTAAATATTACTTTGAAAGCTATCATTGAAAACCCCTTTTATGTTTGAACTCCTGCAAATTGTTAACTATTCTTTGACCAAGAGCTAAGTTTGCCATTACCAATTATGATTTACTTTATGTATCTTTATTATGTTTCCTTTACTTATTGCAAGTTAAGTTATATAATAGTGAGCTGTCTTCTATTATGATTTATGTATTGATGAATGTGATGCTTTTTGTCTGTATTCTTTTATTGCCTCTTCACTCCATACACCCGAGGTCATGTCTACTGAGCTTAGTTTTCGCTTGGGGACAAGTGAAGTCTAAGCTTGGGGGGAGATGATACGTCCATTTTGCATCACTATTCTATATCATAATTTACTGTTATTCATTGATATATTTCATGTTAAGAGATGATACTTATGTTATTTCATCTCTTTTTGTATGGTTGATGACTTTTGGAGGATGGACCGCTGCAGTCAGGATTCTGATGGAAAAGGGCTGTTTGGAGGCGAAATTCGCGAAGATTAGAAAATCCGGGAAAATATATGGAAAATCCTATTTTTCCAGAAGACGAAGGATGCCAGAAGGAGGAGTCGAGATGGGCCACAGGGAGCCCACACCACCCCCTAGCGCGGGCCACCCTAGGCCACGCCACCAGGTGGTGTGGCCGCCCTGGCCCACCTCTGGATCTCCCCTCTGGCGTATATATTCCTCTCGAAACCCTAAGACTCGGGGAGCGACCACAGAAATATTCTGCCGGCTCTGCGGGACGGAAAAGACCAAGAAAACTAGAGAGAGAGAAAGATCTCTCCGGCAGACAGAATTCTGCCGGGGAAATTCCTTCCCGGAGAGGGGATATCGTCGCCATCAACACCACCATCAAGCTAGACTTCATCGGGATCATCATCATCATCATCATCACCACCGTCATCACCATCAGCACCCTCATCACCATCTCCATATTGCTGTAACAATTGGGTTGAATCTCGCATACTTCTTAGGGGAAACTTTTCCGGTGTTGATTACTCTTTGTAGTTGATGCTATTGAGTGAACCATTGAATTATTGTTTATGTTCAGATTGTTATACATCATTATTCCATCTCTGATCATGATCCATATGATGTCTTGTGAGTGGAGTTCAGCCATAGGGGGCCCACAGCACCCCCTGGCGTGGGTTGCCCTAGGCCACGCCGCCAGGTGGTGTGGCCACCCTGCCCACTCCTGGCTCTCCCCTTTGGCATATATTATCCCCACAAAACCCTAAGACTAGGGGAGCGACCACAGAAAGATTCCACTGCCTCTACGGGGCGGAAAACTAGAGAGAGAGAAATATCTCTCTGGCAGACAGAATTCTGCCGGGGGAATTCCTTCCCGGAGAGGGGAGATCGTCGCCATCAACACCACCATCAAGCTGGACTTCATCGGGATCATCATCACCATCATCTCCATCATCATCTCCATCAGCACCATCATCACCACTTCATACCACTATAACAATTGGGTTTAATCTTGCATAGTTCTTAGGGGGAAAGTTTCCCGGTATTGATTACTTGTTGTAGTTGATGCTATTGAGTGGAACCGTTGAATTATTGTTATGTTCAGATTGTTACTTATCATTATATCATCTCCGATCTTGATCCATATGATGTCTTGTGAGTAGTTCGTTTTGTTCTTGAGGACATGGGCGAAGTCATGTTGTTAGTAGTGGAATTGTGTTGAGAAAGATTCAATAGTTTGTTATTTAAGTTGTGGTGTATTTCTTCTAGTGGTGTCATGTGAATGTAGACTACATGACACTTCACCTTTATGGGCCTAGGGGAATGCATTGTGTATTTGGCTACTAATCGTAGGGGTTGCCGGAGTGACAGAAACCTGAACCCCCGTTAGGAAACCTTTGCACAAGGGATGTCAGGGTCTTAGAGTTTAAAGTTGTGGTTAGGTTTCTATCTTAATTACTTTCTTGTACTTGCGAATGCTTGCAAGGGGTATAATCACAAGTATGTATTAGTCCTAGGAAGGTCGGTACATTAGCACAGGTTCACCCACACAACACTTATCAAACTAGAGAAGATTAATCAACTATATGAAGCGAAAGCACTTGATGATATTCCCATGTGTCCTCAAGAACGTTTGGTCATCTTAAGTAATAAAACCGGCTTGTCCATTCCTAAAGAAAGGATTGGGCCACTTGCTGCATTTATTATTATTGTCTTTTATTTACTCGCACTTTATTTATCTACATTATCAAAAAACCCTAAAAATCCATTTGCTAAGTATTTATAGAGAATTCCTGCTCCAAGCCACTCGTCAACACCTTCTGCTCCTCATTGGGTTCGACCGCTTGTATGTGTTTATTATGTGTGTGAATTGTCCTTCGTGTACTGAAGGTCCTGTATTTTCCGTCTCCTCTGCCAGATACTCTATGAGTCGATGGTCCATCTGCATATACTCAGGCTTTGGATGTGCATCCATCTTCATCTGGGGTGGGCACATCCGAGACTGCCGTTGTTCGCGTGATCGATCCGCCATTGTATGCAGAAACAATTGGGCAGGTGAAGAGGCTCGAGGATAATCTTCGGATTGTTCAAGCAATGGTAGACGTATCCCAGTCAAAAATGTGCAAAGCCCTAGATAGCGAAGCATATTTCTTGGAGGAAATTTCTAGGGCGAGCGAAAAGGTTCTATGTAAGTTTTCCCCAATGCTTCCAAGCTTTTCTTACTTGATCTTTGAGGATTGATCTTCTTTGCTTTTCCTAGGTATTCAACTGTGCGAGAGGGAGGAAAACCAACATTTGCACAGTCAAATGAATGCTCTGGCAGCCGCCTCTCAAGGTACCGATACTGATTTCTAGGCTGATCACCGTCGTGCATATGCGGTGGCTTTGTTGCAGGATCGTGTATCGGAGGTGGAGCAATTCGTCGAGTGTTGCCGTAGATCCTTAGCTATTGTGTATAATTCCATGTTTCCCCAAGATCCCTAGCCCCAGAGCATGGCTGACTTGATGGCGGAATTTTGGCAAGGTGAAAGGATTCATCATTTTGTGAAACTGTAGCTCGTGGCGGGTGCTAAACTTGCGCTTTCTTGGGTGCACGTGCATCATCCTCTAATGGATTTAGAAGCCGTGTCGCTGGTACTGCATTCCCCTCCTAGCAGTGGGTTGGTTAGTATGGCGCTTCATTACATAGTTGCCCACATACCTGCTATCAGGATTGTCTGGAGGTGCCCAGAGGAAGCCGAAGATTTCTTCCTAAACTTTGCCATCTGAGTTTTCTCTTGGTGTACATTGTATGTGTTTGTACTCAGTGAGTAATGTATGTTGCCTTTGTTTTTAGCAAAAAAGTCATAATTATATACAAGATTTTGTTTATTGCGCGGGACCTTTTCATTTTCCTGATGCCTCGAAACTGAGTCAGCTATTTAGGTCAAAATCTCCTGATACTGGAGCCGAAGGTTTTGATGTGATATGTTTTGGCGAAGTCCCCCGAGTATTGGGTGGGTTGATGACTAGTCACTGGTTAATATATCCCCCGCATTTTGGGTTGATGAAGAAAATAGCCGAAAGCTTGAGACCTAGTTTTGGGAACTTATCTTTGTTTATCGTCGAATCATAGGCGCTACATATTTGGCATGCTCGCCCGGCCGTTGTCCTTATTGAATATAAAATGCATAAAAGTAAAAAGCACATCCTAAAATATGCGGCTTCTATCCTGAAGTACTCCGTTGTTGTCTTGCTGCATTCCATGTGGGTTCAAGGGGGTTTTAACCTTTCGATTGGAGGCACAGCTTCTGCACGGTGGACCAGAGAAAAAAGGGTGTGGTTTGCTGGATTGCCTTGGATTGGAAAGTCAATGCACACGCATAGTCTAGATCTTTTCTTCGGGACGAATTTGGGTTAGCCACCCATGTTGCTTTTGTTATCCATGTGATGTGCCACGAATTGGTGAGGCGAGGAGCATGTTGTCTAGCGGCCCTGGTTTGTCGGGTGGACCATGCATTGTCTGCTATGTGTAGTTTGACTAGGTGCTCGTTAGGTTCCTTGGGGATTTCTTGTGTATTGATCGAGTCCAAAAGATTCTCCCAATTCTCACGGGGGAAACCGACGAGCGCGCCTTCCTATGCGGAACCGATGTTGGAGGCCAGATAGGTCGCCTTTGCATTTGAGTGGTGTACCTAATTTTCTGGAGTCTGTTCAATGTGGACATGTCCTTCGGATAATAGCTCTATGTCTGCAATTTTCAGCTAGCCAAATTCTACTACCATCTCGAAAGATTCTGATATTTTGTTGAATTCTCGGTCACAGTTATCCGAACGAGTGAAGCTTCCTCTTACAATAATGATTCTATTGGGGGCTGGCATTTTTAGTGCCAGGTATCCATAGTGGGGTACTGCCATGAACCTGGCAAAAGCTGGGCGTCCCAGGATCGTGTGGTATTGTGATGGCTAGTCCATGGCTTCAAATTAGAGTTTTTTGCACCTGAAGTTGTTCCTTGATCCGAAGACTACGTCAAGATAGACTTTTCCTAGGGGAATCTCGGATTTGCCCGGAACTATCCCGTGGAAAGTTGTATCTGTGGGTGCTAGATTTGTGAGGGACCAATTCATTTCCCGTAGGGTTTTGGCGTAAACTAGATTGATGCTGCTTCATTCATCCAATAAAACCTTGCTCATGTCGAACCCGCCAATTTGTGCCTCCACTATTAAGGTTGACTGACCCGGTCATGGCACCCGAAGCGGGTGGCCAGCTCTGCTGAATGTAATTTCTTGCTTGGACCAGTACAGATACTCGGGTGTAGGTGGTGATACGGCCATTTTGCATCACTATTCTATATCATAATTTACTGTTATTCATTGATATATTTCATATTAAGAGATGATACTTATGTTATTTCATCTATTTTTGCATGGTTGATGACTTTTGGAGGATGGACCACTGCAGTCAGGATTCTAATGGAAAAGGGGCTGTTTGGAGGCAAAATTTGCGAAGATCAGATAATCCGGGAAAATATATGGTAAATCCTATTTTTTCAAAAGACGAAGGATGCCAGAAGGGGGAGTGGAGATGGGCCATGGGAGGCCCACACCACCCCCTGGCGCGGGCTGCCCTAGGCCGCGCCGCCAGGTGGTGTGGCCACCCTAGCCCACTCTTGGCTCTCCCCTTTGGCGTATATTATCCCCACGAAACCCTAAGCCTAGGGGAGGAACCACAGAAAGATTTCGCCGCCTCTACGAGGCGGAAAACTAGAGAGAGAGAAAGATCTCTCCGGCAGACAGACTTCTGCCGGGGGAATTCCTTCCTGGAGAGGGGAGATCGTCACCATCAACACCACCATCAAGCTGGACTTCATCGGGATCATCATCACCATCATCTCCATCAGCACCATCACCACCACTTCATACCACTGTAACAATTGGGTTTAATCTTGCATAGTTCTTAGGGGGAAAGTTTCCCGGTATTGATTACTTGTTGTAGTTGATGCTATTGAGTGGAACCGTTGAATTATTGTTATGTTCAGATTGTTACTTATCATTATATCATCTCCGATCTTGATCCATATGATGTCTTGTGAGTAGTTCGTTTTGTTCTTGAGGACATGGGCGAAGTCATGTTGTTAGTAGTGGAATTGTGTTGAGAAAGATTCAATAGTTTGTTATTAAAGTTGTGGTGTATTTGTTCTAGTGGTGTCATGTGAACATCGACTACATGACACGTCACCTTTATGGGCCTAGGGGAATGCATTGTGTATTTGGCTACTAATCGTAGGGGTTGCCGGAGTGACAGAAACCTGAACCCCCGTTAGGAAACCTTTGCACAAGGGATGTCAGGGTCTTAGAGTTTAAAGTTGTGGTTAGGTTTCTATCTTAATTACTTTCTTGTACTTGCGAATGCTTGCAAGGGGTATAATCACATGTATGTATTAGTCCTAGGAAGGTCGGTACATTAGCACAGGTTCACCCACACAACACTTATCAAACTAGAGAAGATTAATCAACTATATGAAGCGAAAGCACTTGATGATATTCCCATGTGTCCTCGAGAACGTTTGGTCATCTTAAGTAATACAACCGGCTTGTCCATTCCTAAAGAAAGGATTGGGCCACTTGATGCATTTATTATTATTGTCTTTTATTTACTCGCACTTTATTTATCTACATTATCAAAAAACCCTAAAAATCCGTTTGCTAAGTATTTACAGAGAATTCCTGCTCCAAGCCACTCGTCAACACCTTCTGCTCCTTGTTGGGTTCGACACTCTTACTTATCAAAAATATTGCGATACACCCCCTATACTTGTGGGTCATCAGGTGGTGGCGATGTTACTGCCATATTTACTTGTCTTGGGATTAGCTTTTGTGTCATGTTGGATGGCCGCCCTTTCTGAATCATTGACATTGCACCCTTAGACCTAGGGTATTCATCTTCTTGATTTGTTGTGTTTTGTGGCTGCCCTGCTGACAGATGTACTGGTGGTGGTGGTGCACCAATGGATAAAGCGCCTACAGTGGCATATCCTAGGCTTGCTACTTCGGTTGCCTTTGCATTACAGACTTCCTGCATTTTTAAAAACGTTCGGCTATCCTTCATGAGATGGTTTGATCGCCTTTTGCCTGTTGAATCGACACAGAAGTGCATATTGCAGGGTCCCTTCAACATTTGCGTTGGGGACATTGGTGGCTCCCAAGCTCTTAGTTGGTATTGCTACAGCGGTTGGCTTTATCCAATGTCGTCTCTGTTGCTGCGGTACCCACTGTTGTGATTGTCATTTCTTCGGTTGTCCCCTCCCAAGAAACCAGTTGCGACATGGCTTGGTCTATCGTATCCATCGTTGCTTCGTCATCTTCTGTCGATGGTGCGCTTGTCCCTATATTCTTTGGGTGAATGGGCTTGCTTATTGTGCATTGCATCTTCTCCATTAGCCCATCGATTTTCCATGTCCATCAGCTGTGAAATTGTTTTGGGCTTGACATGTCCCATCTCTTCTATGAATTCTCATCGGCGAAGGTCGCCATTGAAGGCGTCAATTTCCTTTTCATCGGATATAGCTTCAGCCAAATTTTGATGATATTCCACCGCTGGATGAAAGCTCATATTGATTCTCTAGATTTCTTCTTGCACGCCTGCAGTTGCTCCAAGGATGCAGGTCGCTTGAACATGGAGTGAAAGTTTCAGATGAATTTGTCTTCAAGATCGTTCCATCTACTGATGGATTCTTTGGGTAACTGCCTTAACCAGGATCGGGCGGCACCTGTTAGGTGTAACTGTAGGCTTTGCATTGCGGTGGCCTTGGAGCCACCTTGTAATTTAACGGTGGCCAAGTAATCTGCCAACAAAGCTTTGGGTTACTGGAGGCCATCATACGTCTGGCGGTCATGAGGGAGTTTGAAGTCTTTGGGTACTGGAGTCTTGCGAACCCATCAGGTAAAGCAACTAGCTCCACATAGTTCATACTCGTCCTCGCTTTCACCGTCGTAATATCTTCGGCTGTTGCGCTCTTCCCTAGATCTATCAATCCGCGTAATGTCATCTCTTGCATTGTTTCGTGGCTAAGAGCCTAAAAAGTGCACCCAATGTGGCGACATCGATCGTCGGGTATGCCCCACCTGCCAAGGGCTGCTGCGATAGTGTGGGGATATCTGGGGTTGTCATGTGATTACTTGTCCTTCTTGTGCAAGAGATGCCCCCACCATACCGAGGTTCATGAGAGCGGAGCGAGGATCGGGTGCAGGTTGAGTTGTGATCAGATATGTTTGTGCAGCTACAATTGCGGCTTGAGCTGTTTTTTCTTTGGTGTGTCATATTTGATCTACTGACATAAACGATAGATCGAGGTCTCGGGTCAGTTCATTTCTTTCGGCTTCAGCCTTCAAGGATGTTCTGCAATCGTGAGGCTCCTCTTCTTGGTTGTGCTCTTCCAGTTACGATGACTGATCCTCGGGTAGAACTTACCTAGGCCCACCGAAGACTGGATTTGTCGGCTAACCTTTTTCTCTCATCGAGTTGCCTCTGCATCCTTAGTATATCCCTATTCTTGTGATGGAGCAGGTATTGGGCCATTAATTCTTCACATGTGGCATCAGACGTCATTGGGACTGCACGCAATATTGTGTGTCTTGCTTTTTGCCATGCTGCAGGTGGTAACCGGAGGGTTTGCCGCTCGCCTCTACGTGGTTCTCCCCCTCCTTGGATCTAACATCTCAGCATTAGAGCTTAGAAATAATCTGAGATGAGATGTGTGCATTGCATTCATGCATAGAAAATCTGGATAATTTTCGCGCTTTTAAATAAAACTTGTCAAAGTGATTGAAGCTTCTCATAACTTGGTGGAACTGAAGTAGATCATCAAGTTGACTACGATAAGTTTCAATATGAACTTTGCTAAAACCTTATCTTAGGGTAATATAATTTGATATATGGGTAGATCAAATGGAATCAAGCTAAACCCACAACACATTATTTAATGAACAATAAAGGATCTATAGAGATCATGTCACGGTATTCATTATATCAATTCTTGAATACTAAGTCAAGTATATAACCAAGTAAAGTAACTCTATAACTAAATCTTGATACACTTGATTGCTATAGTCATTCCTACCATGAGAATCATGGTTGTTCCTAAACACTAGCTCTTGCCACATGTGGAGTAGAAAAGGAAGTTTAGCCAAGACCATTCACCACATATCTTTGTTGTCATATTAATAGTTGACATCCCTATTTAACCAAGTCCTAGTGTCAAGTTGATTATCAATGTGAGTGATCAATTCTTGACCTAGCACTTATTGACTCTTAGCCTTTAACGTATTATGTTGACCTTCCAAAGACCTTAAGTAAATTAATAAGGAGGAGGAACTAGCTTTGGTGAAGTGTTCCATCATCAATGGAATGCGATCCTTAGTGGTATTTAAACCCAAGAGTTTAGATAGTAATTATGAAGCTATCAGAAAGCTCGTAGTAGTAGAGAATCAAATGGTAATCTTCTTAAGTCAAGGAGGTGTAAGCTAAAGTAAGCTTCATTAACAAAATAAACCCTATAAAGAGACCAGGTGTAGTACAAGTCTATTACTTAGTGGATTATAGATCTTGATCAAACAATTAGAAGCCTAAGTTTAGCATGATCAAGGAATGGTGGTCATTACTCTCAAGCCATTTGAGAATAGATGATTAGATGATGAAGAAGTGATGTGAGTATACTAAATTAGGCAAAACCCTAGTAGCTGAATCATCTAGCTTGATCATGAGCAGTCAAGCTAGAGTATGATAAAGTATATAATATGAATGGTATGGAGTAGTTGGAGGCATAGTAGTTTACTCAAGCTAGTACAAGAACAAACTTGTATTATGGAAGTATCAACCTACCTATTCGAGGGGATTTGTATCACATGTGATGTATAGAGGGAAGTATAATCTTGCAAGCCTTGGAAGTAGTTGCAAGAAGGATTTAAAGGAGTTAATGGATGGAGTTAGTAGTAGGTACATTGATGGATGCATCAAGGGTAGTTAAGTAAGATAAGTTATATACTGGGATTAAGAATGGAGTAATGTTGAAGTGGCATGACCATGTCACCATATGGTGATGGATATGGTGGAGCCAAATAACTAGTTCATTAATGCAGAAGAGATCTTAGTGAGTCAGAGGAGAAATTTAAATTGAGTATATTTAGGAAAGGAATTCCTTAGCTAAAGACAAGTTTAGTGTGGTATTAAGGATTTGAATTCTTTAGAAGCCTTAACCAAAATCATATCAATCCATGACAAAACCCATGTCTACTTGTTTGTTTAAAACCCTTGAATAAAGAGGGTAGTTATACCAATTCCTATTTTTAGGCAGCCAATGGATAGTATCTCTTAGTAAAATGAAACTTCTAAGAGATAATTAGAATCCCAGCTGAGAGAGTGTATTACTGAAAGCCTTGCCACCTTACTACCTTAAACCCTAATAAAGACTTAGTCTCATATACCATCAAGTTCACATTAGTAAAAGCAATCTCAATAGCCCACTCTAAGTTGAGTTATTATTCATGATCTCAAATCATAAAGGCAATATATCTTAGCTCTTAATCTTCATCTTATCCATAATATAATGTGAGTCTATTCAATATTCCCAAAACTCAGGATACACACTTGTAAATGAATATCTTCATTGTTTCAGTATTGATGGTTATTTGTGCATAAGGACTCAACCAAGATTATTCTATGGTAGTTGTAAACCCCCACAAACTTAGAGTTTGAATATGAGAAATCTCCAAGTTTGGAGGATCATGATACTTAAACCACCATATCATTAACCATAAAGGTTAAGGACATTATAGTGGATATATATCAATTCTTAAGTGAGGCTAAATATGAATAGAATGTTATATATCATTCACCATTTTAAAACCTAACCATTATAATTATCAAGTTAAAACAGAATCATTTTTATGAAACCTTATTATAAGAAGCAAATCCCTAAAACCCTAATTCCTATTTATATCCTCTAATAAAAATAATCCTTTATTTAATCATGAATAATGAAAATACCAAAAAGGAATGACAAACCAACTAGATACATTAATCATGTAGAACTCTTGATGACTCACTAGATTTCGAATATTTAAATCATTAAGGAAATTCAAATTGAAAAGGAAAAGAGAAAAACAGAAATAAAAATTGAAATAAAAAAAGAAAGGAAAGAGTCTGCCAGCAGAACCAGCCCATCGTGGCCCATCTCTTTCTCGCCTAATTGTCACCCGCGTGCAGCAGCAGCAAATCTCGCTTACTTTGCTTCGGCCCAGTAGAAGCCCAATAGTAGCCCGCCTCGCCTTCACTCTCTGACTGACAGGTGGGACCAAATGGAGGACCGCGGGGTTGAGAAGTAAAATCACTGACACGTTGCTAACGTATCTATAATTTTTGATGTTCCATGCTTGTTTTATATCTACTTTCTTATGTTTTGTCCACACTTTGGAGTATTTTTATACAACCTATTAACAAGATGCCACAGTGCCAGCTGCCTATTTGCTGTTTATGGTTCCAGGAAAGTCAGAAAATGAATATTCTCAGAATTGGACAGGACAAAAGCCAAAGTCAATATTTCACCGAGAGGGACATGGAGCCAGAAGACGAGACGGAGAGGGGCCAGGGGATGGCCACACCACCTAGCTGCGCGGCCAGGCCTGGCCCGCGCCAGGGGGTGGTGTGGTCGCCTAGGGCACCCCCTCGGCCTCCCCTTTCGCCTATATATCGCCTCCGATACAGAAACCCTAAGTACTCAATCAAAATTCCACGAAAGAGTCTATAGTCGCTGGCATCTCCATCCCTAGATCGGGAGGGATCTAAAGCTCTTCCCGGCACCCTGCCAGAGGGGAGAATTCACCCCGGAGGCCTTCTTCATCACCATGACTGCCTCCGGTGAGATGCGTGAGTAGTTCATCCCTGGACTATGGGTCCATGTAGTAGCTAGATGGTTGGTTCTTCTCCTTTGTGCTACCATGTCTAGATCTTATGAGCTCCGTTCATGATCAAGATAATCTATTTGTAATCATACATGTTGTGTTTGCAAGGATCCGATGGATATTGAGATGCTATTTTAGATTGATTATTGGTTCTATCATTTCTTTGTTATTTGTGATCTTGCATGCTCTCCGTTGTTAGTAGCTATCTTGGCCGAGTAGATGCTAGCAACTCCAAGAGGGAGTATTTATGCTCGATAGTGGGTTCATGCCTCTAGTAATCTGGGAAAGTGACAGAAATATCTAAGGTACTAGATGTGTTGTTGCTACTAGGGAGAAACAGCAATCCTTTGTTCATAGAACAATCGTATTGTTTACTTTACACGCAATGCTTAATGCAATTATCTGTTGCTTGCAACTTAATACTGGAGGGGGTTCGGATGATAACCATAAGGTGGATTATTAGTCATAGATGTAGTTGGATTATGGTCTATGTATAATGTTGTAATGCCCAATCAAATCTCATAGAAGTCAAGATGATTAGTATATGCATGTATGCTTTCTCGATGTTTGTCAATTGCCCCGCTGTAATTTGTTCACCCAACATGTCATCTATCTTGAGGAGAATCACCACTAGTGAACTATGGACCCCGGTCCTTTCTTTTACCATCAATCTACAACTATTTACTGTTTTCTGTTTACTTTATGCAAGCTATTACTATCTTCCACACAATACGTTTAATCCTTTGTTTTCAACAAAACCGGTGAGATTGACAACCTCACTGTAAGTTGGGGGCAAAGTTTTGTGGTTGTGTTGTGCAGGATTCCAAGTTGGAAACAACACCTTGGAGGTTTTTCCTTGCTCCTACTAGTTCGATAACCTTGGTTTCATAACTAAGGAAAAACTTGCTGATGTGCTCATCATACCTTCCTCTTGGGGTTCCCCAATGAGCTCGATTTATTTTGGGCCATCAAGGTATTTTTCTAGCGCCGTTGCCGGGAGTCAAGGACATCTTCACAAGGGGAGTCCCTCGTAACTAATCTCTTTACTTTGTTATTTTTGTTTTTCTTAGTTTATTTTTGCTTTGTTTGCTTGTTTCTTTATCAAAAACACACAAAAAATAGTTGTACTGGTTTGCTTTCTTTATTAAAAACACACAAAAAATTAGTTTTTCTCCTTCTACAGTTGTTACCTCGTTCTTAGCTCACCATGTTGATCCCTAAGTTCGCCCAGAAAGACCTTTCAATAGGTAGTGTCTCTATAATTTGGAAAGATAGTATTGAAGAATTATTTAATCATGTTAGCAAGCATGAGGATATTGAGAATAGATCCCTTGCAGAACTTGCTCCAAATTATGAAATTGCTACAGCTTCTTTAGTTCACATGTTGGAAGCTAGGTTTGTTAATCTTAACCCCATAATGCAAGTAATGTTTCTTAAACTTAAAGAAATTGAGGACCCCGAAAAGACAGATTTTATTCTATAAACCTTGCTTAAAGAATTCTATGATGTTGCTAAGGAAGCTAGAAAAGTATTTGATCGTTTTAATATGCTAGGCTCATGTGTAGATGTTGTTGGTACAGAAGAAAAGATGAACAAAACCAAACCTAATGGGGAGGAAATTAAGATACCAGTGCCTTTGAAACATGTAGGAATGCATGAAGCCTTAGAAAAGAATTTTGATTGGATTATTCCTGAAAACCCATTTGATAAAAATAATGAACCCAAGAGCATTGAGAGAGGACCCTCTAGAACTTATTTGGATGAGATACCTTACCATGCTGAAGATATTTCTGGTATTAATCTTAATGCTTCTTCATTTGATAATACTTGATTCTTTTCTTGCTTCTTATGTCTAACTTAAGGGCGTTAAAGAAAAGTACTTATTGGAAGATAACCCAAAAGTTTTAGTTGAGTCTTGGAAGTTATTGCTTCTGTAATAACCTCTCCTTATCCTTTTTATTTGCTTTTTCTGCCAAGAGTAACCTCTAATGAGAGAGAAGTAATGCTTGGGAAAGTTGCTGTCCCGAGACAGATTTTTGTGCTTCGTTGTAAACATTCGTGTAAAATCTTTGTATGTCGGTTTGAGCTGCGATTTATTGTGCTTCTTCCCTAGGTTGTCGATTTGAGCAACAGAAGGTCTTCGAAAAAATTGGTTTTTACCTGCTGGTCTGTTTTGACAGATTTTGCCACTATTTACATTTGCTTCTTGTTGATTCCTTTTTGGGTTCTTTTTGGGGAACTGAGCTTTTTGAGGGAAGTGCTACAGTAGCTTTTGTTTTAATGGAAGTTTTACTTGTGTTGGAACTGAACCAAAAGACTTATTATCTTGAGTACACTAATGTTGCTAATAAAGATTATGTGAAGTTTTGTATGAAGGAAAAATTTCAGGTGTAAGGAAAGAATGATGTAATGAGATGAAGAATGGACTAAAGCTCAAGATTGAGGATGCCACCCGTGTCACCCCAAGAAATATCCAAGAAGTAAAAGTGTTAAAGCTTGGGGATGCCCAAGGCATCCCCTTCTTCATCAGTAAAAATCTCAGGTTTCTTCCAAACACTTCATTTTTATTGTTTCATGCACATTTGTGTTGTTCTTGGAGCGTCTTCATTTTCGTTTTTAGTCTTCGTTTGCTTAGTTTGGTTGAATAAATTGGTTGGACCCCCTCATTCATACTTTTGTTTTCAAATAAGTTGGTTTGGATTGGAAAAGAGTAGGAAAAGTTCATGCTTAGGTGGTAAAAAGGAGTTTGTTTTTGACTGTGACCTATGCTTTGTCATGTCATGCTTGGTATTGTTTTGGCTTTATGCTTAGTGATTTTTGTTGTAGCATGACATGTTATAAACAATTGAGATTGCTTAATGTGCCTTGAAAGAATCATGCGTTGTTTTAGCATGTTAAAGCATAGTATTGTGGATTTCTCCTTTGATGCTTTATTTGGGTTGACTTGGCGCATGCTCACACCATGTTAAGACTATCCCAAGTCACCATAGCCTCTATGATCCTTTAGTTTTCGACTTGTAATATCACTTTATGCTTTAATTAATGATGTTTTGTGATGACCCACAAGTATAGGGGGTGTATCGCAGTATTTTCAATAAGTAAGAGTGTCGAACCCAACGAGGAGCAGAAGGTGCTGGCTAGTGGCTTGGAGCAGGAATTCTCTGTAAATACTTAGCAAACGTATTTTTAGGGTTTTTTGATAATACAGGTAAATAAAGTACGAGTAAATAAAATACAATAAGAATAAATGCAAGTAGCCCAATCCTTTATTTAGCAAAGGACAAGCCGGTTGTATTACTTAAGATGACCAAACGTTCTCGAGGACACATGGGAATTCCGTCAAGTGCTTTCGCTTCATATAGTTCATTAATCTTCTTTAGTTTGATAAGTGTTGTGTGGGTGAACCTGTGCTAATGTGCCGACCTTCCTAGGACTAATACATACTTGTGATTATACCCCTTGCAAGAATATGCAAGTACAAGAAAGTAATTAAGGTAGAAACCTAACCACAGTTTTAAACTCTAAGACCCTAACGTCGCTTGTGCAATGGTTTCCAAATAGGGGTTCAGGTTTCTGTCACACCGGCAACCCTTACGATTAGTAGCCAAGTACACAATGCATTCCCCTAGGCCCATATAGGTTAAGTGTCATGTATTATACGTTGACATGACACCACTAGAAGAAGTACACCATAACTTAAATATCAAACCATTAAATCTTTCTCAACACAATTCCGCTACTAACAACATGACTTCTCCCATGTCCTCAAGAACTAAACGAACTACTCACAAGACATCATATGGATCATGATCAGAGATGAAATAAGGATGTATAACAATCTGAACATAAACAATAATTCAATGTTTCCACTCAATAGCATCAACTACAAAGAGTAATCAACACCGGGAAAGTTTCTCCTAAGAACTATGCAAGATTCAACCCAATTGTTATAGCGGTATGGAGATGGTGATGATGGTGCTGGTGGAGATGATGGTGGTGATGATGGTGATGATGATCCCGATGAAGTCCAGCTTGATGGTGGTGTTGATGGTGACGATCTCCCCCCTCCGGGAAGGAATTCCCCCGGCAGAATTTTGTCTGCCGGAGAGATCTTTCTCTCTCGGTGTTTTCCGCCCCGCACACGTGGCGGAATCTTTCTGTGGTCGCTCCCCGAGTCTTAGGGTTTCGGGAGGATAATATACGCCAAAGGGGAGAGCCAGGGGTGGACCAGGGCGGCCACACCACCTGGTGGCGTGGCCTAGGGTGGCTAGCCAGGGGGTGGTGTGGGCCCCCTATGGCCCATCTCCGCTTCCCCTTTTGGCTTTCTTCGTCTTCTGGAAAAATAGGATTTTCCATGTATTTTCCCGGATTTTCTGATCTTCGCAAATTTTGCCTCCAAATAGAACCTTTTCCATCAGAATCCTGACTGCAGCGGTCCATGCTCCAAAAGTCATCAACCATGCAAAAACAGATGAAATAACATAAGTATCATCTCTTAATATGAAACATATCAATGAATAACAGTAAATTATGATATATAATAGTGATGCAAAATGGACGTATCAACTCCCCCCAAGCTTAGACTTCGCTTATCCCCAAGCGAAACTGAACTCAATAAACATGACCTCAGGTTTATGGAGTGAAGAGTCGATAAAAGAATACAGACAAGAAGCATCACAATCTTCAATACATAAATCATAATAGAAGACAACTCACTACTATATAACTTACTTGCAATAAGTAAAGGAAACACAATAAAGATACATAAAGTAAATCATAATTGGTAATGGCAAACTTAGCTCTTGGTCGAAGAATACTGGACAATTTGCTGGAGTTCACAAATAACTGATTTTCAATGATAGCTTTGAAAGTAGTAGACACCAAGATTAGAGCAAAGTTCAAAACAAAGAAAATAAGAAACATGATTGAATAAATCATCATATGAATGAATGAAACACAACAACTCAAAATACTTGCTGAGGTAGAAGGGAATTAGTTTATTGACTCAACTAAAAGGTAAACGAAAGGCCCTTCGTAGAGGGAAGGAGGGATTTCAAGTTTCACAAAGAGCTTCCAAAAATTATGGTACTTATTAGCTTTCAGCTCTCATTGCCCCTATCATAGGCATCTTTAGGTGATTAAGGTTAAAGTGACACAACAAAGAGGATATGCTTGACAAGTTATAAGTTGAAATCTCATGCCCCTTACTTACGAGTACCGAACCTCATGATACTCAACTTCGGTCACAAGTAAGCTCTTGTCATTGTAAATACATATGTATCATAGAGAACTGCCAACGGGGTAACCCTTGCACATGATACATGAG